>OZ026521.1:6391017-6991017 GCA_964019695.1 Loripinus fragilis | reverse complement strand
CATTTGCCTATAGGCTGTGAGGATTATTTACGTTTTGATACGACAGGTACCCGTATGATGATCAAAAATATATGGAACATCGGTAAGAAAAAGTCTGCAAGTGCCGGAAATAGACAAACACAAAAACATGGCATTTTCGGGCTTGATTGGGTCCGATTCAGAAATTGGGCACGATTCGGTAAGTTACGGACCCTCCAAATCTAAATCAATTTCAATTTTTTTTTTCATAACATAGACTTAATGATAATGTTTATTTTAAAATAAAACCAATGAACTTTTGACAGACTTTGTCATTCCTTTCTATGTCCCTTCCTGTGGTGCAGGATGATAGCCTATGGCTATGCACGCCAATAATCACTTGGAATTCGTTACCCCCCCCCCCCCCCCCAACAATATTTCCCCACCCATAGGCTCAGATTCGAGACCCCTCTCAAACACTTGAAAAGTCAAGTAATCGGCCAAGAAATCTGCATAAATGTCTATACAAATGGCATGCGCGGATCCAGGAATTTTCGTCAGGGGGGTCCAGGTCAATCTGACAAAAAAGCTCTGGCAACGTTTTTTTTTAGTCCTCAGCTTATTTTACAGAAGTCAAATGGTTAAATTCAAAGAAAACTATCATTTTTCAAGGTTCCAGAGGGGGTCCAACATTTTCCAGGGGGGGGGGGGTCCAACTTTTTCCAGGGGGGTCCAATTGCTTATTCCCTATAGAAACCCATATAACTTGTGCTTTTCCAGGGGGGTCCGGACCCCCTGCCCCCCCCCACCCTCTTTGGATCCGCACTTGCATGCATCTTTCGAGTGATTAACAAAGACTCTAGTGGGCCATTGCATGCACACTGTTGTCGATGCTACTTGAACAGAAAAAAAATTGTTATCGCCGCTTCTAATATGAGCACCACAACTTGAATAAGTTGGAAGTTGTATAGATTGACTTTTCTCTGTCGACAGAATCGACAGAGATAAACCTGTCATGATCTTCGCTGAAACGCTCTTGTTGTTTTTGTGGAAAATTAGCCAGACGGAAAAAACAGCAGACAGCAGCCATCTTTGTTTTTTAATCTGGTCATTATTTTCAATAGGTGGTTATGAAAGCCAATACTGCACCGTGCTGCCGTGTCCGATCTGCCGTGCCAGAAATCTATTTTTACATACAAAAAACATTATTACGTACCTTTTTATTTTGCAAATGAGAAAATATTTTATGCAGAGGATAGAGCAAAAATGAATAGGGAATTGAACCTCTTTGTTCTGTGGGAAATTGGATTTCTGGCGCGGCAGATCAGACACGGCAGCACGATGCGGTATTGGCTTTCATAACCATCACATCACGTGTCAACTTTGACCCCTGCAAGTGACGTATGACCGCATGACGTATGGAAATACACCTTACGACCAATCGTTGCAGCCTTTCTTGTTAGAAGTTGGGAGAATATGAAAACATAGATATCATTCGGAACGCTTCGGTCATCTCCATTCAGTTTGTATTGGAAACCCAATCGATCTAAAAATAGTGACGCGTGACCATGAACGTGACATACACTAAATATAGAAACATTCGCCAGAGGGCGCAGTTCTTTTAGAAAACACACTTAATTCCAAAATTCTCTAAATCCATGCTAAATGAAAACTCATCCTAACCGAGATTATCAATGAAAGCAATATCTTAAAGTAACAGTAAAGAAATCAAGCATGAAAATGACCTCGATTTTTCAGTTTATGCGGTAATTCGTTTATTTAGTATTATAGATGTAAATGGCGTTTTGGGTCTAGGGGGGTAAAGGGGTTGTATAAGCGAAAGTAGACATTAAATATCTGACAAAAATAGACCACTTTGCAAGATGGTGTTTTAGTTTAAACGTATTTATTGCCAATACAAAGCAAGGGGTCGGGCCACAAGTTTTTCCAACATTAGTTACGGCCCTTCCCCTACAGTATACATACAAAGCATTACATAGACAATGGCGAACTTATTTGAGCCGGGACATTTGATTTCCAACAATCAGATATGTGCGACCAGCAAAGGCTCAGACCAGCCTGCGCATACGCGCAGTCTGATCAGAGCCTTTGCTAGTCGCTTGATTGCTCCATGACTGCCAAGCCACCGACCAAATTTCATTTGAAGTTTCTAAGCTCAACAAAAGGCCGCACAGGCTCGTCTGAGTCTACACTTCTCAAAGTGCCACATTGTTGGAAATCCCATGTCGCGGCTCATTTCTTTAAGAACAAAGTGATGATAATCGTTTTCTAAAAATGAGCTAATGATATAATGTTTTTGATGGTAATGGAAATGAGAATGAGTGATTGGACATACTTTGTTGGGGTAATATCAGTGTGTTTCAACGTTCAGGTGCCAAGCGTTTTATTTTGCTTAATTTTATATGAAGTGAACTTTAAATGATATAGTATTTGAATGTTTATTATCGTCAATGTAAATCAATCAAAGCGGTTTGAGTTTTTAATAAAAATATGAACAGATTCAAAGATGATTTCATTTTCTGCATCCGTGAGGTTTGGATTTCCATATAAGAGTATTTCTAGCCTTAGTGGGAGAAAATTTCTCAAGGAATTAAATAAAACCAAGCGTTGGATAGTATGTTTGTGACATCTAAGGAAGTAGTGTTCAGCGTTTTCGGGTTCAACTTGGCAGCTACAAGTTGGGTCAGGACGCAAAAAGTTGTTAAATAAATTGAGATTCAAGTTGCTGCAGTTATTGCGAATTCTTGCGTGCAGAACAGATAAACGCCTATTGCCAGATGCATAATAACTTGGTACTTTGGAGTTAATAGCAAATGGCTTTTTCATCTGATACTTGAATGAATGAAGTGTATTTGAATCTTTGAGGCTGTTATCGGCTGCGTTCCAAAGTGTTATTGCTGACGGGATACATGATTTCTTGAAAATTTCAGTTCGTGCAAATGGGACTGAGTAATTATTCATATTACGAAGAGGATAATTCGAAATGTTTCTCACTAATGGTGGCATAAGATCAGATATGTATGATGGCAATAAATCAGAATGAGCTTTGAACATGAAGCTTAATTTTTGCTGTCTTCTTCTTTCAGCAAGCGAGAGCCAGCCACATTCCTTATACAGCTTGTTCAAAGAAACTGATCTGGTTAATCCCGTTACGATGCGGGCAGCCTCATTTTGAATTTTATCGAGAATATCAGAATTATGGGCTGCACAGCCGTCCCAAACAATAGAGGCATACTCCAAGACTGGCAATAGATACGAAAAGTATATTTGATTTAAAGCGTTCCGACTGAATGAAAATTTAAGTTTTCGCATGATGTCTAGAACTTTTGCTGCAGAGGTTTTAACATTTTGTATATGATCTGTCCATTTGCCATCGTATGATAGTGTTAGACCTAGGTGTTTGTGACTTTCAACAAACTTTATGTGCGTATTCTCAAATTTAAGAACAGGCATGTGATCAAAATTTCTCAGGGTAAATAAAATTGCTTCTGTTTTGGAGGGATTGAATGTTACGAGCCATTGTTTAGCCCACTGTGACAAGAGTATTAGATCGTGGTTTATGAGACCTTGGATATCATCTAGACTTGACGCAGAGTAGAACAAAGAACTATCATCTGCAAATAGCCTTGTCAAACTTAGAAGTGAATCAGCAATGTCATTAACATAGATAAGAAAAAGGAGAGGGCCCAACACAGAACCCTGGGGGACACCAGCTTGGATGACTTTGAAGGTTGATGTGCATCCTCTGATAATAACTTTTTGCTGTCTTCCGTTAAGATAATCGGTTAGCCATTTCAGGAAGTCTCCCTCAATACCATGCTGTTTGAGTTTATAGATCAGACCCTTATGCCATACTCGGTCAAATGCCTTAGATATGTCACAGAAAACCATACAAGAAAATTGGTGATTGTCAAAGCTTTGGCAGATGTTATGGTATATATCAATTAACTGGAATACGGTTGAGTGGTTTGGTAGAAAGCCAGACTGGTACTTATATAGTAGATTGTTGTCGCGTAAATGGTTATACAAATTCTTGAAGGCTATACGTTCTTGTATTTTACTAATGTTACTTAAAAGTGCGATTGGGCGATAGTTTGAAGGCAATGTTTTGTCCCCTTTTTTAGGAATTGGGATAAGGCCAGCCATTTTCCAGGCTTCGGGAAATATACCTTCAGAAAAGGATCGATTAAATAAAACAGCTAGAGGTTCAGATATGGTTTTGGATACTGCTCTGAGCATTCGATTGCTAATACCGTCGAGTCCATTTGCTTTATTAGGATTTAGGGTTTGAACAAGCAGTTCTACTTCTTCTGCGGTGCAAGAAATATTAGAAAGAGAGTTCGGAGATTTGCGAAAGAAAGGTGGTAGAGCGGTATTTCGGTCATCAACGTTAGAGATGGAGGCAAAATAATCGTTTAAGCATTCAGCCTTTTCCTTGTCAGTAAAATGAAACTTATTTCCGCCTAAAGGCGATGAAGAAACTAACGGCGGGATTGTTGTTGAGGAATCATTATTTTTTACAAAATGTCTAACTACTTGCCAAAATTTGCGTTTATCATTTTTATGGAAGTCCGTAATTGATAATTCCAAGTTATTAAAAAATATTTCTTTTGCCTGTTTTTTTCTGATTGTTTACTTTGTTCCGTAATTTCTTATATGAATTCCAGTCTGAAATTTTGCCCGTTTTAATTGCCTTACTTTTCAATCTGTCTCGCTTACGTGAAGTTCGTCTAATTTCTGAATTGTACCAAGGTTTGTCGTCCGGTCTAACCGTAACTTTTTTGGAGGGAATACAAGTCTTAACCATTTCAAGAAAAATATCATTAAAAAGATTGCTAGCTTCATGAACTGATCCATGCAATAGGCAGGACCAATCAAAATTACGTATTGTTGTGTTAATTGCATTGAAATCAGCTAGGTTGTATGACCAAACTGTTCGTGTGTAGGGACTTTTTGGCTCATATTGGAAAGGCAATGTTATAAAGGTAGCCGAATGATCGCTAATATGTGCGGGAACTTTAATAGTGCCAGCGTCCAAGAAGGTTAGGTCATCATTTATAATAATTGGATCTAACAGGGCGTTAATTCTGGTAGGATCGCTAACCACGTTGACAAGTGAGTTAAGTATCATTACATCTTTAAGGCCATGCACATTAGGATTGAGCAAATCTTCATTTAGATCGCCAAGAACAATCACATTCGTAGATATTTCTAAAGCTTTTTCAATGTTTCGATTAAGACCGTTTAGGAAGTTGGCATCTGATGTGCGAGGACTATAGAAAACGCCAAGGAGGACCGATTCATTTCTGGCCTTAATCTCCACCCAGATGGATTCGTCGCAGAAAACTTCCAGTTCAGGTTTTCGCTTATGAAACAAGTCGTTAGACAAATAAACAAGTACACCACCTCCGTGGTGCGTGCAATCTTTTCTGTACGGAGAGTTGAAATGCTCAAACATGATGCTCTCTGTTAATACATTTGGATCAAGATGTGTTTCTGTGAAGCAAAGGATATTAAAATCAAAGAAAAAATCCTTTATAAAATCTAACTTATTCCTTATACTTCTGATATTGCTATGAAGAATTGAAAGCGAGCCATGATTTAATGTGGACGGACCCGGGTTAGTTTCAATATCGCCCGACTGCAGTAACAACAGCAGTAATACTATTGTGAAGAAAGCGTTATGAAGACTTTCTTTCATAAAGACCGAGGTAGCTTTACATATGAGCTTGCAGAAGGCAAGTAAGTTAGCGATAGCGATATTGCAGGAGAGAAAGAGACGAAAACTGACTGTGGACCTGATACAACATATAAAGGAATTACTGTTGAACATTCCTATGCAGGCACGCCACTGTTCCAAGCTGTTACCCATTGGGTGACAGTTTAGTAAACAAACAAATAGGGGTCCGCACAAGGAATGTCAAACAGTAGTACCCTTCGAAAAAGCCCAACAAACCGTCCATTGGCATGAATGAAAAAGATATGAAAAGCATGATTGTGAAAACATATGACAGATAAATGAACATATTATGTTCGACGACAGTCGGTGTCAGTAAATTATGGGAATATAACCGAGTTTACTTTTGTTATGCAGTAAAATCCTGGAAAAATACCCTGGCAGTATAAATCCTGACGAGATACCGTGGAATGCCACAACTCATCAGGGTCTACACTGACTACTAAGATATGAATTGCATGTATATTATAGCAGGGTCTTTCTTGTATAGAAAATCCCTGATTATAGAGAATCCTGGATGGAAGATTTCACAACACATCGTGCTTTGATCGATTAGGCTGATACCGTGTTCTTTCTGATTGATACCAATATGTACATAGACATGTATATTGCTAATACTTTTAGCATGAAATTTCAGCGCATTCTGTACTCACTGCACTAATTATGGCTAGAAATCGTTCGAGTCCCGCCATTCTGTGTGTAGTAAGGTAAGAAAGTCTACGCTCGACCAAGCTTCCCGCCAAATGGCCGAGCCGCACATTCTATATTACTCGGAGCCGCGCCAAGCGAAAAGGGGCCAATGTACGCAGCACATTGAGATTGCTCAGGGTTGCTTGCACCATTCAATGAATGTCACAAGGCGCTTGAAATATACTGAGGGAATAAGTAAGTGATGAATGTCCCGTTCACAAGTCACGGCTCCAAGCTCTACTCCAACATGCCGTTGAAGATGACTGTGGCACTGGCAGTCTCTCTGATCTACAAAATATATGATGGCGAGTATAACGATAAGTCTTGCATTGCCTTTTGCGAGCCTGTGTGGTATTCATCCGAGTTCCATCCTTTGATGGGACTCGGGCGAAAATCAACAGTTCGCGTGTGATTGTTTAGATGAATTATCAGGATACCCCCAGCAAGATTGATCGTCGGGACCATTTGGCGCGCCTCGACTGCGAGGCGAGTCCAATCGGCACCCACAATCAATGGTTTTACCAAATAATATTAATTAATGGATTGTTTGATAAGCATTAAGGTATGGTCGTTGAGTGCTCATCAGAACCATTTCATCGAGATGGCTCCAATGAGCATTCAGATCCAACCTGTAAATCGTATATGTGAATTTATTCGAATATGTTAGGTGGCTTTGGAGGTATCTCTCAACTATGTATCGGATTTTGAATACAAGACCAATAAAGACCAGAGAATTGTTCGAGCCAGATATTGAGAATATATAAGTAGGTCACTAATGATTTCGGCGTTAGATGAGATCCATAGGGTGTATCATTCAAAAACGGTTTATAGCGAGAAGGTGCCAGTATCTCCAATGGCATCTGCGTATTCCTCATCATCGTTGATTTCTTCCAACTGAGTGCTGAACTTTTTAGCCGCAGCATCTGCGCTGCTAATGGTTAGCGGTTTACTTGTAGGACTCGTTTTTACCAGTACCTTTCCATCAATGGTCCAGAAGCTGTCAATTTTGTTATTCTTCTTTAAAAAGTGTTTTAACAGTTGACGGGTTAGCTTTGGTCAAGTCTTCAGTAATGAAGGTTTTATCTGGGTGATTTTTCAGGTTTGACTTGTTGCCATAGACACGCGCTTTGACTTTGTAGCTGAAGAATTTTACGATATCTTGAGGTTTTCGCTTTCCGCGAAAAACCTCCAACTGGGTGGCACCGATCGATATCCGATTCTGTTAGTTCACCAGGAGCAGGACCTTTCAGAATATTTGAATTAATGAAGTTTTTCATATAAGTGGTCAACTGTATTTCGTTCAGATTAGGATCGACGTTCATATTGTTGAAACGTAATGAACTTCTGCGCCCGTATTGTTCCAATCTGTTTACTTCTATTTTCAGGTTTTCGACATCGGAGTTAAGGGTATCAATTTCCGCGCTTAAAAATTGGTTTTCGCCTTCAAGTTCGTCGATTCGCCGTTTATTTCTATCTATTTCCTGTTTTTGGTTTTCAATAACAGATTTTTGGTTTTGGATCAATTTGAGCTGACCATCCACTGTTTGCTGAAGTTGGGAGTTAGAAGTTAGTATTTCTTCCAGGACAGTCGAACGTACTGATTGGACCGCTGCAGTAACTGAGGCGGCAATGGTTTCTTGAATTAGGGGTTGTATCATTGTACAAATTTTAGGAGCTACACTGTTGACGAACTCAGCATCATTGAATGACATTATCACCATATCTGCAAATGACTTTGGTTTAGGCTTGGCTTTCACCGTCGACGGCATGGACGCCTGACTGATGTCGGGGAGAGAGTTATGTTTCTTGATTGTAACTGATTTTAGGGGAGAGCCCTTACGCTTCTTTTCAATAGGAGTTCTTTGCATTTGGGCCTCGTTGGTTGACTCACCCATATCACTGTTGTCAGATACATCAATGTTAGATAAACATTCCATGGTGTATTAAGACTCTTAGTAACACAAGTACTGAATAAGTAAAGCCGTTTGCATATAACACAATGTTTTAATAAAAGATTCCACAGGCGTATGCACTAGAAGTCCACAATAAGAGTCACTCGTGTAGAAAATATACACAATGTAAACATTGGTCACTCATCATAACACCGCGCTCCACGCTTCAATGGTTTAACATGTCCACGTTTCAACTATCTATATTGTCTATGCACATGCTGATAACTTGAAAATGTCACTTTCCAGTTCATATAATCCTCATTTTCCCTCCGGAATATGTTCCACCATAGATTAATTTAGTTGTTTCAAGAGTTAATAATACCGCATTTCTTTTAAATCATCAAAATTTCCACAATTTACATCCTCCGACGTATCAGCGACTAACCACACCTGTCGCCATTCTACCTCGAATCCATGGTGTTTTTATTGTACATCAACTGTATAAATAGTTTTACTGTACATAGCGTGGTCCTGTTTAACGGTCTAGTTCCCATATATGTTACTGAATAACAAGCACAGTTGATAATTGAAATAGATTATTATTCAATAAGAAGTAGAGTTATTACATGCATGAAGGAAACCCCGTTTTATATACTCCTCAAAATAATTGAAGGACCAATGCTATCAATTATAACATTGATGCATTTTGTGTAGAACGTATTTCAAAAACCAATATTACGATCTAGCCTAAATTTTTCGGACACCTTTGACGCCCAATTTGCCAAGTGAAATGGCAAAAGAAAATGAAAGAAAATGTTACTAACAAGGATTTTTTGTCATTTTAAAACTTGGCCTAAATGCATTGGAATGTCATTTTTGTGTGTGATCCATGGACCACAGTACTGCATGAAATGAATGAAAAATGTTTTTAGATGCTAAAATCTCTGTTTTCACATGGCTGTATGGTGTTTTAATCGCGTCGATACCACCCATCTCTTCCTGTTAGAGAAAATTGTCACTTTTGGTTGCGGCGTAATGGGCAGACTATGGGTTCAGATAACTGGTTTTGGCGTTTGTCCGTGACAATCTTTAAACAATTCGTCGGGACATCTTTCTTACTCTCAAAGGCATAGAATGACGATTGAAAATCTTATTCTTGATGGCCAAGTACACCCATTGTTTTCAGAAAACAAAACACTGTCAAAACTCTATTGTCAGAGATGAAAATGCTTGCTTCCCAGTATATTGAAACTGTTTGAAGAAATGTTTTGCATGCAAGCTGATCTGTTTAAAACAAAGTTTAATTTGATGTCACTTTCATTCTACTCGAATGACCACAGAGGAATTTCTTTACCCCACCCACTGCCTTTTGAAAGTGTGTTTTTGAGGGTATGTTCATTTGAGACACAGTTATGGCCGAATTAGGCATGGAAATCAGTAATGATAATTCTTGACTTATGGACATAAAGAATAGAAAACTTTGGGCCAAGTTTTACAGAATTTAAATGTTTGAGCCAATTATACTCGCATTCTAAAATCTTGGCCCTTTAATTATTTTGAGGAGTATATATACAAATTGGGGACAATGGTGCATCCGCGGCTCGTCTATATATATTTGTTGAATGTACCTAGTTTCTTCAGTCGTTATTTTAACAAAATAAAACGAACGACTCGTTTATGGAGATTGCTCGCCTTATCGCTAGAAATTCTTGACCCAGAAGGCAAAGGAGTAAGGAATTTTGAGGCTCAATCAATCATTTCGGATTGGTGGTGATGTTTCTGCTTTGCATCTTTAAGATTCACATTAAATACGTATAGCAGATATTGAGATGAACTGCATACCTAAACCCCTGAAAATTCACAAAACTGTAGGGTTTCCTGGACTCGCTGGCACGAAAAGGTCCGCTTAAAGTGGCATTGGATCCTCTCTACCGTAATTAACTGAACAAAAACAACAACAACAACAAGAACAACAGCCCCCCCCCCCAAAAAAAAAAAAATGAAAAAACAACAACAACAAAAACAGCGACATAAAAACACGCAAAAATAACAAAAAAAAAACACACTCAAAGTTGGACACCCTCCGACAAAACTTTCTGGATTCGTGCATGGTCGATACTTACCAAGTTCATTATAAATGAGGACAAAATACCAATGCAAGGAAGAATATTCTATTTATGGAAAGTTGGCAATTTGAACCAGTGCGTTGGATGTGTCTAATTACGTAGACGAGCAGCAAATGCCTACGCATAAACAAAGAACTATTAAATCATTTGACATTGATACAAATTTGTTGTAACATGTAGAAAGTTTTCAAATGATCTTAAGACAAAGAACTTATACTTATCAAACCACGAATATTTAGCACCAGAACCACCACCTTGCTTGGGGCTCAAATGACCGAATATAATTTAAGCCTTTAAGCCAATGTTTGCCTCTAATACCGTAGGGTCTTGAAGTTATGATTTTTGAGTGATTTAAGGCCTAGGGAAGCGGGATACATGCTTTATAATGTCGAAAGTTTGACTTTTTAAAGATTTGAAAAAAATGTCCGACCTAATCACTTTGGCCAAATTTTTCATTTTTTTCATTGGCTATTATTTTCTCGAAATTTTGGACGGAATTAAAGAGAAGGCCCCTAAGCATCAGACAAGGTAGCAAATTTTCATAAATTCGAGCACCTGTGTCTAATACTGAAAATTCGGAAATTTTCGCGAGGACTTTATTTATGCGAAGTTTCGTGAAAATAAAACCCTCGCGAAATGGCAAAATCACTCTGACGTTTATTGATATAGGTAAATCTTGCCTTGGTCGCGAATTTTTCAAATCACTAATATGTCTTTTAATGCTATTCGTGAAAATAAAATTCTCGCGAAAATTTCCGAATCTACAGTACCGTCTGATGTTGTTTAAACACAATATCTTTTAGATAACAGAGAACTCAGGTCTGATTCTATGACCAAACACGTCAATAAATCTAAAATTTGTACCAATTTCCACACATTGTTGAAATTGGCTTATAGAAATTAAGGGTGCTATATCCGATTGACTTAGCACTTTTGAGAAAAAGCTGATGTCATATACCCTGTCCAACTCTTCACCTGGAGCTCTATACTGATGCACATTGCTAGTAAGACCCCTTTTCATCAGTATTGGGGAGCTGGTCAAAATTTCGGTTTATGAGAAAACATTACCGAACTGGTGGGAAAGCGGTGACGTCATTGGCTTGTCTCAAATTTGCTTATACAATCGTTCTGTAACCATTTTACGACATATGATTCCGCAATGATGTGGCAAAGCCTAAAACATTATTATACTATGGATGGATATTGAACTTGGGACGTCCTGGTACAAGACCATTGCTCTTACCACTGTGCCAAAGAGTCGACTCTCTGACGCCAGTTGTCAGAGATTGATTGTAATCTAGAAGCGCTGCAAAATCTGCTGTGTATAGCATGATACATAAGGTGAGGGTGCTAGCACATAATAGGGTAATGTCGGGTAAATTCGGACATAAGGTAAATTTGGACACACATTTGCAAACGGTGTAAATCCAGATGAGACTGCTCCTTATGAGCCGTCTCATCAGGATTTTCACTGGTTGCTAAATTAATTTTTTTTTATTTCAATGTTTGAAATATGAAACAAACAAGGTCGCTGTCCGAATTTAGCTGTCTGTCTATCCGAATATACCCAACTTTACCCTACTCCATTTTCAAACAAGCAATCACCTATGATGACGGAAAGCCCTATCATCCACTCTTCATTATGCGCCTTAAAACTATTTACTTCTTAAAACAGATATATACAAATACAATAATTACAAACCTTATAGGGTTTGAACAAAATTTAAACTGATTTAGTTTTAAGGGTAGAGAAACATTATTGGAGCACAGTGGCTGAATGTTAGATGCTAGACACGAGATCGAGGGTCGCTGGTTCGAGACTCACCGGAGGCATCGTGTTGTGTCATTGAACAAGACATTTTATACTTTGCTTAGTACTGGTTCAACCCAGATAACATCCCAATATGACTGTTAATTGTTGACTGGAACATAAAGCATCAACTCCAACAAACAAAAGAAGAAACATAGTCTCGAGGTTATAAAACTTGAGTTCAAACTCAAACTCAAAATAAAGAGCAATGATTGGCTGCTTGCGGACACGTGTCCACAAGCAGCCAATCATTGCCCTTTATTTTGAATTTGAGAATGTACTTAAGTTATATAACCTCGAGGCACAGTCACCACTAAAGTACCAAGCTAAAGATTTGTGTTAATATACCAAATCTCGATAGTTTCTTATAAATATTATATGGACACCACAGATTTAGATAAAAATCAGTTGAAATGTACTTGATATGTGGTTAACGTCACTTGAAATAGTGGCGCAATAATTGTAATAGCCTCTATTGCAAAATACTACCCTTTATCAGATTATTTTATATTTGTGCCAACAAATGAGATTTTGGTACTTATCGCATGTACGCAAATAACTCATTATACGCCCGTGCAAACCTATCCAGCATATCGAAAAGCCTTATCTTTAGTCTTAGTCTTTATTTACTTCTAAACTTTGTGCATGTGAGCAGCGAAGGCTCTGACAAGACTGCGCGGAAGTGCTGGCTCGTCAGAGCCTTAGCTGCCCGCAGGTGCGATAAGCATCAAAATGTCAAGCGTTGGTTCTTTACATTATGAGACCCCCTTTCTCAAACATCTATACATGGAAAACATGTATACATCTAAAGCTTTCCTGTTTTGAATATTCAACAGCTGACGCGGCAAGGCTTAAGCATGCCATAACCATTTTATAAGGGCGTGGTTGATTTCTTCACTGTATGTAGCTAGAGCTGGCATCGCCTTATTAATTTTACTTTTAGAAATACTGCTGTGCGTTTATCTCATATAAGTTAAAATGGCTAGGTTAATTCATGGACTCTTTTGCTATATCATTGCCCTTCAAAAAGGTAAGATGAAAGTTGTGGAATTCTAAATTGAGTACTGTAAATATAAATTCTCTTTAACTCGATTCCTGAGGGGCCATAGTACCTGCTTTAGCCGAAGTATATTTTGGAAAAACTGTAGTCCGACATTGTACTTCGAAATTCTGTTTATATTAGAGTGACTAAGTCTGCAATTATGAACATTTTCCGAAAAAAAATATTTTTCTTTTTTAATCATTTGTATAAATAAAATTAAGCTTTGCTTTCACGATAAATCTGTTTACTACACCCAAGGAATCTTCTTATGCATACATTTTTGTTTTGGCATTTACTTGAAATTACAATATATTT
Source organism: Loripinus fragilis (assembly GCA_964019695.1). Classification (NCBI taxonomy): domain Eukaryota; kingdom Metazoa; phylum Mollusca; class Bivalvia; order Lucinida; family Lucinidae; genus Loripinus; species Loripinus fragilis. Next base: position 6,977,426 of record OZ026521.1, on the reverse strand, counting down.
TGAATAAATTAGAACATAGTGGTCGGTATTTCATGGTTATTTTCAGAGACAACTGACACAGAACATTTAAAATATTGAAGTCTGAGTTGAAAACTTAAAATAATGAAAGTCGCATATTTACCAATTTCAAACAAATCAATATGGAAATAGAATAGCTATTTTTGTCAATGTATTCCACTTTTCTTTAAACAAGATATGGATTCTTTTCAAAGCTAAGTCAAAGCTAAGTCTTCTTTTCATAAAATAAGAAAAATCATCTATCTTCTACATCTATAAAATTGTACAAACAATGCGCACACACACGTAATTTAATACTTCCTGACAATCGCATCGCAATTGTGCATTTTTCTGCTAGAGCCCTGCTGATGGTACTTTTTTAAAATTGAACTGAGCCAAATCACATGAAAAATTAAAGTAAGCCAGTATGACCAGAATTCCTCAATCATACACTGCAGACCAACCCACGGAACCTTGATGAAGAGACACATATTTGTTAGTGATACATTGGATAAGCCTCCATACGAGCTTAACAAATTTTTTTTTGGTTTGACAACATCAGAATCTATGGCGAATATTTGGCAGTCATCTCGCTGGGAAAGAGGGAGCTGGTTGCTTTTCTTTAATTACCTTTAATGACATTAAAAGGCAATTAAAATAAAGCAACCATCTCTCTCTTCCCCTGCGAGATGATTACAAAACTACAAACGACACTAAGTAATGCACAACAAAACAAGAACAATAAATAAAACCTCATAAAACAATGGGGGCAACAATAAACAATGAAGCAACAACAACAGAACCACCGCCTTAGAACGCTCAGCCGAAGACACGTAGGGAGGGGGCGCTTAAATTAATTTTACTGCCGAATATATTCCCCAGATTCTGATGTTGTCAATCCAGAAGTATGGAGGCTTATCCAATGTATCATCACAGGGTGATAATTAAATGTATAAACATACTTTCATGAAACAAAGAAAAGGGCTCTCAGCTCACCGACAGTCAGAGCTAAATAAAAACTCCTGTTGAGCGGTGGGCCCAGCCAAAGACAAACATCAGAAATAGACTTATGCTAGGGTCGTCACTGAGTCTGAAACCTGGCCCACCGTGAATTTCAAGCATTTCTTATTACAAAATGACGCTTTACATTGTTCAGCATGACAAAATTAATGAAATTAAAAATGTCTCACCACTGAAACGCAGAATTGAGCCTAAATTCCAGTTTTGTGACTTTCGATTTAGACCCTTTCAAATTAAATAAGCTGTATTTTGCATAATACTCAAGGTGTTGTTCTGAAATTTTAAAACTTGATGTGAATAAAATTGGATTTTTGTTTAACAACAGAAAATTGAATACGTTGAACATTATCATAAATTAAGTTTTTGTTGTAAAGTGTTTACTGAATGCGTTGGAAGATTCCTTAAGTGTATAGCTGAAATTTACATGGACATGTGCTTTATCTTTTAAGAACAGGTGTCTTTTTCTTGTTGGAAATAATGTATATCCTTCCAAAAATTCTAGACAGTTAAATTTTGACATCAAATCTGTTGTTTTGGTAGTGATAATGTGTTAAGGTTTACCAGGCAGGGATCACACGGAAATCCGCGGCTAGCCTTTGTCGCGGATTTTCATGACATTGAACTTTTTGGAAGGTAGCGGTTTTCCGTGACTTTAAAAAATGCTAAATATATCCCATTGGGGAGCAGTTATCAGGTAGGGATCACACGGAATTCCGCGGCTAGCCTTTGTCGCGGATTTCCACGACATTGAATTTTTTGGAAGGTAGCGGTTTTCCGTGACTTTAGAAAATGCTAAATATATCTCATTGGGGAGCAGTTATTTTTTGTAAGTTTTATAACCGTCACGGAATTCCATGACATCCTTTATAAATATCTACTATTTTAAGTTTGTGCACGCATGGTATTTGTTGTATCGTCGTCAACCTTGGCTCAACTTGAAGTTTGCTTTAGCTCTGACATCTGTGAGAAATGAGCCCTTTTCTTTGTTTCATTTTAATGTGTTATTATGCCTCCCCCTGAAAGTTGCCGGTGATATATATTGTTTTCACCTTGCGTCAGTCTGTCCGTCACAAAATCCTGCCCGCTCTATAAATTGATTACCGTTAGAGATATTTCTACGAAACTTCATACATTTGTTATGCACATTCAGACGACGTGTCATGCACAAGAACCATGACTTTTGCACTTTTATTTATCAAATTATTCATTCCCCTTGTAACATAAACAAGGGCATTTTGTCCACTCTGTAAGTTGAACACTGTTAAAACTATCTGGTTGAAACTTCATACACTTCTAGAGCACAATGAGACAATTCGTCATGTTCAAGAACGATAACTCTGCTTTTGATGTTTTGAAGTCATTGCCCTTTGATCATTTGCAATGCTGTTTCGTGTCCCCTCTATAGCTTGGTAACCGTTAGAGATATTTCAACGAAACTTCAAACATTTGTAAATCACATTCAGGCGACGTGTCATGCACAAGAACCATAACTCTTGCATGTTTATTCTTCAAATTATTCACCTTGTAACATAACTTATTGCAATTTTTGTCCGCTCTGTAAGTTGAACACTTACATTTCTAGAGTACAATAAGACAATGTGTCAAGCACAAGAACTGTAACTCTGCTGTAGATATTTTTGGAGTTATTTCCCTTAGATCATTTGCAATGCTATTTCGTGTCTGCTCCATAACTTGATAACCGTAAGAGGTATTTCAAAGAAACTTCATACATTTGTAATGCGCATTCAGATGATGTGTAATTCACAAGAACCATAACTCTTTCATGTATATTTTCAAATTATTCCTCTTTTAACACATTTTTGTGATTTTTTTGAGTCCTAAAAGGAGGAGACTTTTTTGAGTAGAAAAACAATTCTAGCTTCTCTGTGGTGATATATTGCATTAGTTAGGAAGCCTAAATGCGAGCTAAACAGTTTTGCGTTTTGACAACAACAAAATCTAGGGTGAAGAATTGGCAGCTTTAAAATGCATTTAAGTCCCCCTTAGCTAAGGCTGATGTCCGTTTTAAAACAAAAACAGTAAGTGAGTATCATCAAGAAATACCACAATCACAAACTGCAGACAACCCGTGACATCGGGAGGAAGAGCCACACAACAAACACGAGATACCAGGAAGACGAACAAAGCAAAGCAGCCAGCTCTCTATTCCCCATCCAGATGATTGCAAAACTGGAATGTACACAAAGTAACGCACAACAAAACATAGAACAATTACAGAATCCCACAATGGGAGTAACAATCAACAACGAATCAACAACAACAGAACCCCCGACTTAGAATGGACATCAGCCAAAGCCAGTGGGGGAGGGGGGTGGGGCTTACATGCATTTTAATGGGCCAAAATCTTTGCCCTATATTCTGCTGTTGTTGAAGCACAAAAATGTTAAGCTCGACTGGAGGATTCTTAACTAGTACAGTGCATCATCGAAGAGACAAGCAATCAAATTAACGCACTATGGTGAAACAGAGAAAAGGGCTCACGACTCTCAGATAGTCAGAGCTAAAGAAAATCTCAAGTTGAGCCACGGTGGGCCCAGCTACAGCCAAGCATCAGGCACCAACCCATCGATTTAAGCTTTACGTCAAAGACGTCATTGAGTCTGAGGCCTGACCCACCGTCGTGCAATTGAAGAGGAAACCACGGCTATAAACCGTGGTTGGGTTTACAACCAGGCCTGCAGACTGTCGCAGGATATCCAAGTTATATCCAACTTTTTTTTTATAACGTTTGATAATCTTTTTGAATTGACCACTAAAATTAGGGTTTCCAACAATTATTTTAAATTTATAAACTAAATCACCATAAAATATAGGTTCTGATATGCCCTGTTGCAGAAGAGTTTTTAAACCAATATTGTATTTAACAATTAACTCTGAGTGTCTGTGGTAGAGTTTAGAAAATGCTATTCGAATTTTATGATGTCTATAACCTTGTTTTAATAACTAAGCAGTCAAAAATAGGGTTCTGTTGTTGAAATTATTAATATTAGAACAAACTCTCACAAAACGAATAAGTTGCAAAATATATACACCATAGGAAGGGGAGCGACGAACATCTCCATCAAGAAATGGGAAATTTACAATTTCAAAATCAAAATCATTAGACTTCAAGCTAAATCCTATCTTAAAGAGAATTTCAAGCCGCATCTTTTAAGAGATGTTTGCACTCTATGTGCTGGGGCGTTAGTCTCTGACAGCCTGTTACATATGTTACGATAACAAACTAAGGGAAAAAAGCAAAATGAAAGTTTGAGCTACAGAAAGAAGACATTAAACTATCTAGTTATTCATATTTCTTATGTAGTTTGCAATCTGGATGCCTAAGCTACATAAAAGCAGATTTTTCAACAAAATTACAGCTTCAAATGGTGTTATATGCGTTACATAGATTAAATTTTCCTTTGAAAATTGAAACATGACTAACATCATTTAATTTTACAGCCGATTTGTGCATTTTTTCAAGTGTTTTTAATTTTAGTTTTCTAAAATACTTATTCGACTAATAGAAAAAAACAAAGTTTTGCTTTTCTATCTCAAATCAATTGTTTTATATGAGCTATTAAAAACTCTACCCTCTAATTTTAAGTATCCAATTTTGATGTGTATTATTGAAGAAAAATATATGAAAATAGTTGACACTGGTGGATATCTTACATTTTTGGGACTGTCATGCTAATGCAATAAAGAATCATAGTTTTGCAAGTCTGACATCAGGATCAGAGTACTTATTAAAGTATGTAACGTATGATACATGGCATAATGAATGAGCAAGGAAATTGTCTTGGAAGTAAGAGATGGTATTTCAGAAAAAAAATACTATTTTCACGAGTTTTCCTATTAATCTCTAGCCTCTGGTGCCTTAGTCTTAGTAATTATAGTCATTGCTGATAACAAGCCCATGGACTTGTGATACAGATGTTATATATAATCTTTTTTCATCACATATTTCCTAATGTCTATAATACTAAAATATATAGATATACAAATAGAAAATAATAGTTCACATTTAAATGACACTATTTAATAAAAATTCCTATCAAATATGAATATTCAAAAGCAATATTTATTCAAGTCAGCCTCACAATGTCTATCATTGTGTCTGCTTCTATGGCAAAATAATCACCCATTTCGTCACAACCAGTAGAATCATGGCATAGTATTAGGACTGCAAACTGAGTACAATCCTGTTCCACTCCATCCCTTTGGGAATTGTGCAGATATATCCTACCTTAAAGAACAATTCAAGCTGCATTAAATAAGAGATGTTTACACTCTATTAACCAGGAGGTTAGCCTGTAACAGTATATTACGTATGTTACCATATCAATTTAAGAATAAATGAATTGAAAATAGTAAATGAGTATGATCAGGAAATACCACAATCACAAACTGCAGACAACCCCCTGGCACCGCGAGGAAGAGCCCCTCATCCATCACGAGACACCAGGAAGACAAATTAAGCAAAGCAATCAGCTCTCTCTTCCCCATCAAGATGATTGCAATACTAGAATGGACATAAAGTAACGTACAACAAAACATAGAACAATTACAGACTCCCACAATGGGAGTAACAATAAACAAAAAGTCAACAACAACAGAACCACCACCTTAGAACGGACAGCAGCCCAAGCCACCGGGGGGCTTAAATGCATTTTACTGGTACCAAATCTTCGCCCTAGATTCTGCTGTTCAGCTCGCATGGAAATGTTCAGCTCGCATGGAGGAACAGAAAGTCTGAGAAACAGAAAGAAGATGTAAAACTTTCTATTTATTTGAATTATTCATGCAGTTTGCATGCTGAATACCTTTGATACACATGATTTTTTTAAACATTTATACAGCTTCCTATGGTGTTATATGTGTTACATTAATTAAGATTATCTTTTAAAATTGGTAATTGTGACAAACATCACTCATAAGCATTTCGTGTAATCCTCATCTTTTACCATCAGAGGACCTAATTTTCTTTGTATTCTTTAAAAGCAGAAACAGCATGTCAGTGTCATTGGACCGGATTAAATATGGGTTTAATGCCATTCACATATATGCATACAATGGAGTATGACTCTGGTATATGTCTCTTCCTGAGCAGTGGCAAGAGCACTCTTACTGCAACTGCCCCTGCATCCGTGCTAGTCAAATGATAACTTTGCTCTTATTTTGCAAAAGCTATGTCTCTACCATGTACCTCTAAGAATACTTTAAGATTTCTGACATTGGACAATCAGAAATTTGATAGGCTGCTTTTTCTTTGTGTCATTTGCTATGGAACCTTTCCAGTCCTTTGGTGCTTAAGTCAACAGGTCTTAGATCAATAGTATTTTGCTGCGCCCAAAGAACTTAATAAGTTTTCTTAAGTTACAATGTTGACTCTTGATGGTTTTGGCAGACAGTCAGAAACAATTTCTGTTACACCTTGAAAGGTATCTGGTATATGAGAAAGAACATGAAGTTGGACATTGCTATCAATTATGTTTGCTACTGGTTGTTGTTTGTTTTCAGTACATTGAAGCAAACCTTAAAAGAATGTAAAACCTTTCTAAAGTTTTTGCAACCATGTGAATAGCTGTTGCATTCAAAAGAAGGAAAGTGGACTATGTGTAGAATAGGATAATCAGTAGTTCTATATTATGCTCTATGGAAGATGTATACAGAGTAAACAAGTTGATAAGGTTGCCCCATTTCATGATCCATCGAAAACACTGAAATTGAAAACACTTGCTTCTGACAGTGTTATCAAAAAGGATGTCACGACAATGCCCTTGCTCATTTATTATGACTAGTTATATACGTAACATCCTTTAACAAACGCTCTAATCTTAGAAACTTAGTGAATCATTGAAGTTAAAGGGTCTAATTTGCGCTCTGTTCATCCTGCATTTCATTGATTACCTGCTGTGATACATCTAGCTCGTTTATCTGAAGGGAAAGAGTGACATCCATTTCAGCACTTCAGAAGTACTAAGACTTCAAATAAGTTTTTGAATGCTTGGGGAAAGATACTAATTGCAGAGACATTATTAGATAAAAATATGTTTGTTGCATGTGTGGAAAGGCTACATTTATAAAAGTTAACCAGCTAAGATATGATTTTTTTGTCACAGAAATATCAAGATACATTAATTCAGGTACTCAATGCTTTAAATGGCTTAGTTTCCCTGCTTGTAAAGTTTTAGTCTTTCTCCTACTTGCAGAGTGACACTTAAAACACATATTCAAAAAGAGCCAACTATTAGGAATTCATATCAGTTTCCGAATGTTCCAAGTCATGAATGGCAACATTGGAAAGTTGATAATGGCTCATCAATTTTGAGTGGACTGGTGGTAAAATTGTATAACAGTAAATGATTGAAATATTGTGTGATGATTCTACTAGTTAAAAGGAGTCGGGTGATGATAATGATTATCACAGAAGCGGACAACGACAAACGTTTAACATGAGTGTTAAATCGATGAGAATTAGTTTGGACCATTTCATTTATTGTATTGTCTTGTATAAATGTCAAAACTATCTTTTCTATCTGTGGCTCTATATTTAGCATTATATGCACAGTATTAGGAAATGTGTCATAAAGGTCATTGATAGCATCTGTTACAATAGTCTATGGGCTTGATAATCAGAAAGGAGTATAATTGCTAGTGTTTTGGCACCAAAGACTTATATGTACACAATAAGTGTCCTGCGCTTAGAAACTTGATTACGGCTTGCATATATATGAGCAAGACACACTAAGAAAATGTAAAATATCCACACGCTGGTTTAAGCCCTCCAGTAAAATATTTTTACTGACCTTTCCAAGGCGGTACTTCTTTTGTGAATCATTCATGTTATTTATGTCTTGTGTTTGTTATGCTTTCGTGCGCATCTGTTTATTGATGCCTTGTGGTCACCTGCTGGGAAAGGGCTGACCTCTTGGCTCTCGTTTATGCTGTCTTATTGTGAGCTTGTTACTTTCTTATTGGTATCCTGGGCTAGGTGTGATACTTGATTGTATCGATTCCTGATCTTTGCCTTCTTTCATGTATTTTACTTAAACGGTAATAACACAATTTGCTTCTCGGTAAAACTGGGAGTAGGGCTGTGTATTAGCTCCTATAAGACAATTTATTTAGATAGAAAAGCAAACTTGTTTTTTATTCATCAATTGAGTATATGTTTTTAAAATCTAATAAACAGTCAGGCACTGGAAGGAAAACCTTCCATGCCAAAAGCATGCTTTTTCGGAAGGAATAGCCTTCCAACTTAACAATTTCACTATGGATGGATTTTCCTTCCAATTAGTTTTTTCACTGAAAATTCGAAGGTTTTACTATCCATCTTAATGACAAGTTTTGGATGGAGAACCCTTCCAAAACATCCTTTTCATTGCAAATTTGGCATCCGATCGGACAGCCGGTCGCAGGGTTAATGATGTAATTAGTATGTTTTCATTACATAACCAAGCAGAAAAATAATGTTTCTAAATGATAAACCTTACTGCGATATAAGTTGCAGTTAATTGAGATCATTTATCAATCTTTTCTTGTCACTGGTATAAGAGAAAGTTTGCAAACTTGTTATGACTTTTCTTGAAGATATCTTTTCAAGGCATGCACTATTACATAAGTTTGTTACTATAAATAAATCTGGATGGAAATCCAGGTAATCACAAACAGATGCTTTGGCTTATTTATGAGAAGAATTGTTTCTATTTCTAGAAATAGAACTACAATTGAGAGACTGATAGATTAGAAGGAATTTCCATCCAAATCTGTTGAAAGGTTTTCCTTCCAGTGCCTGACTGATAAAACAGTTTGAAACCAAGATATAGTGGTTGTTTAACTAAATGACGATAGCCACAATTATGTCTTTTAAATTATAATTAGGTTAATGTAACGCAAATATCACCACAGTTAGCCGAATTAATGTTAAACAGCTTCCATATGTAATTAAGACATCCAGTATGCAGACTATAAGAATGTCAATTTATTAGATAATTTGAATGTCTTCTTTCTGTAGCTCAAACATTCAAATGGGTACCTGCATTAAGAAAAGAAAGTAAGGGTGCAAAGATCAGGAATCGATACAATCAAGTACCACACCCGACCTAGGATACCAATGGGAAAGTGACAAACTCACAGTTAGACACCACGAACGAGAGCCAAGAGGTCAGCCATTTCCCAGCAGGTGACCGCTAAGCACATATTGAAAGACACGCACAAAGACATAGCAAACACAAGACAGAACAAAAACATAAAAGATCCACAAAAGAAGTACCGCCTTGGAACGGTCAGTAAAATATTTTACTGGAGGGCTTAAACCGGTTTAACGGCACCAACCTCACGCTTAATTCAGATGTGGATCAAGACACACAGATGTTTCGTTTGCATGAAAGACCCCTAACTTATCAATGCATCATCTCCTAGAACATAATCAAGATATAACAAGTAGATAAAGAAAAGATAAGGACTCAACAGTAAATAAAACTGAATACCCTAGCAAAAGAAATCCAACAGGTAACCCCCAGTGGGCCCTACAATCTCATCGATAGATAAGTCTTTAAGTCGAAACCATCATAGAGTCTGAAGTCCGACCCACCGGCGTGCAATTAAAGAGGAAAACAAAGTTGCCAACCGTGATTGGGTTGACCACCAAGCATGCAGTCTGCTACAATACATTAATGTTATAGCAGATCTTTTTATAATGGGAACTTGTTTTAATGGACTGGGCTGAAAAATTATTAGAGCCAACAATCTTCTTCAATTTATACACCAAGTCACCATAGAAATAAGGTTCCGAAAGGCCTTGATACCGATAGCCTTGTTTAAGAAGGTTCTGAATTAACAATTTATTGCGAGTGTTGAAGTCAGCAACATAGCTAGATGCTCTAGCAAAACGAAAAAGTTGAGAGATATAGACTCCATATGATGTAGAACGAGGAACATCACCATCACAAGATGGAAAATTGACAATATCAAAATCAAAGTTGTCGCGTTTATCATAAATTTTGGTTGAAACACATCATTAGAAATTGACAAATTCAAGGTTAAAAATGCGGCTTCGGTATCAGAGGTATTGGCTTTATTCAGTTGGAGCTCTGAAGCGTATATTTGACTAACCATATTGTCAAAATAAACATTATAAATATTTAAAATATCGTCCAAATAGCTGGATATAGTTTTAAACGCATCAACAACATCAGCCTGCTAATCATCAGAAAGTGACATCATAAAGTCCCTCTAATAACAAAACAGGAATAAATCTGCAACCAGGGGAGCACAATTAGTGCCCATAGCAATCCCAACTACTTGTCTATACAGCTTGGTGCCAAATCGAATAAAAATGTTGTCCAACAAAAAGGTCAGCGCATCACATACATTTCGACACGACCATGCACGATATTTTTTAGATTTTTCTGAAGTAAAAAATGCATTTCTGTCATTACATTCAAGGTAAGGAGAGCCTTCTCTCTGGAAGGTTAAAAATCATAAGTAGACAAACTGGTCGCATTGAAATCTCTAGCTTTAAGTTTATCTAAAAGTTCACCTGAATTTTAATAGACCCAAATAGGTCTTTACCGGATCTCTCATATACCTTTTCACAATACTTGATAACATGTTTTTAACAGCTGTAAGACACGAGGTTAACAATTTAGAAAGTGCTGTTGTCGTACAAGAACTAGAATTAGCAATAAATCTTGCTTTATAGGTTTTTATGGAGTTTAGGTAACCAGTGCAACGTAGGAACTTTGTCTTGATTTTCTTTAGCTTTAAGAGGCTATTTTGCCCCCCCCCCCCTATGAAGTAAAAAAAATAGAAGTTGCTTTTCACAAGTTTCTTCAAAATAGATTATTAGAACAATAGACAAAGTGTAAAAGTCTGGTATTGATTCGACAAGTACGGTTGCTATGGTAACAAAAATGGTCCGCCAGAATAGGCTGAAAATAGGAAAATAACCATTTTTAAGCAAATATGAGACATGTAACAGAGGAATTAATATAGAGCACAAGCAAATACCAAATAGATATTAAATAGATGATGAGAATTATCACAGCACACAATATATTAAAAGGTGTGTTTGGCATTCGCTTGTGCTGATACCTAATTCTTAAAAAACGGTCTCATAAAGCCTTAAAATTGGCACAAAATGACAGTTTCTCTATTTTTAGACTATTTCGTCTGCCATTTTGGTTACCATAGCAACGGTAAAAGTAAAATAAAAGCCTGGATATAACTCTAGGGTTATTCTTCTAACAAACCAATTGGATGAAATTAATGAAACACAACTTTCAGTTTTTGGTTCCAGAGGGGGGCAAATTTGCCCCTTAAAGTGACTGTCACACCTTACCGAAAAGCACTAACGGACGCGTAACGGACAGTAAAATTTTCTTTCCGTTCCTGTCCGTTTGTATGCGTTACGTGTCCGTTGCTCATGCTGTGTCAGGTGATATCCGTTTTGCCCGGTCCTATCCGTTGGATAGCTTTGGACATGTTCAAAACTTCGAATGGACGCCACCAGATATATATGAACGGTGGGTGAACGTTACTCACGCATTGGTATGCGGTTTGTCCGGTTCCCGCGTGGTTTGTCCGGTTCTCATGCGTTCTGCATCCTGTAGGTATCCTGTATGCATCCGTTGATGTCCGTACGACCTGAGTTGTGAACGGTCAACTGCCAGACAGGTAAAAAAGTTTCCGGGACGAGTACGGCATGTTCATTCTTGATCGTTCAGCCAACGTTTTGTCTGTTTCTTATACGGTACATATTCGTTTTATCCATTGTACATGTTACACGTACGTTTATTGACCGTTCTTTGTCCGTTGCTTGATCTGTACACGCACCTTACAACTTCCGCGATGATCTATATCGCCACTGAGATGACTTCCATCACTAGATAAACCTTTTTTTTGCATTTTTTCTGTCTGTTCGGCGTCAGTTACCTTTATCTGGTAATATGTGACAGCACCATAACGCTCGTAGCTCTTTCTCATTCTCAAATTGATATAGTAACATATGTATCAAGCTGTTGGAGGTTAACGGCCCAACTTACAGAGTGCAAACATTTTCATTCAATGCACCTTGAATGCTTATACAATGTATAAGATGTAATATGTCTGCAGAATTCCAAAGGGATTAGGGTGGAGCAGGCCCTTACTTAGCCTTAAGTCAAAATACTGTTTGATGATTTTACTTATTACGATGATGATGATGACACTGAAGCAGACACAATCGTGGATGTTGTGTATGAAGTAGATTCAGATAATAATTGATTTAGAATATTTATAAACTGCCCTGTTCAAATGTGAAGCAATCTTCTCTGTTTGTGTCCCTATATTAGCATTTTACATATTAAGAAATATATGAAAGTAAGTTTATTTATAGCATGTGTAACAAATATCTATATGTTTGATAGCATGCACTTAATATAATTTCTAAGGTGTAGGCACCAATGGCAATAGTTAAATAGTGAAACATGTAAAATATATCTATTCTTTCAGAAACAGTATCTCTTAAGTAAATACTCTTGCTCACTCGTTATGCCATGTAACATATGTAACACTGTCTGATCTTTAAAACTTGGTGACAACTTACAGATCAATAAGTCTTTATCATACGAGCCAGGTTAAAGTCCCTAAACATGCAGGTATTTTCACAGTTTTAGCCAAAACTTTCAAATTACATTTTCTTTATTTGATATAGTAACGCATGTAACAGGCTGTTTCAGACTAATACCCCAAGTTTTAGAGTACGAACATCCTTTATTCAATGCAGCTTGAGTTATACTTCTAGAAGGAATGTGTCTGCAAAATTCCCTCAAGGAGATTAAAGCATTTTTAGGCATATCTTACACAAAGACAATGAGCTTGACCATTTATTACATCAGATAACATATGTTACAGCCTCTGATATTAGACATTTTGCAAAAAAACTTGCATATTTATGAGTCTTTTCATATAAGCAAATAAATTCCAAACAATGAAAGATAATCATCAACTGCAATTATTTTTAACTATTTTACTCTAGTTTTAATAGCAAATTTTCACCTTAAAACTGGGTAGGGGTAGGGTTCTTTTATTGCCAATTCCAGAAAAAAATGTTTAAGATAGGGAAACAAACTTTAATTTTTCTGTTAGCTTATTGCATAAGCTAGTCTGACATGGTTAAAATATTTTGCAAAACACACAGAGAGATTGTGAATGTAAATGATGTTAGCCACACTTGCAAATTTTAATGGATTATCTGATTTATGTAACGCATATGACACCTTAGGAAGCCGCAATTTTGTTCAAATGGCTGTCATACGTAGTTAAGATATCCAGTATGCAGACTATATGAATGACGTTAAAAAAAATAATGTCTTTAATTTGTAGCACAACTTTCAATTTACTTTTTCTTAATTTGATAAAGTAACATATGTTACAGGCTCTTTCAGACTAACGCCCCAATGCATAGAGTGCAAACATTTCTTAAAAGACTCGGCTTTAAGTTCTCTACAAGACAGGATATGTCTGCAAAACTCCCTAGAGGGGGAAGCAAACACATTCTCAGCCATCCGTCTACTATGTCATTCGTTATGGATACGTCCAAGATGGTTCTGTTGTAGTTGATCAATTGTTTATGTACTCCCCACTGTTTGTGTGTGTGTGTGTGTGTGTGTGTGTGTGTGTGTGGTGTTCTGTGTTTGTCTTTGTTTTGGTATGCATTACTTTGTGTCCGTTCTCGTGTTCCAATCATCTTCTAGAGGAAGATCTTGTTTTTATTGTCTCAGCCATGTCTTGCCATTTTATATGTTCTGTGGCTCTTCCTCGCGGTGCCATGGGCTGGTCTGCAGTGTGTGATAGTGGTATTTCCCGATCACACTCGATTACTTTTAGACTTCATCAATAACTAACACATCAAGATAAATTTCATATAGTATATTAGGAAAGAAATTTGACATTGTCACAAAGAAGGCCAAATTCAACCTAGCTAGAATCATCATAATTTTGAACAATATTTTGGACCCATATCCCAAATACAGTATACAAAGTCCCATCCGGTTCTGAAGAATATCTTTATAGGGGTTTTCGCTATGTTAGCACGACGGCCAACAAGGTCGTGAGACTTTAAGGTTCTCAATAAAATGTTGATCTCTGATATCATAGGCCTTCAACTTTTTAAAGCCAAAATCCAGGGTACACAGCAGTGCAGTGATTTGGGAATCGGTTGCGTTGAGGGAACTAATAATAGTTTAATTTGTCAAGTATATAAAAGGCATTCGATCATGCATGTCTGTTTAACAGACATCATACACTGAGCTTAAACTTATTCTGGTATTCGCAGTAGCATAAGTTTCCATGCTTGACTATGCCCATTTTCCCTTAGACTGCTTAATATACTGGGTTGTTTAACTTAAGCTATGCCATCTTATGTAAATAGGGTGTGGACAAAGCAGTGGAAATTGTCTTCTTTGTGCAGACAATCATATAGAAAAATAAAGATACACGTGTACAGCTTTTAAACCCATACTTTTGTTGTTGTTTTTTGTTTGATTTGATTCTTTACATCCCATCAACAATCTTTCAGTTATAAAGGGACGGGTCTTCCTGGGTTGAACCAGTACTAATTAATGTAGGATTAATGTTCTTGCTTAAGAACACAACTCAGTGACGCCGGTGAGGCTCGAACCCTCGGTCTCGAGTCAAGCACTCTACCACTGAGCCACTGCGCTCCCTTTAGCCCATACTGTAATATACATTTCCAGTTCAAGATTCCATCAACCACAGGTAGGAAACTTAAAAACAGAGCCGTCCCAGGGGGTTCTTTGATATTTACATATACACGTAGGCTCTGGTCATTTTTTGGCGTCCAAAATTTCGAATTTCATTATTTTTGTGGTTTTCATAAAAAATGATTTTTTGGGTATGAAGATTTTTTGAATATGTTGAGGGGTCATCACAAAATTGGACTATATTTAAGGGTCATTTCTATGCATTACGGTCTTTTCTTAAGGTCAATGTACAGCATGGGGATATTTATTTGAGTCGGTAAAGCTTCAAATATTATTTTGGGTGCTTGAAATTAGGGATATTTTTTGAGTGTGAACGATAGATGCTGGGGTCGGGCCTTAGTATGAAGAAAACATGAGAGTCCCCCCCCCCTACTCTGAGACCAAGCTTTTGTTGTGATTGCTCCATGTCTGTGCCAGTACATAGCCGTTTTGTACAAGGCGAGCGACTTAATCACTACGCCATGGAAGTTTTTCTTATGGCTGCTCTGTAGCTGTACCAGTAAAGTACTTAGCTGAGAGTGTTTATTGTTGTGTGTAACTTTAGTATGACTAGGAGCGCAGGGCCACAGCTTAAAGTCTCGTCCGATACTGTAGCATTCACGTGAAGAAGAGGATCCAACTTGGGACCCCTGGGTACAAGTCGGATACACCATACCGACTGTTTTTCTTTTTTTTGTGTGTTTAATGTTTGTGGTCGTGTCCCTTGGCTATAACCAGTACTGGCCGAGTGGGTTTATGTTTTTTGTGATTAATGTCCAGGAGCATCCGAATGCTCACCGGCAGTTTATTGTGAAAGTCTATACTGGTAACACACATTCGCACTGTATTTAGAACTTATTTGAGAAAAGCATTAATTCTTATATCTAAGGGTTCAGGGTGGGGAGCAAGACGCCTAGATATCGGTCTGAATCTGCATCATCAGGCTTTGCTTTTGCTGTGTGTATGTAAATGCGAGAAGCGAAGGCTTTTAATAATACCTGTGTGCTCCTTCGCTGCTCGCATATGCGATTGGTACGATTGTATAAGTATGGGTCAGGGCCCGGGATTACAATGCCTCCTTGGAGTTAAGGAAGACTTAAGTTAAGTATTGATTTTTCAGGATGCGAAAAATAACGTTTAAAATTGATTAAATTCAAAATAGTTTTAATTTTTCTATAGATCACATTGTTATCTTTGACCACAAATATCACATCGATCCAGGCAAGTTATTTAGCATTTAATATGGCATGTTGAAATATCAATACTTAACTTAAGTCTTCCTTAACTCTAAGGAGGCATTGTAATTCCGGGCCCTGATCACCATTGTAAGTAGATAAGTCTCTATGCATGTTCATAATTTGAAACATAGACCCGAATAAGAAATCCGAGTTTGCTATGTAACCTATGCTTGAGTATTCGATTATTGTAAGTTGTTAGATAATATACCTGTACACTGCATGAACTCAACAACCGCTCTTTGTCAAAAATCAAAGTCACGGATATCCATAGCCTCTACAAAAATGTTTAAGGTGACGAGAAGCCATTACAATCAATGTACCTGTATACAGCCCGAACTCAACAACCGCTCTCTGTCAAAAATCAAGTCACGGATATCCATAGCCTCTACAAAAATGTTTAAGGTGACGGGAAGCCGTTACAATCAATGTACCTGTACACAGCCTGAACTCAACAACCGCTCCCTGTCAAAAATCAAAGTCACGGATATCCATAGCCTCTACAAAAATGTTTAAGGTGACGGGAAGCCGTTACAATCGAAAACTTCAAGGTCACGGAAATCCATGACTTGCGTTTCAAAACTTAGAAAATCGCAAGTTTTTGATAGCGAGTAACTACATATAAATGCCGAGTAACCTGAACAACTCGAAGTTAAGTTGAAGCTAAAGGCAGTATTTTATGCAGTCGTTATTGTCCTGTTAGTAAAAATTGAATTTTAACAGCAATATACTGTCATCTTTGCCAGCGTCTCCAGCTCCTTCCGACCACATATTTTCCTTCCCAGTGTTTTGAAATCACCCGGCTGAAAACTTTATCTTACGTCATCCAAAGATTTGCTACTGGCACGCATTCCAAGAAACTTTTGGTTTTCATAACACTTAAGATAAGATGGGAAAACGGAAAAGTAGGTATTTGTTGCAAAGTCACGGACTTCCGTGACAAAGGCTAGCCGCGGAATTCCGTGTGATCCCTACCTGGTTATTGTTTGTACTTTATCAACGTCACGGAAATCCACGACATTCCTTGTTAATATAAGGTTGTACACGCATAGTATTTGTTGTATCGTCGTCAACCTTAGCTCAATTTGAGGTTTGCTTTAGCTCTGACATCTGTGAGAAATGAGCCCTTTTCTTTGTTTCATTTTAATGTGTTATTATGCCTCCCACTGGAAGGGTCGGGTGATATATTGTTTTCCCCTCGCGTCTGTCTGCCTGTCTGTCCGTCACAAAATCCTGTCCGCTCTATAACTTGATTACCGTTAGAGATATTTCAACGAAACTTCATACATTTGTAAAGCACATTCAGACGACGTGTCATGCACAAGAACTATAACTCTTGCTATTTATTTATCAAGTTATTCCCATTGTAACATAAATATGGGCATTTTGTCTACTCTGTAAGTTGGCATTGTTATAACTTCATATACTTCTAGAGCACAATGAGACCATGCGTCATGTACAAGAACAATAATTCTGCTTTGGATGTTTTGGAGTTATTTCCCTTTGATCAGTTGCAATGCTATTTCGTGTCCCCTCTATAACTTGGTAATGCGCATTCAGATGATAGGTAATTCACAAGAACCACAACACTTACATGTATATTTTCCCATTATTCCTCTTGTAACACATTTTTGTGATTTTTTGAGTCCAAAAAGGGGTAGACATTTTTTGTAGAAAAACAGTTTCTCTGTGGTGATATATTGCATTAGTTAGGAAGCCTGAATGCGAGCTAAACAGTTTTGCGTTATACCAACAACAAAATCTAGAGTGAAGAATTGGCGGCTATAAAATGCATTTAAGTCCCGCATAGCTTAGGCTGATGTCCGTTCTAAAACAAAAACAGTAAGTGAGTATCCTCAGGAAATACCGCAATCACAAACTGCAGAAAAAACCCGTGGCATCGTGAGGAAGAGCCACACAGTCAGGAAAAAATCAGAAAAAGACGCTTATTTAAGAAGGTACAGGCATTTTGTGAAGAAAAGGTTTTGAGATGCTTATGAAGGGTATTTTGGTATGCTGAATCCAAAAACCAATGTTGGCAAGCTGGCGTCTTCACTATCTAATTTGCATATTTCCAAGATGGCCACCAAATTGAAGAAAAATCTTTAAAAATCTGTAGAGTAACATGTTAAGGATGCCAAACTGGTACAAATCAATCCAAAAGCATCTTCTCATGATTGGGGACCTTCACTGACATCAATTCATGCATTTAGAATTAAAAATATGACCAAGAGGTAATCAGGGGAGATAACTTGAGCAAAAATCTTGCTTTGACTTAGTTAAGGTTTTTTCATGATAGTTCATGCATATTATCTGGCCCAAATGTGTCAGGAATGATCTTATTAAAATGAGAACTTGAAAAAATGCATCACAATAATATCGCCATTGTTTGCAGGAAAATATAGCGATTTAAGCAAAGTTGTGAAAGGTCCAGCTAGGGGAGGGGGTTAATGCGATTTTTAAGAAAGTGGGCCTGTAATTACAAAATGACTCGTATCTCATCAGCAATTCACCCTACACTATTAAACTTGCTCGCAAATTATGGCTTAGATATAGTACTTTCATTTGATGGAATGGTCTGATATGCAGCTTAGTTATCTAATTTGCATATTCATCAATACTGATGAAAATTTCAGAAAATAAGGGCAAATATAATCTGAATTCTGCTTCCAAACTGTCCTTGTTGCATGTTATTATATCATCAGTGATACAATTTGACAAGTCCTTTCATCCAAGAGTCATGTAATAAAATTGTATCATTTGCATATTCATGAGTATTTATGACAGAAAAAGTAGAGGTAAACTCATGGAATAACTACATGTATTCCCCCCTCCCCCACATACACACCTCGGGAGGGGGGGGGGCTTATTCGACTTACCTTGCACCCATTATTCATGGGTGCGAAATTGTTCAATGGGACCACTAAATACCAACAATTCTGATTGTCTCCGACAATAAACCTATTTGGATTACATAAAATTGCATGGTGTCCATGGCAACCCATCGAGCACTGTAGCTGGGTCATTTGCAAGCAGACCCAAGATTGACACTTGCGTGCTGCACATACTTTCATAGATTTCTTTTTCTCTCTTCCACTAATTCAATGAAAACAAGCTGTCAGTTACTGGTGAAACAAAATGATCGCTAAAAAGCAAAGAAAAAACAGACTAGAACAATTTACCCTTCCACCTTAATGTGAAAATACACAATATGATTCTAAAGAAAGTGGGTGTACCTACAAAATGATTCGTATCTAAGCAGCAACTCATCCGACCCTGGTACCGTATGGAAGCCCAGGCATAGTTTTTATTCAATGTGTTGATATGCAAATTTTCGCTTTTTTTTTGCATATTCATGAGTATTAATAAAAATAACAATAAAAGAAAACTCGTATAAAAATAAGGGGGTGTATCTATACACATTACCCATATGTCATTTGCTAGGTATCATAGACTATCAAACTGGGTACCAAATCAAAGCCTAGACAAAATACTTGTATCCAATGGTATGAAATGCAAAAAATCTAATTTAAATAGTCATGAATATTTATGAAAACATGAGAAATAAGAGAAAAATGGAGGAAAAAAATAAGGAGGGTGTGTACAATATTACCTAAATGTAAGCTGCTAACTTTTCTAGACTACCAAACTTGTTACCAAATTAAAGTTGAGACATTACACTTTAACCCAATAGTATGATAAACACATTATCTAATTTGCATATTCAAGAATATTAGTGAAAACATTAGAAATAAGAGAAAAATATTAGAAAATTTAAAGGGTGTACGTACACTTTAACCCATATGTCAGCTACTAACTATTCTAAACTTCCAAATTTGGTACCAAATAAAAGTTGAGTCATAGTGCTTTAACACAATAGTCTGATATATACTGAACTACTAAAGAAACCTGACACTTTTCAGTTGCTTCAAACTAGTAAGTAACATGTTAAATAGCTAAGCCGATATGCTTATTTTTAAAGCTAGACATTAGAAAGTGTTCTTCGACAAAATATATTTATCAAATATAGAACATGACGTCGCGACGTCAAAAATACCGTTTTTATCACTTTTGTCACGTGAGTGTATGTCTAGATATTTTTTTGAAAACTTTTTTCATGCATGCAAGGCCAATATCAGGACAGACAAATGTGCATTTTAAAAATTTGCAATTTCTAGCTGTGACGTATGATATGGGGGTTTTAAGTTGTGCTTTCGACGTTGTCAAAACGGCAGTGTGTTTTTCCTTTGTTTAAGCAATTTCTAGAAACTGAAATGACTTCCAGTCAAACAATCATTGTAAGAGAATGCATTTT
Source organism: Loripinus fragilis (assembly GCA_964019695.1). Taxonomy (NCBI): domain Eukaryota; kingdom Metazoa; phylum Mollusca; class Bivalvia; order Lucinida; family Lucinidae; genus Loripinus; species Loripinus fragilis. The sequence goes on along the minus strand of OZ026521.1, from coordinate 6,957,108 downwards.
TAAAAATCAAAACTTATATTTCGCGTCACATTAAAGGGTAAAAGCGGAACAAACCAAATATAACGTCAATTAAGAAACGACGTAAACTATGGTTTATAACCGTTTTTTCTTTGTTAACGTAGGTCATTGTATAGTGTGTGCTGTCTACTTTGAGATAGTGCCAATTGGCTACACTTCACTTTAATCGCGTATGAATTTCAAGCTTTGCAGTATGCACATATCAGCATGTAATTGTAACGCTTGACGTCGCTAATTGGACATAGGCGGCAGCTACGGATTTCAAAAGGACTTAAACATTGTCAAAATGCATTCCAAACATGATAGAAAGTGAAAAGTTGATAAAGTGGCAGTCCTTATTAAAAGCTCATAAAACGCTGATAACTTAAAATTGACGTTAAGAAAATGAAAATATGCTTCTGGGTTAAACAATGGATGCATGATTTATTTGAATGTTCAGAAGATGTCAATGAAATAACAAAAATCACACTAAAGCGGTTTTGTGGTGAATTTTGCGTGATTTCTTTGTTCTTGCAAAAATGATTTTAGGGGTTACGTGACGTTTTAATAGCTGACGTCTGAAATTAATTCAGCTTTTCAAATAATCTCAGTGCATCATAGCCTACCATTGTTCAACTTTACGCAATGGAAAGACAAGTGTGCGTCGTATTTATTTACTACCAAAAAATTGACAAACATTATATGTCATGTTTCTTTAGTTGTTTAGTATACAAATCTTATTTACATATTTGTGAATATTTATGAAAACATTAAACAAAGAAAGAAAAATTGCAGAAAAATTAGAATGGGTATATCTACAAAATTACCTATATCTCATCTGCTGATTGTCATAGACTAACAAGCTTGGTAGCAAATAAATGCTAAGACATAGCGCATTGTATGCAATGATCGGATATGCAAATCATTTTATGATTATATTCTTGAATATTAATTTACATTCTAGAAAGGAGAGAAAAATGGTAATAAAATTAAGGGGTGTACCTACAAAATTACTCATATCGAAGCTGCTAATATATCTAGACTACCACACTTAATCCCGTTTTATAGCTAAGACATTTTACTTACTAAATAGCCATTATGTGAAATGATCCATTAAACCTGGTGACAACTTGCAGATCTATAAGTCTTTAGCATACGAGCCAGCTTAAAGTCCCTAAACATGCAAGTATTTTCATAATTTTAGCTCAAACTTTCAAATTACATTTTCTTTATTTGATATAGTAACGCATGTAACAGGCTGTTTCAGACTAATGCCCCAACTTATAGAGTACAAACATCCTTTATTCAATGCAGCTTGAGTTGTACATCTATAAGGAATGTGTCTGCAACATTCCCTAAAGGAGATTAAAATATTTTAGGCATATCTTACGTAAAGACAATAAGCTTGCCCATTTTTTACATCAGGCAACATATGTTACAGCCTCTGATATAAGACATTTTGCAACAAACTTGCAGATTTATGAGTCTTTTCAGATAAGCAAATAAATCCCAAACAATGAAAGATAATCATCAACTGCAAATATTTTAACTATTTTTACTCTAGTTTTAATATCAAATGTTCACCTTAAAACTGGGTAGGGAAGGGTTGTTTAATTGCTAATTCCAGAAAAAAATGTTTAAGATAGGGAAACAGACTTTAATTTTTCTGTTAGCTAATTGCATTAGCTAGTCTGACATGGTTAAAACATTTTGCAAAACACACAGAGAGATTGTGAATGTAAATGATGTTAGCCACACTTGCAAATTATAATGGGTTATCTGATTACGTTACGCATATGACACCTTATGAAGCCGCAATTTTATACAAATAGCTGTCATACCTAGTTAAGATATCCAGTATGCAGACTATATGAATGACTTTTAAAAAATAAATATTTAATGTCTTTAACTTGTAGCCCAAACTTTCAATTTACTTTTTCTTAACTTGATAAAGTAACGTATGTTACAGGCTCTTACAGACTAACGTCCCCATGCATAGAGTGCAAACATTTCTTAAAAGACTCGGCTTTTAATTCTCTACAAGACAGGATATGTCTGCAAAACTCCCTAGAGAGGGGAGCAAACACATTCTCAGCCATCTGTCTACTATACCATTTGTTATGGATAAGCCTAAGATGGTTCTGTTGTTGTTGATTAATTGTTTATGTACTCCCTACTGTTTGTGCGTGTGGTATTCTGTGTTTGTCTTTGTTTTGGTATGCATTACTTTGTGTCCCTTCTCGTGTTCCAGTCATCTTGAAGAGGAAGATTATGTTTTTATTGTCTCACCCATGTCTTGCCGTTTTATATGTTCTGTGGCTCTTCCTCACGGTGCCATGGGTTGGGCTGCAGTGTGTTATTGTGGTATTTCCTGATCATACTCGATTACTTTTAGACTTCACCAATATCTAACACATCAAGATAAATTTCATATAATGTATTAGGAAAGAAATTTGACATTGTCACACTGAAGGCCAAATTCAACCTAGCTAGAATCATCATTATTTTGAACATTTTTTTGGACCCATATCCCAAATACAATATACAAAGTCCGGTTCTGAAGAATATATTTAAAGGGTTTTTACGCTATGTTAGCACGACGGCCAACTAGGTCATGTGATTTTAAGGTTCTCAATAAAATTTCGATCTCTGATATCATAGGCCTTCATCTTTTATAACCAAATTCCAGGGTACACAGGAGTGCAGTGATTTGGAAGTCGGTTGCGTTGAGGGAACTAAAATGGTTTAATTTGTCAAGTATATAAAAGGCATTCGATCATGCATGTCTGTTTAACAGACATCATACATTGAGCTGAAACTTATTCTGATATTCGCAGTAGCATAAGTTTCCATGCTTGACTATGCCCATTTTTCCTTAGACTGCTTAATATACTGGGTTGTTTAACTTCAGCTATGCCATATTATGTAATAAGTGTGGACAACGCAGTGGAAATTGTCTTCTTTATGCAGACAATCATATAGAAAAGTAAAGACACATGTGTACAGCTTTAAACCCATACGTTTGTTGTTGTTTTTGTTTGATTTGATTCTTTGCAGTCTTTCAGTTATAAAGGGACGGGTCCTCCTGGGTTGAACCAGTACTAAGCTAGGATTAATGTTCTTGCTTAAGGACACAACGCAGTGACGCAGGTGAGGCTCGAACCCTCGGTCTCGAGTCAAGCACTCTACCACTGAGCCACTGCGCTCCCTTTAAACCCATACTGTAAAATACATTTCCAGTTCAAGATTCCATCAACCACAGGTAGGAAACTTAAAAACAGAGCCGTCCCAGGGGGTTCCATGATATTTTCATATACACGTAGGCTCTGGTCATTTTTTGGCGTCCGAAATTTTGAATTTCATTATTTTTGTGGTTTTCATAAAAAATGATTTTTTGGGTATGAAGATTTTTTGAATATGTTGAGGGGTCATCACAAAATTGGACTATATTTAAGGGTCATTTCTATGCATTACGGTCTTTTCTTAAGGTCAATGTACAGCATGGGGATATTTATTTGAGTCGGTAAAACTTCAAATATTATTTTGGGTGCTTGAAATTCGTGATATTTTTGGGGTGAACGGTAGATGCTGGGGTCGGCCTAAGTATAAAAAACATGAGTGTACCCCCGCCCCCTCGGAGACCAAGCTTTTGTTGTGATTGTTCCGTGTCTGTGCCAGTACATAGCCGTTTTGTACAAGGCGAGCGATTTAATCACAACACCACGGAAGTTTTTCTTATGGCTGCTCCGTAGCTGTACCAGTATAGTACTTAGCTGAGAGTGTTTATTGTTGTGTGTAACTTTAGTATGACTAGGAGCGCAGGGCCACAGCTTAAAGTCTCATCCGATACTGTAACACTCACTTGGAGAAGAGGATCAAACTCGGGACCCTTGGGCCCGCCCCTGGGTACAAGTCGAATACACAACGCCGACTGTTTTGTGTTGTTGTTTAATGTTTGTGATCGTGTTCCTTGGCTATAACCAGTACTGGTCGAGTGGGTTTATGTTTTTTGTGGTTTTAAGTCCAGAAGCATTCGAAGGCTCGCCGGCAGTTTATTGCAAAAGCCTATACTTGTAACACACATTCGCACTGTATTAAGAACTTATTCGAGAATAGTATTAATTCTTATATCTACGGGTTCATGGTGGGAAGCAAGACGCTTAGATATCGGTCTAAACCTGCATCATCAGGCTTTGCTTTTGCTGTGTGTATGTAAATGTGAGAAGCGAAGGCTCAGACGAAATGCTTTTTAATAATATCTGTATGCTCCTTCGCTGCTCGCATATGCAATTGGTACGATTGTATAAGTATGGGTCTGATCACCATTGTAAGTCTCTATGCATGTTCATAATTTGAAACGCAGACCCGAATAAGAAATATAAGAAATCCGAGTTGTCTAAGTAACCTATGCTTGAGTATTCGATTATTGTAAGTTGTTAGATAATATACCTGTACACTGCATGAACTCAACAACCGCTCTTTGTCAAAAATCAAAGTCACGGATATCCATAGCCTCTACAAAAATGTTTAAGGTGACGAGAAGCCGTTACAATCAATGTACCTGTATACAGCCCGAACTCAACAACCGCTCCCTGTCAAAAATCAAAGTCACGGATATCCATAGCCTCTACAAAATGTTTAAGGTGACGGGAAGCCGTTACAATCGAAAACTTCAAGGTCACGGAAATCCATGACTCGCGGTTTCAAAACTTAGAAAATCACAAATTTTTGATAGCGAGTAACTCTATATAAATGCCGAGTAACCTGAACAATTCGAAGTTAAGTTGAAGCTTGAGGCAGTGTTTTATGCAGTCGTTATTGTCCTGTTAGAAAAAAATGAATTTTAACAGCAATATACTGTCATCTTTACCAGCGTCTCCAGCTCCCTCCAACCACATTTTATCCTTCCCAGTGTTTTGAAATCACCCGGCTGAAAACTTTATCTTACGTCATCATAAGATTGGTTACTGACACGCATTCCAGGAAACTTTCGTTTTCATAACACTTAAGATAAGTTGGGAAAATGGAAAAGTAGGTATTCGTTGCAAAGTCGCGGACTTCCGTGACAAAGGCTAGCCGCGGAATTCCGTGTGATCCCTACCTGTTTACAAAGCTGGTAAAATGTATACCCCAATTTTAGCTATATTACCGTGTTCTTAAAATTGTAGAAACATTATTTCTACAATAGAAGATAAAAAAGGTGCACACTTTAACGATTTAAAATTATTGGCCAGTACATGAAATTACTTATCTCAACCACAAAGTAAAGATGTAGGTAAGACCCTATTAAGACTTCTAGCTTCACTTTATATCTTCTAAAAGACATTTGAATATACACTTCCTTTGCGTCGATAATGTCATCATGAGTTGGTTTCATCAGCAAACACTTTAGTTTAACTGTACAACCAAACCTGATGATTCTACTGCTTCGTATAAAATGTCACTGAAACATTTCTTACGTAGAGGAGATTTTAAGCCATTGAATGAAAGGGTACAAACAGATAAACGTCAAATTAGCAAATGGTCTGTATCGCACGCCTGCCAAACAATATTAGAGGGATTCCTCTATGGCTAACGAAGTCCTTGACACAGGTTTGATACCTCTCGTGTTTCTTAATTTAAAGAAGTAGGGAATCTTTCTCTGATAACATTGTCACATGAAACAATATACCCTATTTAAAAAATTTACATTTTCAATGCGTTAAATTCATTTTAATTGGACAAATATTTTATGTGTTACTTACAAATGAACACATATTGTTGACAGTCCTCACTGTGCCTGTGGTGCAGTTGAAACTTCAAAACATTACTTTTTTAAAATACCAAAGGTATAACGAGATCTAGACAATAATGCTCAATGAACTGGCAAACTACTGTGTACCAGATTTCAACACTGTGTTATTTGGTATACCTTCATCTGACTTTCATACTAACTATAGAATTATTGTTTCAGTTCAAAAATACATATTGGCTAGTAAACGGTTTGAGCGTTGAGGATTGATTCTCTCTCTCTCTCTCACTCTCCCTCTCTCTCTGTCTCTCTCTCTCTCTCTCTCTCTCTCTCTCTCTCTCTCTCTCTCTCGTAATACATTTAGAGTAGAAAAGTTATTTGGTTTGAATACCATTCATGTAATGTTTCAGCTTTATATGCCGAGACAGGTTGTGGTGGTGTTCTATATGGACCGTCCGGCAGAATAAGTTCCCCAACTGATACCACGACGTGGAAGTATCTGAGCTCTTCTGACTGTGTATGGACTATCAACGTTGGCGAAGCTAATACTATTTTATTGACAGTCGAAGACATGGATATAGAATTTGGAAGTTTGTGTAACTATGATCATCTTGAGGTAAACAAACATTAACCCATTGACTCTCCCATTCTTACCATAACATTACATAACATAATATTGATAGTCGAAAATATGGATATAGAATTCGGGAGTGCATGTAACTATGATTATCTTAAGGTAAACAAACAATAACCCATTGAATTTCCCATTCTTACCATAAAATAACATAACATAATATTTACAGTCAGAGACATGTATATAGAATTCGGGAGTGCATGTAACTATGATTATCTTCAGGTAAACAAACATAAACCTATTGACTCTCCCATTCTTACCATAACATAACATAATATTGACAGTCGAGTACATGGATATAGAGTTTGGGAGTGCATGTAACTATGATTATCTTCAGGTAAACAAACATTAACCATTGACTCTCTCATTCTTACCATAACATAACACAATATTGACAGTCGAGGACATGGATATAGAGTTTGGGAGTGCATGTAACTATGATTATCTTGAGGTAAACAAACATTAACCATTGACTCTCCCATTCTTACCATAACATAACATAATATTGACAGTCGAGGACATGGATATAGAGTTTGGGAGTGCATGTCACCATGATTATCTTGAGGTAGACAAACATTAACCCATTGACTCTCCAATTCTTACCATAACATAACATAATATTGACAGTCGAGTACATGGATATAGAGTTTGGGAGTGCATGTAACTATGATTATCTTCAGGTAAACAAACATTAACCTATTGACTCTCCCATTCTTACCATAACATAACATAACATAATATTGACAGTCACGGACATGGATATAAAATCTGGGAGTGCATGTAACTATGATTATCTTCAGGTAAACAAACATTAACCCATTGATTCTCCAATTCTTACTATAATATAACATAATATACAGTCAAAACTCTTTACAACTTCACTCATTATAACAGAATATTTATTATCCGACATAAATTTGCTGGGAACAGATTTGTTTCCATTAAAATTCCCTCTTTATAACAGAATATTCACTTAACGACACCAACGGTACTTTGTGGGAACAGATATACATTTTCTATTGAAAATAAATTCATTATAACAGAACATTTACTATGTGTCAGTCAATTTGGTGATCAGGACAATGTCTTTTGCATGAACAGGCTTCTGTCACAACTGAAAAGATGGAAGCCTTGTGCATTTTGATAGAGTGTGAAATAAAACTGATGTAATTATTTGAAACAATAGCATTTAAACTCATTTGTATAAAATTTTCTTTTACGAAATGACTACTATATGGAAACCTGGTGCTGGTTGGCATTTCCTTACAACAGTAAATTCACTTTAACGTCAAAGATAGCTTGGAACAAACATTGTCGTTATATAGAGGGTTGACTGTAATATTGACAGTCGAGGACATGGATATAGAGTTTGGGAGTGCATGAAACTATGATTATCTTCAGGTAAACAAACGTTCACCCATTGATTCTTCCATTCTTACTATAACATAATATAACATAATATTGACAGTCGAAGACATGTATATAGAATTCGGGAGTGCATGTAACTATGATTATCTTCTGGTAAACAAACATTAACCCATTGACTCTCCCATTCTTACCATAACATAGCATAATATTGACAGTCGAAGACATGTATATAGAATTCGGGAGTGCATGTAACTATGATTATCTTCAGGTAAACATACATTAACCCATTGATTCTTCCTTTCTAAACATAACATAACATAATATTGACAGTGGATGACATGGATATAGAATTCGGGAGTACATGTAACTATGATTATCTTCAGGTAAACAAACATTAACCCATTGACTCTCCCATTCTTACCATAACATAACATAATATTGACAGTCGAAGACATGTATATAGAATTCGGGAGTGCATGTAACTATGATTATCTTCAGGTAAACATACATTAACACATTGATTCTTCCTTTCTAAACATAACATAACATAATATTGACAGTGGATGACATGGATATAGAATTCGGGAGTACATGTAACTATGATTATCTTCTGGTAAACAAACATTAACCATAGACTCTCCCATTCTTACCATAACATAACATAATATTGACAGTCGAAGACATGTATATAGACTTCAGGAGTGCATGTAACTATGATTATCTTCAGGTAAACAAGCATTAACCCATTGACTCTCCCATTCTTACCCAAATATTACATAACATATTATTGACAATCGAGGATATGGATATAGAATTCGGGAGTGCATGTAACTATGATTATCTTAAGGTAAACAAACATTAACCAATTGACTCTTCCATTCTTACCATAACATAACATAATATTGACAGTCGAAGACAAGTATATAGAATTCAGGAATGCATGTAACTATGATTATCTTCAGGTAAACATACATTAACCCATTGACTCTCCCATTCTTACCATAACATAACATAACATTATGTTGACAGTCGAAGACATGGATATAGAATTCGGGAGTGCATGTAACTATGATTATCTTGAGGTAAACGAAACATTAACCTATTGACTCTCCCATTCTTACCATAACATAACATAACATAATATTGACAGTCGAGGACATGGATATTGAATTCGGGAGTGCATGTAACTATGATTATCTTTAAAGTAAACAAACATTAACCCATTGACTCGCCCTTTCTTACCATAACATAACATAATATAATATTGACAGTCGAGGACATGCATATAGAGTTTGGGACTGCATGTAACTATGATTATCTTCAGGTAAACAAACATTAACCCATTGACTCTCCCATTTTTACCATAACATAAAAATACACACTATTGACAGTCGAAGACATGGATATTGAGTTTGGAGTGCATGTAACTATGATTATCTTAAAGTAAACAAACATTTACCCATTGACTCTCCCTTTCTAACCATAACATAACATAACATAATATTGACAGTCGAAGACATGTATATAGAATTCAGGAGTGCATGTAACTATGATTATCTTCTGGTAAACAAACATTAACCCATTGACTCTCCCATTTTTACCATAACATAAAATAACATAATATTGACAGTCGAAGACATGTATATAGAATTCGGGAGTGCATGTAACTATGATTATCTTCTGGTAAACAAACATTAACCTATTGACTCTCCCATTCTTACCATAACATAAAAATACACACTATTGACAGTCGATGACATGGATATTGAGTTTGGGAGTGCATGTAACTATGATTATCTTAAAGTAAACAAACATTAACCCATTGACGCTCCCTTTCTTACCATAACATAACATAACATAATATTGACAGCCGAAGACATGTATATAGAATTCAGGAGTGCATGTAACTATGATTATCTTCTGGTAAACAAACATTAACCCATTGACTCTCCCATTTTTACCATAACATAACATAACATAATATTGACAGTCGAAGACATGTATATAGAATTTGGGAGTGCTTGTAACTATGATTATCTTCTGGTAAACAAACATTAACCCATTGACGCTCCCATTCTTCCCAAAACATAACATAACATAATATTGACAGTCGAGGACATAGATATAGAGTTCAGGAGTGCATGTAACTATGATTATCTTCAGGTAAACAAACATTAACCATTGACTCTCCCATTCTTACCATAACATAACATAATATTGACAGTCGATGACATGTGTATAGAATTCGGGAGTGCATGTAACTATGATTATCGTCTGGTAAACAAACATTAACCCATTGACTCTCCCATTCTTCCCAAAACATAACATAACATAATATTGACAGTCGAGGACATTTATATAGAATTCGGGAGTGCATGTAACTATGATTATCTTCACGTAAACAAACATTAACCATTGACTCTCCCATTCTTACCATAACATAACATAATATTGACAGTCAAGTTTATGGATATAGACTTCGGGAGTGCATGTAATTATGATTATCTTGAAGTAAACAAACATTAACCCATTGACTCTCCCATTCTTACCATAACATAACATAATATATTATTGACAGTCGAAGACATGGATATACAATTTGGGAGTACATGTAACTATGATTATCTTCAGGTAAAGATACATTTACCCATTGACTGTCCCATTCTTACCATAACATAACATAATATTGACAGTCGATGACATGTATATAGAATTCGGGAGTGCATGTAACTATGATTATCTTCAGGTAAACATACATTAACCCATTGACTCTCCCATTTTTACCATAACATAACATAATATATTATTGACAGTCGAAGACATGGATATACAATTTGGGAGTGCATGTAACTATGATTATCTTCAGGTAAACATACATTAACCCATTGACTCTCCCATTCTTGAACGAGGTTATTGCACGACCACCAGGTGTACATTCACTATAATCACTGTACGAGCCCGTCCGATCGTCCGTCCGTATTCAGCTAGCGAAACTCATGCGCTCATAGCTCTCAACCCATTTAAGCCTAGCGTCCTTTTCATGAGACATCGACAAACAGTTTAGAACAAGAACGCGGCGTCTGATCTGGTTCTGCAGTGTTTGCTTGCAAAATCTACTTTAAAATTTGAACGAAATTGAAACTGACTACCCAACAACCCTTAAATTCGAAATCGATTCGTTCAATTGATAAAGTGGGAAATTTCATTAGGCATACATGGGTTAAACTTCACGGTATATTTGGATCAAATTTTGTATACATATGCATGACAACAATGTCTAACCACTTGCATGTGTGACAGCCTTTTTAATAGACGAGGCTTTGCTGAGCATCAGTCGAGCGGATTGTGGTCAGTTAGTGAAATGCTCTTTAACCAAATGGTATATTAAGATCAAATTTTGCTTACTTCAATTTTGAGATTGTCCAGCCACAGGTATTCAAAACGGTTTTATTGCACGGCCCACAGATGTGCACGCTGTCAGTGAAAATGCTCATAACTCTTGAACCACATAGTATATTTGGACCAAATCTTGCATACATATGCATGTCAACATTGTCGAACCACTGGAAAATGAGTTGCGACATGGGATTTCCAACAATATGGTATATATGACCAGCAAAGGCTCAGACCAGCCTGCGCATTTTGAGATGTTCATAGTTCCATAACTGTAAAAGCCAAAATCATTATACTTACTAGATATTTTTTTACCTTATGAGACATTGGTCAGGTTGACCTTTGGCCTTTCATCTAAGATCGCTTATTTTGGACTGCCACAGAAACCACTGGGCTGATTGAACTCATATTTCATTATGGGATACTCATTAAATAAATCTGACCAATAATATTGGCCATCATACCAATATATACTCAGAAAACCATTGAAGGGTATTAAAATTATTTTTACTAAAAAACATTTGAGAAAATAATTTACAAACGAAGTAGAACTACCAATATGCAATTCAGAAAAATGCAACATAAAATTTACAGGTCATTGGTTACGATACAGTACCACACCAAATGTACCAATTTATTTTTTCATTTAATATACCATGTTGAAATATCAATACTTAACTTAAGTCTTGCTTACGTTTAAGGAGGCATTGTAATTCCGGGCCCTGGTCATTGCTTATGTTCTAATTCCGACCACAGACAAGTTTTCACACCCATTTGTTAGTAATTGCACCTTATAAAGTGACAGCATCTTCAACAAAAAGGCACAGATATGGCACATCCCAACCATTATGACAACAGATTGGAAGTAAAACACTGACAGCAATTACAAAATTAGGTGTCATTCTCTTGACTGAGAGCCATCAATGATTTTGGAGCCAGTCATTATGGAATACAAACGATAAAAATGGGTTTCAATCATTTTGGAATGTTTGTGACTTTTTCAGTATAGAGGGTTGCACCATTTGGACCTGTACTGTACTTTAATCATTGAGGCGTGGCTTAAACCAAACATTCGTTTGAATTGCAAATATCTAGAACTATGAAATGCATGCATACTTAGTTTAGTTTTTATTGTATTGAATGTTAGGATGGTCGGCAACACGCCATTTTAATCCCAGCCAGTATAAGTGTTGGGTGGCCATCGAGGTGCCCCAGCGAAACGCCATTACGACGTTTCGCTGGTTGGCCGATTACGCCCCACTTTTAGATTCGCTGGTGGGCCGATAGTGGTCCATGCCTGTTATGCTGGCTGGATGCACGCAAAATTACTTTCAGCTTAAAGGCGGGCCACCATCGACCCGCCGTCGAAACGCCAAATGAATGGCGTTTCGCTGGTGGGCCGATTGTGGCCTGACATTGTATTCTGACTTGGATGGGTTTTTCAGGTATTTGATGGCGAAGAGGATGAGAATCCCCTGGGGAAATTTTGTGGAGAGGACGTTCCAGCACCTTTGCTGTCTACAGGCTCAATCATGACTGTTATATTCCACTCCGACAGTTCAGTCGAAAAAGCAGGATTCAACGCAACTTATGAAGAAATTGACGGTATAATAAGTATCCCTTCGCCTGCTACAAAAATATGCATCTGAAAATGTCGTCTGCTGAAGTCGTCTGCTGCATGTATTGAAAACATCGCATACAGATGTCGGCATATAGGTTAACAGTGTGAACCCAGTTCAGACTGCTCTGAGCAGTCTGATCTGGGTCCACACTTTGTGATACAGAAACGTTTTAAAGCGCGCAGCAGACGACATTAAATCGCGCTATTAGCAGTCGAAGAATTGCACGTGCATGTGTAAACTATAATCACCGTGTGAGTCTGTCCGTCCGTCTGTCGGTCTGTCTGTCTGTGTTGAACCACATATGTTACATTGTCCATGCATATTTGGATCAAATTTTGCTAATTATTTATTCTAACATTGTCTATGAATGCAAACTGGTGACGAGGCTTCGCCTGGCATACTTTTAGCCGGTTTAGGTATTTTCGTGAAAATGCTCAAATGGCACATTTTGATCAAATATTGCATATTTATATATTTTAACAAAGTTAGTGACGAGGCTTTGCCGAACATCAGTCTGGCCGGTCGTGGTCAGTTACATGCTCGGATCCAAAAAGTTTTGTCAGAGGGGGCCAACTTTGACAGGGTTGTTTTTAGAGGGGAAAGACGATCCAAGCAAATGCCACTATAAGCGGGCCATCATCGGCCCGCCAGCGAACCGCCATTGAAATGGCGTTTCGCTGGCGTGCCGATAATGGCCCGAAATTGAATGCTGGCTTGGTAGCTTTGTGATTTTTCAGTGGATCCAGTCCTGTATTGTTAAGAACCCCTATATTTCTGTGAATTTTCATGGGGGGGGGGAGTTTCGGACCCCCTATCCCCTTCTGGATCCGCCCACGGCGTATTTTGATCAATTTATGCCTTACTTTCACATTTTTAGATTGCTTGGCCACGTTTATGCAAAAGGTGATGCCATATAATGTTAAAATATATGAGTAAGCAATGTTTGATCCAATTATACCATGTGTTTCAAGAGTTATGAGCATTTCTCTAACTGACTATGACTGGCCAGAATTATACTTGGCAAAGCCTCCACTGGTATGTAAATTTATTTATCTTTTCATTAGAATAATAATAGGCCACACAGTCAACACACTATTGACATCATACATGCCAAGATCGTTATACAGCTAACGTTTGCACCATCCTCCGAACTGGGGCATATTTGACTGTAGCATTAAAGAACATCATGTTTGCTGTTCCATAATATGAAACTCTCTCCAGAAAGTTTTGTCAGAGAGTGTCCAATTTTGACAACGTTTTCTTTTTTCATTTATTTTTTATTTTTGAGTTGCTGAGGGGAGAGAGGATCCAAATACCAATATAAGCGGGCCATCGTTGACCCGCCAGCAAAACGCCATTGAAATAACGCCATGTTGTAACTGCTTCTTTCTATTATAACGACACAGCTGTTACTGATAATTTTAAGTGGCTATGCGGAAAAGCGATTTTGTAATAAATTTCTGAAAAGAAATAAAAATGAAAAGTAGGATGACTTGTTATCAACACTAGTTACGTGACTACCTTGTGATTCACCAATATACTAATTGGACAATTGATTTGCGTCTGAATTTGTTCACATCTGACCATAAAAAATTAATTAACAATGTTTTACAATTTTGTTCAACCCCGCACTACGACATAATAGACGAAGAAGCCCGTAGACATTTCGTAGATAGATTGCACGATCCCCGTATTGGCACCGCACGCTGACCGTGAGGAAAACGCAATATTTCAGATAATTATTTGGGCTCAAAAATGGTCGTAGGCTCTTGAGATAATCGCAGGGAACCTGCATGGACATCGCACGGGTATCGTGCGATTTCTGTATGCGGAGGGCGTGCGATTAACCGATGACTGTGCGGTTTCCGTACCATCTCCACATTGTGTCTGTAAAACACCTGTCACAAACCAGAGCAGCGTTCTCACGGCGGTCACATGGCGTCCAAGAATCAGCGCAGTGCGAACACCATGAAAGCACAGTGCACTCATTGTGAGGGCCATAAATTGCAGTGAAAGCGTCGTGACTGAGAGCTCAGAGAATCGCCGACAAGAACTCCGTAGGAATGCGATTGAACGCCATGCGAGCTCCGTAGCAGCGCAAAGTCGCTGTAAGGGCGCCGTAACAGGCCCCTTTTTAGGAAAACTATCAGGATTTCTTGTTATATCTCCGTGCCAACGCAGTTGGAAACGGTTTGGTGTGACAGGGTCTTAAATGTTTGTCCCTTTATGTCGCCGTAAGAAATTGCTCGCTGATTGTAAACAATATAAACACATAGATCGTAGCTTGTACAGCCTACGATGCCTGAAAAATCGTAACGAAAATCGTTGACAAATAACGCTTACGATGCTCGTAGCAAATATAACCTTGGCATGACATTTAGCATGTCGTCCGAACATTTATATTCACAGCATCTCGACTGCATAGAACATTCCTATTTCCTCAACAACAATTCTCTTCTTGCAGTAATATTTCTATTCTCTTAGTTACATTCCCTTTCCCTTTGATGCATTCGTTTTCTCTCACTTAAAATTGTGCTGCTTCTCCATGTCCATCTTTCATGTAAGAATATCACGAGAAGTGGGTTGGTGGATGGGATTGCATTGGAACTATATAATCATCTACATGTGAAGCGCTACTGGGTTAAGTAAAAACCTGCTCTTATGGAAGGATGACCTAGTACGCTATAACTAGACAGCGTTGATGACATTTAAACTCGTTCCCTTGTGGGGGACATTTAAGACTAGCACTTACCGCTGTAGCGAGACTGTGTAGGCAGCATTTCAGATAAAAATCCTACCCTTTGGGTGGGACGGTATTTGAGAAGAAAAATACCATTGTGGTGGGGGTGGGACGGCATTGGCTGCATTTATGCCTAGCACCCTTGGAGCGGGACGGCGTTGTCAGCATTTTAGCAAAAACACGTAATTTTGTGGCCAGGCTGTGTTGGCGTTTGAGACTAACCTCAGGTCAAATAGTAAAACTGCCCATAACTCTTGAATAACATTGTTTATCTTAATCAGTATTTTCTTACTTACATCTTTTAAAAATGTCTGGCCACTTGTTTGCAAACGGTGACACCAGACTATATTAAAATGTACAAGTAAGCAAACTTTAATTCAAATACATGTATACACTGTGGTTCAAGAGTTCTGAATTAAGGGTGAGGTTGGCGCCGTGAAACTGGCTTAAGCCCCCCAGTAAAATATTTACGGACCATTCCATGGCGGTACTTCTTTTGTGGATCTTTTGTGTTTTTTTCTGTCTTGTTATTGCTATGCTTTTGTGCGCGTCTGTTTATATGTGCCTTGTGGTCACCTGCTAGGAAAGGGCTGACCTCTTGGCTCTCGTTTGTGGTGTCTAACTGTTAGTTTGCCACTTTCCCATTTGTATTCTGGGTCAGGTGTGGTACTTGATTGTATCGATTCCTGATCTTTGCGCCCTTACTTACTTTTATTATGGACATTTTCACTAACTGACTATGACTAGTTAGACTGATGCTTGGCGAAGCCTCTACTGGTATTCAAAATTGGTTACTGTATTATTCTCTCACTTACATTTAGCATAGCGTCCTCGCATTTATTTATATTCACAACATCTCAACTGAAAGAACATTCCCCTTTCCTCCTCGACATTCCCATTTTTCCTTGCAGTTACATTTTTTTTTCTCTCAGTTTCATTCCCTTTCCCTTCGATGCAATTATTTTCCCTCACTCAAACTTTTGTTGCTTCTTTGGGTCCATCTTTCATGTAAGAATATCACGAAAAGTGGGTCCGTGGGTGGCATGGCATTTCAACTGCATAAAACATTCCTATTTCCTCTTATTCAAGACTCGTACCCTTGTTGGGGATAGTGTTTGTGGCATTTAAGACTTACATTTACCGTTGTAGCGGGACAGAGTTGCTGGGATTTCAGATAAACATCTACTCTTGGACTTGGATGGCATATGTGAAAAAAACATATACCCTTGTGGCTGGACGCCATTTGTGGCATTTGTTACTAGCACCCTTAGAAAGGGGTGGCATTTGTGGCATTCGAGAAAAAAAATATACTCTTGTGTTGGGATATCATTATCTACATTTGTGCCTAGCACCCATGGAGCGGGACAGGGTAGGGGCATTTGAGAAAACATATATACCCCTGTGTCCGAACTGCGTTCGTGGCATTTGAGACTAGCACCCTTGTGTCTCCCACTTAATTGCCAGTAAAACTAAGAAATCAGACTCTCAAATCATCCCTTACCTAAGGCTAATTGCATTACTTAATTCTATGTACCTCACACGACCATGTTATGTTTAAAGTAGACAATAAACTTAAATAACTAACTTAATTCTTTTATAACTGTATCAGATGGTGGCCCTTTGGTGTAGCCATCTTTGCGGTGGAACAATGGAGGATCTATTTAGCTTTAATCCGCTAATATCGAAGCTGGAGCTGTGGTGACAAACAGCTCAGGCTAAGACAGGAACCTTTAAAAATTACTGAGGTTAATCCTAAACTAGTGGGGAGGAGCCAGAGGGTCCTAAAGAACCCCTGATAAATCAGGGCTTCATGCTCCTGTGACAAAGCTATCTACGCAGTGACCCTTTGGTGTAGCTATCTTTGCGGTGCCACAATGGAGGATGTTTTAGCTATAATCTGTTATTCCCAAGTGGCGTGTCCCGGTATGCCCCACCCCATTCACTTCATAAAAGGCTTTATATATATCGCCAACCATTCAGATCCCCAACCCTAAACCACATATGATGTTATCCTTATGATAAGACGCACTCAGTAACACTTAGTAGGATGTAACCAGGGGTGTGCCCGAGCATGCCCCACCCCATTCACGTCATAAAAGGGTTTATATCTTAAAAGCCGTTCAGATCCCCACCCTAAACCAGATATATTAATGTTTCTTATGATAAGACCAATTCAATAACACAGACAGGGAAGTCCCCCAGCATCGTGCTTGAGCTTGCCAACTCCCGTACATTTCATAAAAGGCTTTATATCTTGGAAACAGATCAGATCGCACCACTAAACCATTATAACAATATTTCATATAATAAGACACATTCAATAACACTGATGGGATAGTCCTCCCCGGCATGCCCTGACATGCCCGACCCTGTTCACTTCATAAAAGGCTTAATACAATAAGACACATTCAGTAACATTGATTGGAAAGTCCCATCGGTGCACCGGCGCATGCCCCTCCCCATTTACTTCATAAAAAAGCTTAGTACATTAGAAACCGTTCACATTCCCACCCATAATTATATAGTCATGTTCTGAAGACAAAATAAGAAAAAGGGCAAATATCAGGAATCGATACAATCAAGCACATCACCTGACCAAGGATACCAATAGCAAAGTGAAAACTTCACAATTAGACATCACAAACGACAGCCAAGAGGTTAGCCCTTTCCCAGCAGGTGACCACAAGGCATCAATAAACAGAAGCACACGAAAGCATAACACACCAAGACAAAAATAACATGATTGATCTACAAAAAAGCACCGCCTTGGAACAGTCAGTAAAACTATTTTTCTGGAGGGCTTGAACAGGTATCACGGCGTGCAAATCTCACCCTTAATTCAGATGTGGATCAAGACACAAACACAAATATATAACACAAATGATCCACAGAATATGTAACGCCTTGGAACGGTCAGTAAAATATTTTACTAGAGAGCTTAAACCGGTTTCAATAGCGCTAACATTCAATAGCACTAACAGGGAAGCCCCCCACCCACTTCAAACCTTCATTGTGTATTAACTGCACAGCCTATTCTAATAATTTTATTTACGAATAAATGGGACGGCATAACGATGCACAGCTAGGATGAATTTGTAAAAACAAATCATTTTAAGACTTCAGACAGCTATGGACACCATCTTGCTAGATAGGTCTAGATGAGGGAACCAGACATGCTACTTGAGTAACGGTGCTCTGACCCACCGTTGATCTCTAGTAGGTTCGTGACGTCTCTCTATAAAAGCGACTATCGATATCCGTATCAACCTTTATTTACTATAGTAGGAACTATAGATCGATTCGAAGTGCGCCCATACCTTTTACTTTAGACGATACCTGTTCTCCGCATTGGCCAAACTCTTAAAAATTAAGAAACCAGTATTTTTTTTCGATGACAGTGATTGAGTGCTGAGGCGAGTTCAATAATGCGAGCGCTCTCGGGCGCTCGTTGTACTGGTGCCAGGCTTTACACATTATGAATAAAGATAGGTACCAATCAACGAGCGCTCGGCGAGCACTCGCATTGTTGAACTCACCTCAGATTAAATGCTCACGTGACGTTTAACACGTGACGGGAACTGGACTTACTGTACTCAAGTTGATCAAACTCGCTCTATAATAGACGTTTCCAAGCCACGCACAGAATGTCACCTGACAAGCACGTGGCGTAGTCACACAAACAAAACTCACGTGTTCAATCTCCAACAATATATCAGACAGACGGTGTGTTTAACACTTTGCAGGCTGGGTTTTTTTAATGCTTGTTCGTAGTCTGCTGATTTTTTTCAAAATTATCTTTTTTGAAAAATGAATTCATGAATACCATCAGAGTGTCAAACAGTTGGCATGACATTTTGTTGGACACAATCTGTTTGAAAATGTTATCAGCAGACGACATTTGTAGACAAGAGTTAAAGCAGTCGTGGCTAAGTTGCATGATAATAGGGCTGTAGCAGTTTTCATAGAAACGGGTAAATAACGACAAATAAGTTATTATAGGTAAAACAGTATAGAATACATATATACCTGTATAAAGCACTCATTATCTGGATTAGTATTATATTTTAATTAACAACGGTTCTCACCTATCTTTAAAGTGACAGACCATTATCGTTATTTTCAGCTTCTGTATGCGAGATCAGAATGAATAAAGAAGCTGGGACTATAGAATGGTCTGGTAATGCTGAAATGGAGGAATATGACTGTGTTTGGATCATAAGTACGAGTGCTGGTAAACACGTGCAAATTCTATTCACACATTTAAGTCTCCCGGATACAACCTGTGGGAATGACTACCTGAAGGTAAGTGGCATACAACGGAAAACCAAACGGGAAAGCCTGGCACAATTCGGGAATCAAATCAAGCCTCGGATGTATGATAGGCGCATTACGCGTAGTACTATATACAAAAACAATTTGTTAGCCGGAAAAGGCGTAAGGAAATTAGTTTTTTAGCATGTGAGTTCCGCCCTGGTAAAATCTATTTGTCTGATTACTCCAAAAGTTTAATCAGCAGAATAAATGAATTTCAAAACATAAACTTCATTTATAACCGTTTGTTTTGCTGCAATCATACTTGTTTTTGTGTTAAGGGTACACTGCACTAAATATGCATGTAATCTTGTCCTGCCTTTTGTGGGGAGAGCATATACTTTACATTAGAGCTAATATGACGTCATTCTTTGATATTCGTTGATTGACAGGTGTTATGGCGTGATTGATTAAAAGATGCGAGTAATAGTCCGTTTTGATGGAGATAGCCAAGGTGATAAGGTACCAGGTTGATACTAGATGGGTTTTGCTTCTTGGTCCCCCTATAATAGCTACCTTTATACCACCTTTACCAACTTTAGCATGAAATATCTCGTGATATGCAAGGTCTACACTGATGTGGGTGGTATAAAATAGTTATACCATGTTTGTCCACCTGTACGTAAGATAATCCACTCGCTAAAGCTCGTGGATTATCTCCACGTACAGGCGGACAACCCATGGTATAACAATTACATATTAGGAAATATGTTGTTTCGTTGTATGTCAGTTTAATGGGATATAGTGCGGGACTCCTTGTTATATCTTGATTTATATGTTTTAGGAGATGATGCATTGATAAGTTAGGGGTCTTTCATGCAAACCAAATATCTATGTGTCTTGATACACATCTGAATCAAGGGTGAGGTTGGCGCCGTTAAACCGGTTTAAGCCCTTCAGTAAAATATTTTACTGACCGTTCCAAGGCGGAACTTCTTTTGTGGATCTTTTATGTTTTTGTTCTGTCTTGTGTTTGCTATGTTTTGTGCGCGTCTGTTTATATGTGCTTTGTGGTCACCTGCTGGGAAAGGGCTGACCTCTTGGCTCTCGTTTGTGGTGTCTACTGTGAGTTTCACTTTCCCATTGGTATCCTGGGTCAGGTGTGGTACTTGATTGTATCGATTCCTGATCTTTGCACCCTTACTTACTTAGCTGGGAAACATGTAGCTATTATTCATTGAAACTAACCCGCAAGGATAATATTTTAATATGAGGCCGGTTTGGTAAATTTTATATGTATAGTTTTCGATCAAGGTGTTAAAATGTTGACATTGTCGTCTATGGAAAACCTAATAGTGCAATGCAACCCTAACATGGTTTCTGTGACGTCAGCGTCGCGTTATCACACGCGTTATCAAAGTAGATCCTTGATGTACATCCGCAGTATGCTTCCACAGAATTTCGCAGAATTGGCTGAGGCAGTTCTTATTGATACAACGGAAGACCTTTAACTCTTTTCATGCTAGGTAATGTTTCATTCTTTTTTGTCGTCTGCTGACTTTTTCCAAAACCAACTTTTCAAA
This sequence comes from Loripinus fragilis, assembly GCA_964019695.1. Taxonomy (NCBI): domain Eukaryota; kingdom Metazoa; phylum Mollusca; class Bivalvia; order Lucinida; family Lucinidae; genus Loripinus; species Loripinus fragilis. The sequence goes on along the minus strand of OZ026521.1, from coordinate 6,935,789 downwards.
CATTCTTTCATGAACACTATCAAGGTGTCAAACGGTAAGGACAAGGCCATCGTTGGAGGTCCGGCCGGTCCGGCTATGGCCGGACCACTTTTTTTTGCTGGAAATGGTTTTAGCCAGACCACGTTTTTGGCCAAATATGTTTTTTTGCAGGGCCGTTTTTTTCACGTTTCCTTCTAGACCTCTTTTAATGACCGATTTTGCGATTATCAAAGATTAATAGTATTAAATGATAAACCATGTGCTGGTCAATATTTCGTCTGCCTCAGGGTGTGAAAGACAGTGGTTAAGCAAACACGATTAAGAAATGTGTGCTAAAGACAGTAATTATAAATGGGCCGCGACGCGACAAAACCTGTCTTCGGTTTGTCCGACAAAGCTAGGCTCTAACCAGTTTACTCAGCTACAAAGACTAGCTAGAAAAATGAAGGCAGTGGCACAATCAAACTATCAGACATATTTGGTTACCTACGTGAGCTCAAACCAGCAATGCGAGCGAGCTATTCTGAAATTGTGACTCTCGTCATTATAATTTTGGTGATTCCAGCAGCAAAGGCCACCAGTGAAAGAAAATTTTCAGCTTTGCGCAGAGCGAAAACCTATTTAAGGAGTAATATGACTCCGACGAGAATGTACAATCTTATTACCTCACATGTACACAAAGAAAAAAACCACGCTCTCGACTTGAAAGCAATCGCGAACGAGTTCACTGCAAGAAACGAATGTGCGTGTTAGGAAAGTTTTAATTTCTGTTGTGTAGTTTCTAAACTAACGTATACTAAATAATGACAGAGCATATCATAGAATTACACCTATGTCCATTTAAAACTCAGACCACCCTGCATTCCCCGCAGTTTGAAGGGTTTACACTGTGTACTCTATAGGCACAATACCCTCATCATCCGCCCAGCGAAGACTGACAATCAGACAGCTTAAAGGCACAGCCTGATTTTAAACTTCTCTTGGCGCACAACTATTCTACAGAATCATGCAGATCAGCGTGAAATTATGAATATTTTCTCATCCACCAGTTTGAACATTCGTAATTGGTGCGCAAAAGAACCGTCTCATGAAGACGATTCTTTTGTGTACCCAATGCTTATCTTTTGGTTGAAAATTTAGCTTTTGTTTTGAGTTCTCACAAAAAAAACGCCTCTATGAGACGGTATTTTGAGAACCCATGACATATGTTTTTGGTTAAGACATAGGGGAAAATATTATTATTACACTTTTTTATCTTAAGGCCTGCGAATGATGTGCCCTGGTTTTAAATGTATACACGGTTACATGTACGTAAATATAATGAACAGATATGAAGAAAAAACATACAAAAAAAGTAACACAAAAACAATAGATTAAAAATAAGATACAAAGAAAAATGATTTTTATAATAAATAAATAAAAGAAACAACTATAGCGGAGATATCTGTATGAGAATTAACTGATACTTTTAGAAGAATCAGTTAACTTTGATGAGACCCGATATTTTGGTGGTTGTGGAAGGGGGGGGGGTGCAGTCGAAAATGTTTGTGGTTTACATTTGCAATATGGCTATAATGTCTATAAAATTAGCTGAGTTTCACAAGCAAAAATGGTCTCAAATTGCAACAGAATCGCTTCTTTAGTCATCTTTAGCTACAAAATTTTCATGGGGGGATCCCCCAACCCCCCTAACGGAAGGGGGACGTACCCCCTCTCGTGCTCTCCCCCACTCGTGCCTTCGGCACTCGATGAACGTCGACGGCGTTCAATGGCCGTACCACTTTACAAAAGCCGACGACGGCCCTGAAGGATGGACATTTTGTTGGTTCTGATCTGTGTAGCAAGGAGAGAGTTAATTGACCACTGATCATCACGATAAGTTAAGAGATGAGTCTTCAGTATAAATATTTGTCGGCTGACAATTTATGCTTAGACTATTTGGATAAATGTTCATTTAGAATTCCTATGTAAACACTATTCCAGAGCTTAATACTCTGAAATGTATTCAAATACATTACAGTTCAACATTACTTTCACTGTTCAGTGATTACAATTACAATATAATTACACGCCCTGTAAAATGCAATAATTACAATCACGATACCAATAGAAATAATTACAATTAGTTATGAAATGTTTAGATTTGGTCTTGACAATAGCACTGATAGATAACGATTTCATTTGGCTATTTGAGGATATCTTATATCTAAGTAAGACATACACATCACTGTGTAGTCTCTGAAAAAAAAATGTTGTGTCAGAACGACGCTAAAGCTGTGCACGCTGGTTATTTTTCCAGGCTTTTGTGATTTAAATAAACATATCCAACTCAGGTTTTGATGGAAATCATGTAATTGGCCATTCCACAAGAAAATGCATTTTGTGTTTTAATCTTGATTCAGCATATATGCACGTACAGGTAGTTATTTATAGGGGCATAAGTCCTTTTTCAAATAAATTAGCTATAAACAATGTTCAAATAAAGGATTTTGTGCACATTTGAGAAGCTGAGATATGAGACACAATAAAATAAATTGTGTTAATATCAATATTTACCCATAAAAGATTGCAATTTTTCGCCTCCTCATTCTTTATCAAGCATAGACCATGTTTGGTCTTAACATTCATACAAACATCAGCTTTTTTACAAAACACTTCAAGGATACAACTAGCTGAATAAGCCAGGATCATATATACACGTGGATAAAAGTTTAGGAACACTTGAAGCCCTAATTTCAATTTTTGAATATCCTTACTTCGTGAGGGCTTGCGATTCTGGATTTTGGATAGGACACTTTGAAAAACATTGCTAACTTACGATTGGAATTGCTGAAGTCCACTGAATTTCGTTTTTATTGCTATGGAGGATACAATATGCCCCACGTGAATATTCTAAATTTTCCTGAATACACGTTTGCCTTTTAGTTTCTGTAAATCATAGAAGTCAATTTTGGAACGCAAAAGCAGCATAAAATGAAAGAATTGAGCATATACAATGAATAAATGATTTTTGTTTTGAAAAAGAGTGAACCAGCTTTGAGTAACGTAACCGTATACAATCTGCATTTTGCACTAATTCCAATGGAAACGGATATTCTTAGATAATTTTCAAAATAAACGAAATTCGAATACTTCTGCTGTTATTTTATGATAAGAATGTATGTTTTGAAAGTCCTAAATTGTCATATTCAAAATCTAACTAAATCATGACAACCTGCAAAATGTATAGAAGAAGAAGGAAATGTGGCATAGAATCTTGCCCTTGGTAAAGAATGCATCAGACAAAAGGCCAGTAAAGTAAATGATTATGATCAAAGGTCGTCGCATAGCCTATCAGCTTTTTGCTTACGAAAAAATAGTGCATTCAGACTTCATGGAAGGAATTTATTGCAAGAATTATCAATAAGGTCCTAAATCAGAAATTAATTTTCTGTATCCAAAATGGGCACTTCCAGCCACAGTAATTGCTTGATACTCATCATTTTCACTTTGAAGCAACTTTGGATAATACAGATGTTGATTATTTAAAAAGTTTTGTTAATACACTTTAAGAATATCGGTAAATGTTAGTCCAAAATTTAGCCTCATAATACAAGAGGTGTTCCCTAAAAGATTATTTTTTTAATAATAACCAATGTTGTTTCAGATATATTACATGGACGAGGAAGTGGACATTTTATGCCGTGGACTGGGACTCCCAGATTTATACACTTCAACTTCAACGTCAATCCGCATAGAACTCCATTTAGAAAATAGTTGGTCAGGAGCTGGATTTTCGCTTATGTACTTGAAAAAAGGTATCTTATTTACACTTAAAATACTGATCCAGAAATCTTTCAGGTCTCTCATAATATGCTGATATCTTGTCCTGATGTTATTTTTTCCCATCCTCAAATCCACTTAACATGAAATATATTCTTCTCATTAATGTTAAAATGCCAATTTTTTGTCATTTTAATTTTTATTATCAGGATGAATATAACTTACGTTATTTACTCACTTAAAACTTGCAAACCAAATCTTCTCACCTTTAGTATTTTGACACCTTATTTTCACACCTTAAGGTAGTACCTGACTCATCAGCATATGTCCAAAAGTTACCATCTTTTGATATGTTAAACAATAGCTCAAAACTCATCTATTTTGATAAAAATAACAGGACTTTACTGTGCTTTTAAAATTTATTAAACTTTAAAAATCGTAAAATATGAGTTTTTCAAAATATCAATTGCTCATATTTAAAAAAAAATGAAAGCAAGAAATGCCATATTTTTTCCTGGGAATACGCTACATGCTATTGACTAATAAAAGAACACAAAAACAGCGTAAAAAAGGCACGTAGCTTATTTTTTTTTAATCTAAATAAGTAAGGTTGCAAAGATCAGGAATCGATACAAGCAAGTACCACAACTGACCCAGGATACCAATGGGAAAGTGACAAACTCACAGAAGACACCACAAACGAGAGCCAAGAGGTCAGCCCTTTCCCAGCAGGTGACCACGAAGCACATATAAACAGACGTGCCTAAAACATAGCAAACACAAGACAGAACAAAAACATAAAAGATCCACAAAAGAAGTACCGCCTTGGAACGGTCAGTAAAATATTTTACTGGAGGGCTTAAACCGGTTTAACGGCGCCAACCTCACCCTTAATTCAGATGTGGATCAAGACACATAGATATTTGGTTTGCATGAAAGACCCCTAACTTATCAATGCATCATCTCCTAAAACATATAAATCAAGATATAACAAGGAGATAAAGCAAAGTCTATTTTGTAAAAAAAATATTAAGGCCAAAAATTCGTTTAAATCTTGAATAAAAGCTGTCACACAATGTAACCACAAAAACAAAAAACTTATTATTTTGAAGGAAATTTTGCATAGAAACTAATAATTAATTAAAAAGCATATGTCACGGTGTTCGTTTTTTCTTTTTTTGTGCTATTTTCTTTTTTTTACCTCTGAAATAAAAACAGGCATGGAGTGCGTACCTGCTTCATTGTTTAGGTCCGTGTGCGTAGACAGTGTATTGTTTGAGTTGATGTTGCGTAATTTAGGTCCGTGTGCGAAAAGCCTATTATTTGTCTACCCCTTATTTGGCACGTTCTAGGACCCCTTAAGACCTTTATAAGTGCGTTCGTGTGCGCGCGCTTGTGTGTGTGTGTGCCAAAATGAGGGTGAATGTATGAGAGAGAGAGACAGAGAGAGAGAGAGCAATTCACGTGCTGTTGATTCACAGCATTTTTGTTCTTGCTTTTATTCTTTCTTCCTTTTTTTCTTTACTTTACGTACAGTATACGTATTCTGGATTCGTTACAAAATTGAAGACATTAGCAGTAACACGTATAGAAGTGTCGTCAGGATGACGCAAGTCTTTGATCTGGAAAAATGTTCTATTTCAAAAACGTTGTTACAAGTTTTCAAGCGAGAAAATGACCTTATGCAATAATGGTTTTCTGTTACACTAATATCTGCTAGACCCATCAGGGGTAGTCATAACCCTCGCCTTTCTGGTTTGGGTTTCAACACCACCCTGGTGTTCTAGCAGGTGGTAATGCATAGAAAATCACGTTTGATCCCATTATTGAAGTTATTAAACGAGCTGTAAAACAAGATGAAGTGCGAGGCTTGCCAAGGTTTTTGTCACGTATTCGGGACAAGGTTAATAAATTTAATAATACAGGAGCACCACTGTTTGGTTCTATTTATTGTATGACCCTAAAACTACTTTTATATCGCGTTTAGAAATTGCGTGGAACTATGCTTTGATGTTGCCATATAATTATATGAGAAACCATTACGGACGTCATTACATAGCGTTACCAAAGTTTGTAAGCCACTAGTGGTAGATGTCGTTATGTCACTCTCATGATAAACACAAACGAACAAACAAATAAGTAAACAAACAAACAAGCAATAGGGCTCAAACCATGGACTGCTTGGTCTCAAGTTGATCATTCTACCACTGCGGGATTGGGTAAAGAAAGAATGATACACGAGTTAAGTTCTTTTCATAAATGCAATTAGATAATGCTGAGACAAGCATGCATATGTGAATGGCCATGTCAGATTATTCACAACTCGCACATATATATACAAAATAAGCCTCAGTCAAAAAACTCCCCACTAGCTGGCTAAAAATAGCGCAAAGGCACGCCCCAGCATTTGGCGAGCGCTCTCACAGTGTCAAATATGTTGCTCTTGTGTTTCATCCAAGCTAAAAAAAAGGAACTCTTCCATTTGCACAGATAATGTACTTAACAAGCACAGTGGCTCAGTTCGTAGAGTGTTAAACTAGGGATCGAAGGATTACTAATTTGTGAATCACCAGAGTCATAGTATTGTGTCATGGAGCAAGACACTTTATCAGCGAGTAGTACATACGTTGAATACGCATGAATATTAACTTTTCTGACCAGAATTGCCTGACCAGGTATTAATTGACTTTTCGCTTATTGTAAAGGCGGTAACTTTAATATTCATATCTGGGTTTTGTTCGGCTAGTTTTTCTGCTAAACAAGAGAAATCAGGTTCTATTTATAATTTGGTGAAGAATTAGTAAGTTGCTTGGGCCGCGCAAACGTGCGTGCATTTCATAAAAAATCCTTACCGTATACACAATGAACTCTCATTTATTAACCCTTAAAGTGCATAATCACAAAATGTATGTTTTTGTTGTTCACTAAAATAGGTGAAGCCTCAAAGACAAACAGTGCAGACCCAGATCAAGCTGCTCCTGTAGGAGCAGTCTGATCTGGGTCCACAATGTTTGCCTCTATGCTTATACAAAATAGACAATATAGATGCAGTTATTTTGCTGGTGTTTTAAGGACTAAAAATTGTGTTTTGCGTCTATACCAAGGCAATGGCGCAAGATGATATGGTTACTTTTGAATAAAACCACGCCCCATTTTCAGCTTTTACCTATGCCTAAGGTTGACCAGTCCTAATTACGCATTCATGAGGCGCCCCCTTTACAGTAAGAGAAAAGTCAAAGATTATAACTCGGAACGCATTGAGGGGTAAAACTGGACCAGTCGGTCAAAATATATTTGGTCATACAGATGTGTTGATAAATGATATTTTTTGTGAACGCCAATACTTGTACGTTTTAAGACAATAAATAAAGATAACTCTTACTCTTTTAAACACACTCGTTTATCTTTTGACATGGGTCTTGTACCACCTTAAACAATTGGGACAAATATTCTACTCACTTTGAAAATTTAGACGCCTTATCTCCTCAATTACCATATTTGGGCACGTTATCTTTTCAAAATGAATATCAAGACAACACAGTAGGACAACTCCTACTCTTAATTCAATTATTCTATTATTTTAACAAATTCATTGTCCTACATCAATGGGAAAAACTTTAGCTCATTTCGAGAATCAAGCCTAGGATGTATGTAAAGCGTAGTACTATGTATGAAAAAGCTCAATTTTAATAAGCTGGAACTGGCGTAAGGAAATAGTTCTGTAGCATGTGGGTCCAGTCCTATTAAAATCCATCATTTTGATCACACAAAACGTTTTATCAACATAATAAATACGGTTTATTTATTGCCGTTTATTTTGCGGCAATCTCACTTGTTATTGTGTTGGAATGCTTCTGTGACGTTAGCGTCACGTTATGTAACGTCAGCGTTACGTTATCAAAGAAGATCCTCGATGTTCATCCAGGGTCTGATTCCATGGAATTCCACGGCATTGGCCCAAGCAGTTCTGATTGTATCCTACATGTAATAAAGGTAATGATTGAATGACAAATCATGTTAAGTGACCTTTACTCTGGCCTTAGGTAACATAGATTGGCTAGGTCTGTAGGGTATATACTCACCAATAATATTCTTCCCATCTGACTAGGTATGTGAATGGTTGTGATCAAAAGGCAAAGTGTAAACGCTTCTTGATCTTGATCAACACTGTAAAGACCAGCCTATATATCTGAACACATTGGTTTTAATGTTAGCTGATCAACGCTTAATATACATACATGTATATTCTAACCATTGTCATATATACATATCTGGAAACCTTATGTCCACACTCTATTTATTTGGACACCTTATTTACCCAACATAATTACTCTTATATTTTATCTCCTAACATTAACTATCCTGACACTTGGTCTCCTCAGTACAATTATTCCAACACCTTATCTGGTCTCCTTATTCGCTTGGACACCTTATATAACCACCATAATTATTCTGACATCTTATTTCTTGCACACTGGATGGGGACATCTGAGATTTCATCCTGGGTTAGAAAATCTTATCTTAACCATGCTATCTAGCACAGGCTGTCACGTGAGGGCTAAATACATTGGTTGTATTGGAACTCACGCTCATTGTCGTCAAGTGACGTCATTGTTATGTTTAAGTGACGTCATCATGTGAAATTGCATTCAGGGACTTCTTGGAGCTTCTTTTCAGATAAAAAACAGTGGTGAGCAAGAATAGGAATCCATTATTCGTGTGAGGGTAGGATAGAAAAATTCGTCCCTCGGGATCACGGTTTGTCATCACTTGGCAAGTCTCGTAATGCCAAACAGTGATCCATGGAGGGATTTTTCTATCCTACCCTCACGCTCATGATAGATTCTTATAATCTTCACCCTAAATATTAGGACACCTTATCTCCTCACTCTCAATATTTTGACATCTTATTTTCTTAACAGTAAGATTCTGACAACTTATTATCTCCTTATCTTGAAAATGCTTACCCCTTATCTGCACATCTTAGATACTCTTACACCTTATCTGCACATCTTAAGTGCTCTTACACCTTATTTTGACATCTTATTTTCTTAACCGTAAGATTCTGACAACTAATTATCTCCTTATCTTGAATATTCTTACCCCTTATCTGCACATCTTAAATACTCTAACACCTTATCTGCACATCTTAAGTGCTCTTACACCTTATCTGCAAATCTTAAATACTCTCACACCTTATCTGCACATTTTAAATACCCTTACACCTTAGTTCAACATCTTAAATACTCTTACACCTTATCTGCACATCCAAAATATTCGGAAATCTCATCTAAGCACCCTTTATATCATTCGATTCTACACAGTGTGATAGCGTTAACCGCTGATTGTATACATAAAATAGAATGATGTGTAGTCCCTGATTTGGCAAATGAGACTTACCCAATCATGGAATCACTGTGCAGCACAGTGCATATGTTCAAGTCCTTTGTTGTTTCCCCATACAATAAATAGAGGATCTTACATGAGTGTTCCTGTTTTATTGAATTTATAAAACGAATTGGAAAAGGAGATAAAAAGTGATACTTGCTTTCACAACGAGTTTAATAAATTCAAATATACAGGAGGACGATTGTTAGATTATATTTATCATATGACTGCTAAGATTGTTCCATATATATGCGATGTTATTACAGACGTAATTACATATCGCTACCCAAATCTGTAAACCACTAGTGGTTTGGCGATTTTAATGCATTGCGTTATAACACTCCTAAAGGCAACCTCATATGATAAAATTGTTTTCCAAGCAGGTGACCACAAGGCAGCAATGAACAGACGCGAAAGCATGACAAACACAAGACATAAATAACACAAATGATCCACAAAAGAAGTGCTGTCTTGGACAGTCAGTAGAAATATTTTACTGGAGGGCTTAGCCAGTTTCATGGCGTAAAACCTCACCCTTAATTCACATTTGAGAAAAACAAAACACATGAACATAACACACAAGTTGCATTACTCAAAAAATTACTTTAAGAATCGTTTTTAATCAATTTTTTGAGCTGATAAATTTCACAGAGTCAATCGTGCATTGACACTGCACTGCTTTGCATTTAACTGCAAAGATATGACCAATATCTACATCCTCTGGTGAGTTTTTGCATCAAGGTTGACAACTCAATCATCTTCACATTTCAAAACTACCACTGGTAATAAAATGCCATTATATTTTCGAAATGTACCATAGAGCAGTCGGGGAGTTGGGGAAGGGATTTTTCAAATAAAGGAGTTGGAAAACGTTTTTTGGCCAATAGTCAGATTGATTATGATTCGAAGATTTCTCTAGCCCTGGTTTTGACACTTTACCTAAAAGTACCCTAACTATTCTGACACTGTATCCCCCACTTTATTTAGATTCTTGTCTTTGCACCCTAAACAATCAAAATCCTTATCCCCTCACCTTAAATATTTTTTGTATCTTAGCTTCTCACCTCAAATATTATGACACCCTTATTCAGGACCAAAAGTAGTTTTACACCTCTTCTTTGTATTGGCACATTAACTACTTAGAATATTCTGAGACCTTGTTAGGTAACAGATCTGAAGACAGAGTTTGTGCATGCACATCGGCACATATTCAACAAATTTTGTCATACTAAGTAAGGGTCCTTTACTGGTATAAGGCATTTTATTGGTGGCTCATCAGATTAGTGTGCTTTTTATATTTATATATATATACAAGGGTCTAGATGGGATATAATGATTAGTGAGTAATGACCTTTTTTATAATGAATAGTGAATAATGAGCCCCCAAAAATAATGAATAGTGAATATTGAGGGCCTAAAAAATAATGAATAATCCTATTTTTAATGAATTGAAGAAAAAAACATGAATAGTGAATAATCAGATGTCTTTGCCACCTTTTTTACTGTTAATGAATAATTTGTCTAATTTTAATGATTAACTCAAAATTTTAATGAGATGAATAATGGGCTAAATTTTTAATGAAAAGTGAATACCAGACCCACCCATCCAGACCCTCATATACCAGTAAAGTCGTTGTTTCTTACATAACAGGAAATTCATTTATTATCGAGGTGCATTTGAGTATATAAACTCTCGCAAATACATATTTTTAGAGGATACAAAATTATGTTCATGGCAAGACAAGCCATTAAAATTGTTACAGAGTGTAAAATTCATTAGGAGAAGAATCTTTATGTGTGTCCCCTGCACCATTGAGAATCCTTTGCGTACATTACACAGTAGTGGTACCAGGCTTTTACGGGGATAAATTCTGAGAAAGATCTACTCTGGTGCCATGGGGGCATAAGCCAGAAATTCCGGCACTATAGTAAAATGGCGCGTCAGATCACAAATTAAACATCAGGATCCGATTGTATCAATATTTAATAACGAATTAAACCATCATTAAACCATCATTAATTAAGTCGTCATTAAACCCGGTTGTACAAAACTTTTAATGACGAATGTTTGTCGTTAAATCAGAGAGTTTGTCATTAAAGTTAACGATGGTCCAGGGGTATATTTAAACCGTCATTAGCGGAAATAAAGATGGCCGCCAATGTTGTTTTTTCATCGACTAGGACCGATGAAACCAAAGAAATGCTCGAAATCGACGCCTAATGAAGATCTAGACGTTGTTAAAATGGCCAAAGAGATCAAAAATACATAAATACATACTGGAGCAAATTCTGCATGGAATAGAAACCAAATCAAAACGAGTAAACAATATCGGCAAAACGTCCAGTGTCCATTTGGTTATTTCATCGTCCTTCTCTGAAAGATCAGCTGTTGTTTTGACTGCTGACGCATTGAAATCGACATGACGTGATGAAATAAAATGACAGACCGCACACTAGTAATTTGCATAATAAACCGCATTCATTATTATTTAATTATTTGATTATTTAACTAAGGTATCAGTAGGGGCAGGGACTGGGAGTCCGGACACCCCCCCCCCCCCCCCGCCTGGAAAATGATACAACTGTCCGAAAAAATACGAAGCTCCTCAGCCAAAATGACATTTAAATATTATAAATCGTATGAATTCATATTTGATCATTTAAATAAGGATTCAGTGGGGACAGGGACTGGGCGTCCCGACCCCCATCCCCCTCTTTGGGAAATGATAAAACTGTAGGAGGTCACCCTCTGAAAAATTACGAAGCTCCTTAGCTAGCAATCAGCGTTGGCATTACACCTCATCCCCAAGCAATATGACATTTAAATGGTGTTTCCCTGGTAGGCAGGCCAATGATGGCCCACTTCGCTTACTGTAAACAGGTTTTTAGGCATGGACCTCCTCTCCCCTCTGTAAAATATTAGTAATTTGATGTCAACAAAACACTCTGAACCTGGACACCATACTTCCCCACCCCCTCACTGACTCGAGGGGCCGCGAGTTCAAACCTCACAGGCGTCACTGCGTTGTGGTCCTTGAGTAAGACACATTTATCCTAGCTAAGTACTGAATCAACACAGGAAGACCCGTCTCTGTTTAACTGAAAGATTGTTGATGGGACGTAAAGAATCAAATCAAACAAACAAACAAGACCCAAATTGCCGTAGTGGTATGTCTTTTCTAGGTTTGTAGTCATCTCTTTTGGGAAGAGAGAGCTGGTAATGCCTTCTAGATGTCATGTAATAGCTGTCAGTGTTATGTGTATCTTTCTCATGGTGCAGTGAGTTGGTCTACAATGTGTAATTGTGGAATTCGCGGATCCAGAGGGGGGGGAGGGGGTCCAGACCCCCTGAAATAGGGTTTCCTAGTAATAATGGTCCGGATCCCCTGAAAAATCATAAGGCTAGGAAGCCAGCATTCAATATCGGGCCATCATCGGCACGCCAGCGACGAAACGCCATTTAAATAATGATGGCGATCCGCTTTTTGTGGTATTTGGATCATAAACTAAAAATAAAAACTGGAACTGCACATGCTGACTTACAGTGACATTTACGGGATTAATGTGTTCAAAATTTTCATTTGAGGGGGGCACACCATCGGCTAAACGGTCGGAAATTTAGTTTTACAACGACACGCGAGCGGAGCCATTAAACATGATGTGAATATGGTTATCCCCATTCTGCATAAGCCGAGAACACCTTTGTTTTTCTCGTTCTTTAAACATTATTTCATTTAAAAAAAAAATCCTACATTTACATTTTCAGCTCAGATATTGATGCGACATCAAATCTGCTGAGTGGTAGAGTTCTTGACTCGAGACCAAGGAGTTGCGGGTTCGAGTCTCATCGGCGTCACTATTATCTTAGAGAAAGACACATTTATCCTTGCTGAACACTGGTTTAGCCTAGAAAGAACCGTCCCGACATACATGTAACTGAAAAATGTTGACTGGGACGTTAAGTTTCAAATCAATCAATCAATCAAACAACATATTCCAAGGAATACCTGGGATATAGAATGCCTAAACACAATTTTGGTCAAAACTTGAAATTTGAAATTGCTGGTGTGAGTTTGAAAAAAAAACTCAAGGCCAGGGGAAACCTAAATTTAATTATATTAATTCTTTTCCGTCTCCAGACAGTGTATCTCCAAGATCTATGAAAATCCACATAAGGGTTCATACGATAGAGAGCTCAGAAAATGCTGATATTCAGTCTTGAAGGGATGGTGGCCCACAAGATTAGGTCAAGTCACCAACTCTATATCGTACTGCAATAAAAGAATAATAATTTGGGCCTCGTCGTGCGAAAACCTGTCTTCGGGGTTTCTGACAAAACGGGTGTCAAACCAGTCTCCTCAGCTACAGAAAACTGAAATTTTACCTGTAGCAAGTTTACATATGAAACTTTCCAAAAAGTGAACAACAAAGGCGCTGATCAGACTGCGCGGATGCGCAGGCTGGTCTGTGACTGTGTTTTTAAAAAACCCCGAAGACAGGTTTTCTCGCGACGAGGCCCATTTATATAAATTGACCAGAATCCATTGTTACATTGTTCGGTTCAAGATCAGACTGCGCGGATGCGCAGGCTGGTCTGTGCCTGTGTTGTTAAAAAAACCCAACCGAAGACAGGTTTCCTCGTGATGAGGCCCATATATAAAAATTGACCAGAATCTATTGTTCCATTGTTCGGTTCAAGAAATCACCTTCCGAAATCCTATTTTGGTCAAATCTGACATTGCAAAGTGCTGGTGTGACCTTGAAAATAAAATTAACCCCCCAAGCAATGTATCTATGCATTTAGTTAAAATTCACACACTATAAAAAACAGCCTTCATATGATGGTGACCTCGAAAATTATGGCCAAAGTCACCAAATCTAATCAACTCTCTCGAAGTTTTAGTCAAAGTCTATTCACTGGTTCACGGAAACGAAGCAGAGAGTTAGAGCTGATACGCGTATACACAAGCAAACAAGGAATATTTATGTCTCCCGCTGGAACGGTCGGGAGACATATTGTTTTTCCCCTTGCGTCCGTCCATCTGTCTGTCTGTCTGTCCGTCACAAAATCGTGTCCGCTCTATAACTTAAAAACCGTAAGTGATACTTCGACGAAATTTCATACATTTGTAAGGCACATTCAGACGACGTATCATGCACAAGATCCTGACTCTTGCATGTTAATTTTTCAAATAATTCCCCTTGTAACAAAATTAAATTTTTTGGTCCGCTCTGTAAGTTGAACACTGTTAAAGCTATTTGGTTGAAACTTCATGCACTTCTAGAGCACAATGAAACAATGTGGCACGCACAAGAACCATAATTCCGCTTTGGATATTTTGGAGTTGTTCCCTTTGATCATTTGCAATGCTATTTCGTGTCCATAACCATTAGAGGTATTTCAACGAAACTTCATACATTTGTAAAACACATTCAGACGACGTGTCATGCACAAGAACCATAACTCTTGCATGTACTTCATTTCCCTTGTGTATGTTCGTGGGTATTCGTAACAAAACCGTGTCCGCTTAATAACTTGATAACCGTTAGAGATATTTCAACGAAACTTCATATATTTGTAAAGCACATTCAGACAACGTGTCATGCATAAGAACAATAACTATTGCATATTACAAAACACAATTTTGTGATTTTTTATTCCTAAAAGGGGGAGACATCTGTTTTTTTCTTTTAAGAACAATTCTAGTTTAAACAAAACTTGCGATTGTGTTTCCCTTTGACAATAACGGCGTTTAAGAAATGAGAGAATGATAATAAGAGGATAAAACATTCTTTTTCATATATTAACGTTTGCCAAGCCCGAGTGTGATAATGTGTTGCAGCCCGAACCGCGAAGGGAAAAGAATGTTATAAAGAATGTTAAATGAACATACGGAAAAGAATGTTATGTAACGTAATTGTTATATACCTTCCTCTCAAGCATCAGCAGTTCTTAATAATTTTATTCAATTGTATGCAGAAATGTCCACCGTAACATCATGAAGCGTACAACGAATTCACACAGGATATGCGGCAATCGAAAACGTCAATATCATCGACAAACGTAGACAAAAAATAGTTAGAAACATAGTTTTCGATTGCCTTTAGTCGCCCGACTGGTGACGATTGGCAATCGAAAACACCGGTCGTCGCAATTTCTGATCCGCGTCCGTCCGTCGATTGTTAAGAGAGTTTTTGATTGCCGTATACATCTGGTGTGGAAACAAAATTATTTTTTTCAACAGAACCATGAAAAATGTAAATTATTCAAAGTAGCCCTTGTTTCGGATTGTTTTGGCTATATGTATTCAGTAGGTCTATATTCAATATACACTTCAGATAGGCGGCAATCGAAAACGTTAATACTATCGACGAACGTAGATCTAAGATCGTTAGAGTTAGAGTTTTTGATTGCCGTTTGTCGCCCGACTGTAAATTATTCCTAGCAGCCCTTGTTTCGGATTGGTTTTGCCTCGTATTCAGTAGGGCTATATTCAATCAACACTTCAGATAGGCGGCAATCTAAAACGTAATTACTATCGACGAACGTAGATCTAAGATCGTTAGAAACAGAGTTTTTGATTGCCGTTTGTTGCCCGACTGGCGACAAATGGCAATCGAAAACCCCTTTTCTAGCGATTTGTGATCCGCGTTCATCGATTATTCATAGCGTTTTCGATTGCCGCCTGTCCGATATGATGAAGGAGTGTATTTTATGGTAATTAAAATAGTTTGGTCATTTCTCCATAAAACATTAGCGACGATATATCTTAACTTGCAGACGATGTCCTTGAGCGGGCTTTAATGGCATTGCAGCCCTCTGCAGCCATATATTAATGGGAATGAAGCCCGCGAACAGTGATGTGTCGCATTGCGACACGTTAAATTTAGATGAAAGTACAACTGTCAGCGATTGAAACAAGTCAAGTTTCTATAGTAAACACTCATAAGGTATATAACAATAGCGCACAATGCGTTAATAAATGCTTTGAACGACTATTCTGCGTTCGGCGTCGTTCTTTCCTTCTTCTTTTCTTCAGGGAATACGGTGGTAAGTATAAACTAGTTCCACGATTGAGATATAACAAATTCTGTGCCTGTTATTGAAGGGGGCGGGGGCTTGTAGGCTTTGCGAATGATAGACACTACTGTCGAAAGGCGATATTGCTCTAATAACCCCGGTCTGTACTGCAGGTATGATTGGTTTCTTGTGGGAAGGGAGTGGGTACAGAGACATGCGCGGATCCTGAAAGATTTGTCATAGGGGGTCCAACTTAAACAGCGTTTTTTGTAGCTTTTTTTTCTCGATGAGGAAATAGAGGATCCAAATACCACTAATAGAGGGCCATCATCGGCCCGTCAGCGAAACGTTTCGCTGCTGTGCGGATGATGGTCCAACATGGATGCTGGCTTGGAAGCTTTGTGATTTTTTCAGGGGATCTCCACCAGTAGCGCTAAGAAACCCTATAATTTTGTGATTTCTCAGGGGGTCCGGACCCCTGCCCCCCCCCCCCCCCCCCCCCCCGGATTCGCGCATGAGGGACAGATAACAGAGGCAGTCTAGGTGGTACATGTAATCGTGGTCTTCTGGCTTCTGTTGATTTCTACCGGCACATAAACAGTGTAACAGATTGAATTATCAGTGCGCTGTCAAATGAAACATCGGGTGATTTTTGCGACGTTTCACATTTACACGGCTGTATATCTTCGCAATCGTAACCAAAACGATTTTCAATAGCCAGTATTTGCATCTTTCAAAATAAAAATGCAAATATTCACATCGGGTAATAATTATAAGAGCTTATCTCATTTATGTATTATTGGGTTTGTACATTATTTTTGAAACTTTGCATACATTTTCGACATATTATCAGGATGTGCATGTAGATTCACTGATCATATAGCTATGTTACTGACGAAGTTACGTCTGGCCAGACACAGTCTTTTTTCTACTATTGGCACTGGAAGACAAAGTTAGACATCCATGAACAATCTATAATATTACCCACAATAGCGCAGCACATATAATTTATGGGATATGATCCCAGTGGGGTGGGGGTAGGCGTCTCTTGATTTTTTAATATATGCGTATCCTTGATCATTTGTTTCTTGGCTCAAATTTTTGAGTTACTACATATTTTATCGGTTCACAGAAAAATCATAAGGATAAGGTACTGGATGGGAATAATTTATGAGGCATCAGGGACGTACCTACGTGTACGGAAATAGGCATGTGCGTACAACTTGACGCAGCAATTAGTACAGGTTTTTAGGTACAATAAAACCTGTCTTTAGCGGCCATTCAAAAATAGAAGAAAACAAATATCTTCATGACAAAAGGTACCTTCATGAAGGTCGAAAGTATTGCAGAATGCTCCTTGTTTTGACCTGCATTAACCGATTATCGGTCTTGAAAACCCAGTTTTGGACTTGTTTTTGAGTGGCCGCTTAAGACTGATTTTTCTATATTTAATTTGATTTTGGAAGAAAAATGTAGCTAATAGTGTTTAGTTGCGTGCCTTTGGGGCTCATTTTAGCCCTTTGGAATGCCCTAAACCATTTTCTGCCACAGGGCTTCACCCCTGGCCCCATACAGGGGAAGTACCACCAGACCCCTCAAGATTGCGTACTCTATAAAATGCCTCAGTAACGCACCTAGGTATACCCGATATATTTTTAAGGGAAAACAGTAGTTGCTGGTGTCTATCATATGTAACAAGAAAAATGATATTGACGGTACCCCCCACCACCACCACCACACACACACACCACCACCACAACAACCACCACACACACACTCCCTCCTCACACTCACGCTAGTCGCTTGAATATTCTATAACTGTTAAGCTACTGACCAAACATCATTTGGAGTTTCTAAGCTTAAAAGGAGGCTGCACAGGCAAATTTCCTGGACCAAAGAGAATTCAAATGCTATTTTATAAGGATATACTTGTAGGCGACCTTACACAACAAGCTGTTTTCTTTGATTTATGCATATCACTGACGAATCTCAATGCTGGTTTAGCAAAACTTTCAGCGTTTAAAGTTCGTTCCCGATGATGGAATTGCGATGATAAGTAGTCGTGAATAATTTGTATGTCAGAAATCGGATTCATTTGAATAAAATCACAAAAAAAAAACTTTAAGAAGAAAGCAATACGGGATAATTCCACTGTTAATCATGTAGATTCTCTCTCATAAGTCTCTCCTCAATCGACTGTTTTAGTGATCAAATTCCTAATTCTTCGTGGATTTGACAAAAGATGTAACAGTTGACTTCGTACCAACATTCATTTGTTTTAAATTTCTTTCTTTTGTTCGAACGAACTTTGATTAGACCTAACAAATTGTTTTGTTTATCGACCGGAAATTGTTGGTGACTGGTTCACGTTAATTTTAATGACGAGGTTCGTCATTAGCGCGTTATTAACTAACGTCGGCTTAATGAACCTTTCGTACAACCCACTTTAATGCCGTCATTAACTAATACGTCGTTAGCGTTTTAATAACGTATTAGCCGCTAATTTGTCGTTAGGCTAATGACGTGTTGATACAATCGGATCCAGGCCATCTTCACAGAATACTGTGAACCTTATCAAATTGAAATTTAGAATAATCTAGGCTATAAGCCAGGACAGTTTAATGCCAAGTCACAAAATACTAGAAGCTTCTTACATTTTAAGCTACATCTGATCCTACTTCTATGATATTGCACCTATGTAAAAGTGATTGATCAAATAAAATATGTTTAAACCAAGCTACATCTGATCAGATGAAGAAGAGCCATGACTTCAAAGTAAGTAAGAAGTCCAAGATCAGTGGAATGCTGAGGTTTATTTGTATTTGACATCTAACTAATCGGTAGAAATAAACAACTCATATTTCTCATAAATCCTTATATTTACCAAGAAAACTATACGCAGTCTTTATTTTAAGCATATATCACAAATAACACACATATAGCAATATTAGCCTACAGTCAACTACACCTATACTTTAATCTATCATATGACGTCGCGTCTGGGAGTGAAATAACGCCATGCAATAAAATCTATAAACCACTAGTGGTTTAAAAATTTACGGGGAACTTTATGACGTCCATAACAACGTTGCGTATATAATGGCAAAATTGTAAGGATTTTACGCCAGAATCAGATTTCAAAGTATTTGTCATATGATAAATAGAATCTAACATTCGTGCTCTTGTATTATTGAATTTATTAAACTCGTTGTGAAAAAGAGATAAAATGCTCGGCAAGCCTCGCATTTTATCACTTTTCCCCAACTCGTTTAATAAATTCAATAAAACATGAGCACTCATGTAAGATCCTCTATATATTAAGGGTTAATCACTACATCATTTCCCACAAAGTCTTGACATTCTGTACCTCTTAGAAGATATTCATATCAATCTGATCTATATTTGATTTACCGCTCACAGTTCCACAAAGTCTCTAATGTCAACTCCAGTACACCGCTGTAGTACTGTACAAATACAGTGTACCATCATTAGTGCATCCCTTCTCATATACTAAAGTATAATCAATAATGACTACATTGCCTCATAATGTCACTGTAATTTGCATATTATGCAACTGGGCTGTATCTAAGCTCAATATCTGCACTATAACACAAGTTTCCATTAAGACATTGTGGGAAGAGAGAGCTGGTTACTTTGCTTAGTTTGTCTTCCTGGTGTCTCATAATTGTTGGGTGGCTCTTCCTCGTTGTGCCATGGGTTGGCTGCAGTTTGTGATAGTGGTATTTCCAGATCATACTCGCTTACAATTCTATATAAATATATACAATATCAGATATTATAGCTCTGTTGGCTTAAAACTTCGCGCCAAATTATTCTGATATTTGCATATGAACTAATTGTAATACGCACCAAAGACATTTCATTCGTCAAATCACCCAATTAAGGTGTGATTTATATTTAAGTAAAAACTGAAAGTTTAATTTCATGCTGTATTAAGAAGACTTATATATGATGCCACCTATATTCTTATCCAATATAAGATCTATCCCATCGAAAGTCAACATACATAAAACCGTAATAATCTGGATCTGTCAAGACTTGAGATGCTTATCTGAGACTTCTTGTTTGTTTCAGATGACCATCTTCTTGATACAGTAAACACCACCTTTAATAAAAGGTTGACTTTCCTATCAAGATAAATTTATAGAAATTTGCAAAATTGCTAAGATCTGGATGTGCGTCGATTTGCATAGTTTGCATGAATACACTGTAAGGCCATGATTAGCATAACTAGGAAACAAAATGACCTACAGTTTTGGTACTTCTCTCCCTTCTGTAATATATCTAAAATATTTTGCTCAATACAGCTCTGTTATTTTTTCTTATCATATGACGTCACGTCTGGGAGTGAAATAACGCCATGCAATAAAATCGATAAACCACTAGTGGTTTATAGATTTACGGGGAAACGTTATGACGTCCATAACAACGTTGCGTATATAATTACAACTGTCATAACATTTATTGAGATCCGCTAATCTGATTGGTCAGGAAAGGTAAACTGATCGCATTGACATGTATTTCATTTTTCAATGAACCCGGTCCGTATTCATGAGGGGCGGGGCCATTCACGACAGAACTACTTTTGTGATACTGTGCAATGCTGATATGAAGGGAAATGGACAGTCTGCAACTACTGACCTATATTTTCAGGTAGAAAAGCAAAGATTAACTTACATACGACGCCTAAATTAACAGCAGTCATGTCGATCAGTTGTTTGCTGCCATGCGCGGATCCAGGAATTTTCGTCAGGATGGGGGGGGGGGGGGGTCCACGTCAATCTGACAAAAAAGCTCTTGACAACGTTGTTTGTTTGGTTTTTGCTTTTTCTTAGTCTTCTGCTTATTTTACAGAAGTCAAATGGTTAATTTCAAAGGTTCCGAAGGGTTTCCAAATTTTTCTAGGGGGGGGGGGGGGTCCAACTTTTTCCAAGGAGGGGAGGGGGGAGGCGTGGGGTTAACTGCTTATTCCCTATAGAAACCCATATAACTTGTGATTTTCCAGGGGGGTCCGCACGTCATAGTCTAAATGCGTGAAACGAGCTATTGGCTGGAAACGTATTTTTTTAAGGAAAACATAATTATAAATACTGAATAAGAATGAATAAAGAAGAAGTTGTAATTATAAGAATTGAAAGTTATTTTTCTGCGTTTCACTGAGGTATGAAATGTCGTTTAAATTACATCTAATTTTAGCATGAAAACCGAAGGAAACGCAGAAAAATAACTTTCAATTCTTAAATAATGACAAAATTATAACGTTTTTACGCCAGAAATGAGATTTCAAAGTATTTGTCATATGATAAATAGAATCTAACATTCGTGCTCTTGTATTATTGAATTTATTAAACTCGTTGCGAAAAAGAGATAAAATGCTCGGCAAGCCTCGCATTTTATCTCTTTTCCCCAACTCGTTTAATAAATTCAATAAAACATGAGCACTCATGTAAGATCCTCTATTTCTTCTACAGATAGCGATAACTTGTGTGGAGAAATGTTGGTCGGACCTGAAGGCACTATTCAATCCGCTGATAGAGATGACAATGGTCAATATGACAGCAACTCAGAATGTTATTGGATACTTGTAGCACCTGCCTCTAAAACTGTTAGAATTGAGTTTTTATCCATCGCTATCGAGGATTGCAGTTACGACTTTATTGCGGTATGTACTGGTTTCTATGAAAAGCCCTGTTTTTGGGTCTGTTCATTGCTGCCTTGTGGTCACCTGCTGGGAAAGGGCTGACCTCTTGGCTCTTGTTGGTGGCGTTTATTGTATTAATAGCCCCACTTTGAAAAGGGGGGACTATATAGGATTTGGGTTGTCTGTCATTCCGTTCGTTTGTTCTTTCATCCGTCCGTTCATCCGTAATAATTTTGTTTCCGCTTAATATCATGAGAACAACTTTATAAAATTTCACCAAATTTCATATATGCATTCATATTGAAAAGATCTAGCTTGGGATTGCTACGCATCGTTTTTCCTACATTTATACCACAGTTATGGCCCTTGATCTACACCGAAATTTCTTTTCCGCTCAATATCTTAAGAACAAATTGACAGAATTTCACCAAGTTTTATATATGCATTCATATTGACAAGACCTAGCTTGGGATTGTTACACGTCATTTTTCCTACATTTGTACCAGTGTTATGGCCCTTGAATTGCGCCAAAATGTCGTTTCTGCTCTATATCTTCAGAACAAATGGACAAAATTTCACCAAATTTTATATATGCATTTATATTGACAAGGTCTAGCTTGGGATTGTTAAACATCATCTTTCCTATATTTGTGCCAGAGTTATGGTCCTTGATTTACGCCAAAATTTCGTGCTCCACTCAATATCTTGAGAACAAATAGACAGAATTTTACCAAATTTTATATATGCATTCACATTGACAAGATCTAGCATGGAATTGATACACATCATTTTTTCAAATTTGTACCAGAGTTACAGCCCTTGATGTACTCAAAAATATCGTATCGGCTCAATATCTTGAGAACAAACCGACAGAATTTCACCAAATTTAATATATATATATATATGCATTCATATTGACAAGATCTAGCTTGGGATTGTTACACGTCATTTTTCCTACATTTGTACCAGTGTTATGGCCCTTGAATTGCGCCAAAATGTCGTTTCTGCTCTATATCTTCAGAACAAATGGACAAAATTTCACCAAATTTTATATATGCATTTATATTGACAAGGTCTAGCTTGGGATTGTTAAACATCATTTTTCCTATATTTGTGCCAGAGTTATGGTCCTTGATTTACGCCAAAATTTCGTGCTCCACTCAATATCTTGAGAACAAATTGACAGAATTTCACCAAGTTTTATATTTGCATTCATATTGACAAGACCTAGCTTGGGATTGTTACACGTCATTTTTCCTACATTTGTACCAGTGTTATGGCCCTTGAATTGCGCCAAAATGTCGTTTCTGCTCTATATCTTCAGAACAAATGGACAAAATTTCACCAAATTTTATATATGCATTTATATTGACAAGGTCTAGCTTGGGATTGTTAAACATCATTTTTCCTATATTTGTGCCAGAGTTATGGTCCTTGATTTACGCCAAAATTTCGTGCTCCACTCAATATCTTGAGAACAAATAGACAGAATTTTACCAAATTTTATATATGCATTCACATTGACAAGATCTAGCATGGGATTGATACACATCATTTTTTCAAATTTGTACCAGAGTTACAGCCCTTGATGTACTCAAAAATATCGTATCGGCTCAATATCTTGAGAACAAACCGACAGAATTTCACCAAATTTAATATATATATATATATATATGCATTCATATTGACAAGATCTAGCTTGGGATTGTTACACGTCATTTTTCTCACATTTGTACCAGAGCTTTGGCCGTTGATCTTAACCAAAATGCGCTAATGTGTCTTCGGGAGATTTATTACGTCATGAGATATGAGGTTAAGTCTGACGTATGTTTTTCGCGCCGCGCATAATTAAAGTGAGAGTCAAAGATTACGGCAATACCGACAAGTCATGCTAAGAATAAAATGTGTTTAATCGCAAGAATTTTAGGCCGACTGTATTCTGTTGAAAATCAATCATTATCTCTACCTGCCGGACCCGTTGGTGAGGTCTGATCCAGCTTGGGTTCCCCGTGATAAATAAGACTGTCAAAAAAACGTTGGGCTTGGTTAGCTTACTGCCCGGCGTCTCAATATCTTGGTCTCTTCATTTAGAAAAAAGCAGGCTCGGTTTTATTGAGTCTGTTCATGCCAATTAATGGAAATTGCAACATCTCTCATGCCCCACTAGCACAAGCTTCAGCTATATTATGCTTTTCCTCAGAACCCAATATTTTGAAGCCTTTTTTTAAGTTTATTACGAGTTCAGCTTAGGGAGCGCAGTGGCTCGGTGGAAGAGTAATTGATTCGAGACCTAGAGGTCGCTGGTTCGAGCCTCACTGGCGTCACTACGTTGTGGTCCTTGAGCATGGCATATTTATCCTAGCTTTGTACTGGTTCAACCCAGAAGGACCTGTCCCTGTTTAACTTAGAGGTGGTCAATGGGACGTTTAAGAATCAATTCAAACAAACAAAACAAAACGAGTTCAGCTCAAGCAATCAGAGAGAGAGAGAGAGAGAGAGAGAGAGAGAGAGAGAGAGAGAGAGAGAGAGAGAGTAAAGCTTCAGAATAAATAAAAAGTCTGAATCTTTTTGTTTTCACACCAGATAGACGGCAGTTCTGAATGACAGCAGCTAAACCAAGCCGCATTTTCACACGAGAAACTAAAAATATAGATGCGACATAATTATTCGCCACCTTGTGACGTCGCCGTTTAAATCAATGTATTTTCAGATTTCTTGCAAAAATTATTGTCGCAAAACTATTGAAGGTACAGTGCTAAAAAAGTACCAAACGAAAGCAAATTGATATACGCAATATACATTTTTATTGTAGCTTCTTGGTGTCTGTTGTTTTGGTATGATATTCATTTAAACACAACGGCAAATTAAAATGTCATTTTTTCTGTGACGGTAACGTTAGCGTCAATGAGAATCGTGATATTTAAAATTTTTCGTTCACTTTAAACGTGTTTTACTTGAGAATCAAACGTGCAATTATTTTGAATATTTTATTATATATGGCTATTTTCTATTTGCTTTTCACCCCTGTAAGTTATGTAAAATTGCACCAATCAATTTTGCCATGGTAAGTTTTACAAAAAATCTGGAAATGCACTGTTTAAACGGCGACGTCACAAAGTGGGGATTAATTATGTCTGGTGGCTATTATTTTGGAAGACTCACCATAATTACTATTAAGGCTTATGGAAGATTACAAAGAAAATGTCCCGAATCTTATCATACTCAAGCAACATCCACTGCAATTAAGGTTTGATATGGAATTCTAAATCATAACTTTACTGCAAGTGAATTTCCTACAGGAAATATTCACGGGAAATATTCACAGAACATACAAGGTAATACTCTCCAACTCCATGAATTTCAAACTTAATGGAACTAAATAATTAGAGAGGCAAAACATTTTCCCCAAAGTTGAGAATTATCTTCGCAGATGAAGTCTGCGTTCGCAGTGAATGCATGTAACATCAAAGCCCGTATGCGTACATGTATATACAAATGTATATAACTCTTTCCGAAATAAAAAGGGATTTTTCAATGGAATTCCCTTTTTTTGATAGTAAAACATTAATATGGATATAATGATATTTGAGTTTTGCATCGTTATAGAGTACAAGAATGATGGTACAATGTAATTTATTTTTCCTATGAACAGAGGAAATTTTGTGACTGCTCAAAATGCAGAAATTGATGTCCTTAAAATATGTTCCAAGTAGTGTTTTTGTCCTAATAGTTTAAAGAAAAGTTCAAATATCAATTTATATATCAAGTAGAAATCGGTTTACAACAGAGGAAATTTCCTCTGTTTTGACAATGGGACAAGTCTTCCTTTAATCACAATCAGATTTTCATCTTATTTCAGAACAGAGAAATTTTCCTACATTTTACTTTCAGTATCTCAACAATATATAAAAAGAGTGACCTTTACAACAGAGGAATTTTCCTCTGTTTAGTTATTCGAAAATTTCCTATAGTGACTTCCAGAAATGTTTTATTATTCATTCTAGTCATAACTTAAATATTACCAATTTCCAACAGAGAAATTTTCCTCTGTTCGGTAATTCAACAATTTCCTATTGCAAGAACTAAGAGCCCACTTTCCTATAATAAAAATGAAGAACCCTGTTTGTTATCATTTCCATCTTAATCATAACTTAAATGTTTCCACTTTTCAACAGAGGAATTTTCCTCCGTTTTCCATTCTGTATCTCCACAATCAATAAAAGGAGAGAGCATTTTACAACAGAGGAATTTTCCTCTGTTCAATAGTTTGACAATTTCCTATAGTGACTTCCAGAACTGAGAGCCTAACTTGTTTGACATTCTTGTCATAACTTAAATATTACCAATTTGCCAACAGAGGAATTTTCCTCCTTTCGGTAATTCAACAATTTCCTTTTTGGACAATTAAGAGCCCACTTTCCTATAATGAAACTGTAGAAACAGGTTTGATATCATTTCCATCTTAACATAAATATCCATCATATCTTAAATGTTTCCAATTTTCAACAGAGGGATTTTCCTACGTTTTCTATTCTGTAGAATACCAACAATAAATAGAAGGAGTGACCTTTGCAACAGAGGAATTTTCCTCTGTTTATTTGTTCGCCAATTTCCTATAGTTACTTCCATAACTCCAAACCCAACTTGTTTGACATTCTAGTCAAAACCTAAAATATATCCAATTTTCCAACAGAGGAATTTTCCTCCGTTCAGTAATTCAACAATTTCCTTTAGCGAGAATTAAGAGCTGATTTTCCTATGATGAAAATGAAGAACCCTGTTTGTTATCATTTCCATCTTAGCATAAATATCCATCATAAATAAAATGTTTCCAATTCTCAACAGATGAATTTTCCTCCATTTTCCATTCTGTATCTCCACAATCAATAAAAGGAGTGAATTTTACAACAGAGGAATTTTCCTCCGTTCAGTAGTTAGACAATTTCCTATAGTGATTTCCAGAACTCCGAGTCCAACTTGTTAAATATTCAAGTCATAACTTAAATATGACCGTAGTTCAATAATTTCCAATAGTGACTTCCAGAACTCTGAGCCCAACTTGTTTGACATTCTAGTCATAACTTAAATATTGCCAATATTCCAACAGAGGAATTTTCTTCCATTTGGTAATTCAACAATTTCCTATTGCGAAAATAAAAGCCCACTTTCCTATAATGAAAATGAAGAGCCATGTTTGTTATCATTTCCTTTTAACATGAGTATCCATCATAACTTAAATGTTTCCAATTTTCAACAGAGGAATTTTCCTACATTCTCCATTCAGTTTCTCAACAATCAATAAAAGGAGTGAATTTTACAACAGAGGAATTTTCCTCTGTTCAGTCGTTCTACAAATTCCTATAGTGACTTCCAGATCTCCAAACCCAACTTTTTTGACATTCAAGTAAAAACTTAAAATATATCTAATTTTCCTCCATTCTGTAATTCAACAATTTCTAATTGCGAGAATTAAGAGCCTACTTTGTTCAATATTTCTGTCTTACATTAATTACAGTTTAAGAACAGGGTAATTTTCCTCTGTTCAGTAGTTCTACAGATTCCCATAGTGACGTCCAGAACTCAGAGCCCAACTCGTTTGACATTCTTGTAAAAACTTAAATATTTCCTATTTTAGAATATAGGAATTTTCCTCTGTTCGGTAACTCAATAATTTCCAATTGAGAGAATTAAGAGCCCAATTTGTTCAATATTTCTGTCATACATTAATTACAGTTTAACCTCTAAAGCGTCAAACAGTTTGACCCCAGAGCTCTCACTAGGATTTTGAAAACAGGAGTTCAGGACTCCCATCTGGCAAAAAGTAGGAGTCCCACTGGAAAAAGTGGGAGTCCCACTCCAAAAAAGTTGGAGTCCCACTTATTTGTGCATACCGTATATCGTTTCCATTTTAGCCGGAAGTGATACATTTGAATAATTTTTGGATTGACTGATTTTAACCCTTTAAGCATTAATGGATTGTTCCTACTTAACAAAACAAAATATTTTGGTATATTTTTTCATGTAACCTGAACACACATTTTTTTGCTTGGCCTTATCAAAATAAAAGATTAAACTGTTGGTACTTGCTTTACTCATTAACAAGACAGACGAACAGACAGGCAGGCAGGCAGTCAGACACAGACAGACAGCAGTCCTCTGTTTTGTATAATCTTATGCAGATGGAAGTCTTTTCTTCTAAAAAAACTGCATATCGCTAGTATCTACGGCGATTGCAATAATTAGATTCACATTACTTAGCCATTTAGCATGGCTTCTATGATTTAGAATGAACGATTTTACTTGCTGAAAGTGATTTGTTTGTGTTATTCATCTAGACACTCGGCTTGAACCGATGATATAGATCATCGCAGCTTCATTTGGCACTTTTGTCAGTCGGACGTTACCGCATACGGCTTACCGCTGTACCGTTTTGTTTTTCAACAAATCTCAGACTCTTAAGTTTGCCGTAGCAAACAACGAATGAAGAAATGCAAATCCGTAATCTTCTTAAGTGTTTTTTCGCTCAAATCGCAAACGAGTGCAATTAAATATGTTTTCTCTTTCATCCCTAATCAGTCGAATTCGGCAGATAAAGGTAAATCAGTAGCCCATCTGTTTCAAACAATTATCCGATAATCCTTGCGTAATTACTTTAATGATCACCCTGTAATAATCACACTGTCCCACATCGGTAATCCTGTCAATCACCTGTCAGAATTGCTACGCTGCAGTCCGAATTATACGATTGGTCAACAGAATCACGTCTCCCGCTGCTCGAAAAAGCGTGTCGCGATCGATATCAAATGGCTTTTGATCTCCCGGTGTGTATTTATCTCTCAACTACTGGATTTTTCAGCGCGTGCCGACTAAAAAAACATGCGTACGCGGAACTCCTGCCTAGCAAAAATCATGCGTCCCAGGGAAAAAATGTGCGTACCAATACGCGTAATTCTGCGTTTCCGAGAGCTCTGGACCCCTCTCAGGTCCGGACAGAATGTCGGGCCTGATCTGGGTCCAAATTGTTTGAAAGGGTTATAAGCAGATGACAATGTCATGTAAAGGTTTAATGCAAAGTTAAAATACATAAGTTCAACTTCAACTTGTCTTATCCTCTAAACTGTCAAACAGTTTTGACCCATATCAGGTCCGGACAGAATGTGGGGCATGATCTGGGTCCAAATTACTTGAAAGGGTTATCAGCAGATGACAATGTCATGTAAAGGTTTAACACAAAGTTAAAATACATCGGTACAACGTCAACTTGTCATAACCTCTAAAGTGTCAAACAGTTTGGACCAGGATCAGGTCTGGACAGAATGTTGGGCCTGATCTGGGTCTAAATTGTTTGAAACACTTCTCAGCAGATGTCATATGCTGACAAAGTCATGTAGAGGTTTAACGCAAAAATAAAACATTGGTTCAACTCCAACTTGTCATAACCTCTAAAGTGTCAAACAGTTTGGACCCCTATCAGGTCCAGACAGAATGTCGGGCCTGATCTAGGTCCAAATTGTTTGAAAGGGTTATCAGCAGATGACAATGTCATGTTCAAGTTTAATGCATAGTTAGAATACATCGGTTCAACTTCAACTTGTCATAACCCCTTAAGTGTCAAACAGTTTTGACCCCTATCAAGTCTGGACAGAAAGTGGGGCCTGATCTGGGTCCAAATTGTTTGAAAGGGTTATCAGCAGATGACAACATCATGTTAAAGTTTAACGCAAAGTTAAAATACATCAGTTCAACTCCAACTTGTCATAACCTCTAAAGTGTCAATTAGTTTGGACCCCTATCAGGTCCAGACAGAATGTCTGGCCTGATCTGGGTCCAAATTGTTTACAAGGGTTATCAGCAGATGACAATGTCATGCTTAAGTTTAATGTATAGTTAAAATACATCAGTTCAACTTCAACTTGTCATAACCCCTAAAGTGTCAAACAGTTTTGACCCCTATCAAGTCCTGACAGAATGTGGGGCCTGATCTGGGTCCAAATTGTTTGAAAGGGTTATCAGCAGATAACAACATTATGTTTAAGTTTAACGCAAATTTAAAATACATTGGCTCAACTTCAACTTGTCATAACATCTAAAGTGTCAAACAGTTTGGACCCCTATCAGGTCCGGACAGAATGTGGGGCCTGATCTGGGTCTAAATTGTTTGAAAGAGTTATCAGCAGATGACAATGTCATGTAAAGGTTTAACGCAAAGTTAAAATACATCGGGTCAACTTCAACTTGTCATAACCCCTAAAGTGTCAAACAGTTTGGACCCCTATCAGGTCCGGACAGAATGTTGGGCCTGATTTGGGTCCAAATTGTTTGAAAGGGTTATCGGCAGATGATAACATCATGTTAAAATAAGTAAGGTAAGTAAGGTTGCAAAGATCAGGAATCAATACAATCAAGTACCACACCTGACCCAGGATACCAATGGGAAAGTGACAAACTCACAGAAGACACCACAAACGAGAGCCAAGAGGTGAGCCCTTTCCCAGCAGGTGACCACGAAGCACATATTAACAGACGCGCACAAAACATAGCAAACACAAGACAGAACAAAAACATAAAAGATCCACAAAAGAAGTACCGCCTTGGAACGGTCAGTAAAATATTTTACTGGAGGGCTTAAACCGGTTTAACGGCGCCAACCTCACCCTTAATTCAGATGTGGATCAAGACACATAGATATTTGGTTTTGCATGAAAGACCCCTAACTTATCAATGCATAATCTCCTAAAACATATAAATCAAGATATAACAAGGAGATAAAGCAAGGATAAGGACTCAACAGTAAATTAAACTGAATACCGGAGCAAAAGAAATCCAACAGGTAAAACGCAAAGTTAAAATACATCGGTTCAACTCCAACTTGTCATAACCTCTAAAGTGTCAAACAGTTTGGACCCCTATCAAGTCCTGACAGAATGTGGGGCCTGATCTGGGTCCAAATTGTTTGAAAGGGTTATCAGCAGATAACAACATCATGTTAAAGTTAAACTCAAAGTTAAAATACACAGGTTCAACTTCAACTTTTCATAACCTCTAAAGTGTTTAACAGTTTGGACCCCTATCAGGTCCGGACAGAATGTCGGGCCTAATCTGGGTCTAAATTGTTTGAAATGTTTATCAGCAGATGACAATGTCATGTTAAAGTTTAAATCAAAGTTAAAATACGTTGGTTCAATTTCAACTTGTCATAACGTCTAAAGTGTCAAATAGTTTTGACCCCTATCAGGTGAGGGCAGAATGTCTGGCCTGATCTGGGTCCAAATTACTTGAAAGGGTTATCAGCAGATGACAATAACATGTTAAGGTTTAACGCTAAGTTAAAATACATCAGTTTAATTTCACCTTTTCATAACCTCTAAAGTGTCAAACAGTTTGGACCCGGATCAGGCCCAGACAGAATGATGGGCCTGATCTGGGTGCAAATTGTTTGAAACACTTATCCGCAGATGTCATCTGCTGACAAAGTCATGTAGAGGCTTAACGCAAAAATAAAGCATTGGTTCAACTCCAACTTGTCATAACCTTTAAAGTGTAAAACAAGTTGGACCCCTATCAGCTCCGGATAGAATGTCGGGCCTGATCTGGGTCCAAATTGTTTGAAAGGGTTTTCAGCAGATGACAATGTCATGTTTAGGTTTAACGCAAAGTTAAAATATATCGGTTCAACTTCAACTTGTCATAACCTCTAAAGTATCAAACAGTTTGGACCCAGATCAGGTCCAGACAGAATGTTGGGCATGATCTTGGTCCAAATTGTTTGAAACATTTATCCGCAGAGGTCATCTGCTGACAAAGTCATGTAAATATTTAACGCAAAAATAAAACATTGGGTCAACTCCAACTTGTCATAACCTCTAAAGTGTCAAACAGTTTGGACCCCTATCAAGTCCAGACAGAATGTCGGGCCTGATCTGGGTCCAAATTGTTTGAAAGGGTTATCAGTAGATGACAATGTCATGTTTAAGTTTAACGCAAAGTTAAAATATATCCGTTCAAGTTCAACTTGTCATAACCTCTAAAGTGTCAAACAGTTTGGACCCCTATCAGGTTCGGATGAAATCTCATACCTGATCTGGGTCCAAATTGTCTGTAAGGGTTGTCAGCAGATGACAATGTCATTTCAAGGTTTTACGCAAAGTAAAATACATCCGTTCAACCCCAACTTGTCATAACCTCTAAAGTGTCAAATAGTTTTGACCCCTAACAGATGCGGGCTGAATGTTGGGCCTGATCTGGGTCCAAATTACTTGAAAGGGTTATCAGCAGATGACTATGTCATGTTAGGTTTAACGCAAAGTTAAAATACATCAGTACAACGTCAACCTGTCATAACCTCTAAAGTGTCACACAGTTTGGACCCGGATCAGATCCGGATAGAATGTTGTGCCTGATCTTGGTCCAAATTGTTTGAATTACTTATCAGCAGATGTCATCTGCTGACAAAGTCAATGTAAAGTTTAATCGCAAAAATGAAACATTGGTTCAACTCCAACTTGTCCTAACCCCGAAAGTGTCAAGGAGTTTGGACCCCTATCAGGTCCGGACAGTCAATGTCGGGCCTGATCTGGGTCCAAATTGTTTGAAAGGGTTATCAGCAGATGACAATGTCATGTCAAGGTTTAACGCACAGTAAAATACATCGGTTCAACTTCAACTTGTCATAACCTCTAAAGTGTCAAATAGTTTTGACCCCTATCAGGTGTGGGCAGAATGTGGGGCCTGATCTGAGTCCAAATTACTTGAAAGGGTTATCAGCAGATGACAATGTCATGTTAAGGTTTAGCGCAAAGTTAAAATACATTGGTTCAACATTAACTTGTCATTACCTCTAAACTGTCAAACAGTTTGGACCCAGATTAGGTCCGGACAGAATGTTGGGCCTGATCTAGGTCCAAATTGTTTGAAACAATTATCAGCAGATGTCATCTGCTGACAAAGTCAATGTAAAGGTTTAACACACAAATAAAACATTGGTTCAACTCAAAATTGATCAAATGAACAGTTAAGTGTGTTTCTCCACATCATATCTTTTTATAGTCAAAATAATCGTGGCGGGACAAAAGACAATGTTTTCCTTTCAAAATAAGCGCAGAATGGTGAAAAAATCGGTGAATTTGAATAAATACAGCCCATTTTTCATCATTTTCCCGTTACCCATGGCCAAAATGTCTGAGCACCGCTCACTTCACCTCGGTACATTAGTTTACCTGTGTCTGTAAGGCTGTAACGTCATGGCGGTCCCGAGACATAAATCTGAGCAAATTCTTGAAAATTCAAACAAACAAAATGGCTTGCAAGCCTAACAGACTCAGATCAGCCTTCGCATTGGTCCATGCAGACAGCAAAGACTCTGACCAAACAATATCAATATTCAGGCTGATCGGAGTCTCGGCTGTTTGTTCATGCATCTTCCAATTCTAGTCTGTCCTCAAAGCTTGGATCCTTACCTACCCATTATGTTACTGTTCTGTTCTGTGAAAACACTGATCAGACTATAATCAAATGCAGCTGTAATGCTGGATGCTCACACTATTTAACTCTAAACCTGATTGTGTCGTCTGCTGATAAGCTTTACATTTTTTTTTGATCAAGAAAATGGTCTGACATTTTACCGGGCCTGATCTGGATCCGCACTGTTTGATACTCTTTGATAAACCTTCCAAACAGTTTAGAAAAAGATCAGACTGACGCTATACACTGACTGTAATTAACCTATTTGACCTGGTAATTGCCACTTTTGTAGTGATGCCTGAGGAATACTTATTGGAGTATTCAAGTGATTGTGGCATGTGAGTGCAATTAAATTATGGGCTAATTGGAGCAGTTTTAACAAAATTAATGATCATATGGTTCCCAGTATACTGTTAGCTCTATAATAATGCATGTGTACAAAAGTCTGAATTATCCCTTTAAACCTCTTTATGACATTGTCATCTGCTGATAATCCTTTCAAACAATTTGGACCCAGATAAGGCCAAACCTAAAGGGTTATGACATTAGTTTGGTGTATTTTAATTTTGCATCAAACCTTTTTATGACATTGTCATCTGCTGATATCAAAATATCTCTAAAAAGACTTATTCTACCCTCAGCAGATCAGGCTTGGTAAAATATCCGGCCACACATTTAGTCACTCTGAAAGTATTACTTTCTTTTAAAAGATAAAAGACAGTACAAACATCCAAAAACACCAAGCAGTAAAGAGGTAAAGTAAAATTCCTAATTGATAAATCCTTCATAAATTCCTTTTGTAACACAAAAGTTGATCAAATGAACAGTTAAGTGTGTTTCTCTACATCATATCATTTCATGTAAGAAACCAGATGCATAAGTTACGCAAGATTTGACACCTGTCAAAACAACCACTGGTACCCCACGGAGCGAGCTGATTTGTCATTATAATATTATTATGAAAGGTCTTTGATCTCCATGACATTTGCCATGATTTGGGACATCTGTTTTCTGCACAAAAATTGTTAAATACAACTGGCTGTCTACATGGTCTAGCGAACGCCTACACTTTTCTTTTCCTAAAGGACGTTTTATCTAAGTA
Source organism: Loripinus fragilis (assembly GCA_964019695.1). NCBI lineage: Eukaryota > Metazoa > Mollusca > Bivalvia > Lucinida > Lucinidae > Loripinus > Loripinus fragilis. The sequence goes on along the minus strand of OZ026521.1, from coordinate 6,901,415 downwards.
AGTATTTTTTTAGTTATTTTAATTACAATATAAATAAAGGTTTCAATAAACACCATTTTTGAGCGTATAATTGTTAATATTCTCTGTAAAAACTATCTGGATCTGCGCATGTCCCATTTTAAAGCAGTGAGGGTTCTAGCGAGAATGTAGGGGTCCAAACTCTTTGACACTTTAGAGGTTATGACAAGTTGGAGTTGAACCAATGTTTTATTTTTGCGTTAAACCGTTACATTGACTTTGTCAGTAGATAACATCTACTGATAAGTGTTTCAAACAATTTGGACCAAGATCAGGCCCAACATTCTGTCAGGACCTAATCCGGGTCCAAACTGTTTGACACTTTAGAGTAAACGACAAGTTGAAGTTGAACCAATGTATTTTAACTTTGCGTTAAACCTTAACATGACATTGTCATCTGCTGATAACCCTTTTGAGTAATTTGAACCCAGATCAGGCCGGACATTCTGCCCGCACCTGATAGGGGTCAAAACTATTTGACACTTTACAGGTTATGACAAGTTGAAGTTGAACCGATGTATTTTACTTTGCGTTAAACCTTTACATGACATTGTCATCTGCTGATAACCCTTTCAAACAATTTGGACCCAGATCAGGCCCGACATTCTGTCCTGAACAGATAGGGGTCCAACTTGTTTGACGCTTTAGAGAATATGAAAAGTTGAAGTTGAACCGATGTATTTTAACTATGCGTAAAACCTTTACATGACATTGTCATCTGCTGAAAACCCTTTCAAACAATTTTTGGACCCAGATCAGGCCTGACATTCTGTCTGGACCTGATAGGGGTCCAAACCGTTTGACACTTTAGAGGTTATGACAGGTTGAAAGTGAGCCGATGTATTTTAACTTTGCATTAAACTTTAACATGACATTGTCATCTGCTGATAACCCTTTCAAACAATTTGGACCCAGATCAGGCATGACATTCTGTCTGGACCTGATAGGGGTCCAAACTGTTAAACACTTTATAGGTTATGAAAAGTTGAAGTTGAACCGATGCATTTTAACTTTGCGTTTAACTTTTACATGACATTGTCACTGCTGATAACCCTTTCAAACATTTGGACCCAGATCAGGCCCAACAATTTGGCAGGACCTGATAGGGGTTAAACTGTTTGACACTTTAGAGGTTATGACAAGTTGAAGTTGAACCGATGTTTTATTTAAATGTTAAACCGTTACATGACTTTGCCAGCATATGACATCTGCTGATAAGTGTTTCAAACAATTTAGGCCCAGATCAGGCCCAACATTCTGTCCGGACCTGATCCGGGTCCAAACTGTTTGACACTTTAGAGGTGATGACAAGTTGAAGTTGAACCGATGTATTTTAACTTTGCGTTAAACCTTTACATGACATTGTCATCTGCTGATAACCCTTTCAAGTAATTTGGACCCAGATCAGGCCCGACATTCTGTCCGGACCTGATAGGGGTCAAAACTGTTTGACACTTTAGAGGTTATGACAAGTTAAAGTTGAACCGATGTATTTTAACTTTGCCTTAAATCTTTACATGACATTGTCATCTGCTGATAACCCTTATAAACAATTCGGAGCCAGATCAGGCCCAACATTCTGTCCGAACCTGATAGGGGTCAAACTGTTTGACGCTTTAGAGGTTAAACTGTAATTAATGTATGACAGAAATATTGAACAAATTGGGCTCTTAATAGTTTATTTGGAAATTATTGAATTACCGAACAGAGAAAAAATCCTCTATCCTAAAATTTGGGGTTATGACAAGTTGAAGTTGAACTGATGTATTTTAACTATACATTAAACTTAAACATAACATTGTCATCTGCTGATAACCCTTTCAAACAATTTGGACCCAGATCAGGCCCGACATTCTGTCTGGACCTGATAGGGGTCCAAACTGTTTGACACTTTAGAGGTTATGACAAGTTGGAGTTGAACCGATGTATTTTAACTTTGCGTTAAACTTTAACATGATGTTGTCATCTGCTGATAACCCTTTCAAACAATTTGGACCCAGATCAGGCCCCACTTTCTGTCCAGACTTGATAGGGTTCAAATCTGTTTGACACTTAAGGGGTTATGACAAGTTGAAGTTGAACCGATGTATTCTAACTATGCATTAAACTTTAACATGACATTGTCATCTGCTGATAACCCTTTCAAACAATTTGGACCTAGATCAGGCCCAACATTCTGTCTGGACCTGATAGGGGTCCAAACTGTTTGACACTTTAGAGGTTATGACAAGTTGGAGTTGAACCAATGTTTTATTTTTGCGTTAAACCTTTACATTGACTTTGTCAGCAGATGACATCTGCTGATAAGTGTTTCAAACAATTTGGACCAAGATCAGGCCAACATTCTGTCAGGACCTAATCCGGGTCCAAACTGTTTGACACTTTAGAGGTAATGACAAGTTGAAGTTGAATCAATGTATTTTAACTTTGCGTTAAACCTTAAGATGACATTGTCATCTGCTGATAACCCTTTCAAACAATTTGGACCCTGATCAGGCCCAACATTCTGCCCGCACCTGATAGGGGTCAAAACTATTTGACACTTTAGAGGTTATGGCAAGTTGAAGTTGAACCGATGTATTTTACTTTGCGTTAAACCTTGACATGATATTGTCATCTGCTAACAACGCTTTCAAACAATTTGGACCCAGATCAGGCATGAGATTCTGTCCGAACCTGATAGGGGTCCAACTTGTTTGACGCTTTAAAGGATATGACAAGTTGAAGTTGAACTGATGTATTTTGAATTTGCTTTAAATCTTTACATGACATTGTCATCTGCTGATAACACTTTCAAACAATTTGGACCCAGATCAGGCCCGATATTCTGTCCGGACCTGATATGGGTCCAAACTGTTTGACACTTTAGAGGTTATGACAAGTTGAAGTTGAACCAATGTATTTTAACTTTGCGTTAAATCTTAACATGACATTTTTATCTGCTGATAACCCTTTCAAACAAATTTGACCCAGATCAGGCCCATAATTCTGTCCGGACCTGATAGGGGTCCAACTTGTTTGACGCTTAGAGGATATGACAAGTTGAAGTTGAACCAATGTTTTTTTCACTATGCGTAAAACCTTTACATGACATTGTCATCTGCTGATAACGCTTCCAAACAATTTTGACCCAGATCAGGCCCAACTTTCTGTCTGAACCTGATGGGGGTCCAAACTGTTTGACACTTTAGAGGTTATGACAGGTTGAAGTTGAACCGATATATTTCAACTTTGCGTTAAAATTTAACATGACATTGTGATTTGCTGATAACCCTTTCAAACAATTTAGACCCAGATCAGGCCCAACATTCTGTCTGGACCTGATAGGGGTTAAACTATTTGACGCTTTAGAGATTATGACAAATTGAAGTTGAACCGATATATTTAAACTTTGCGTTAAACTTAAACATGACATTGTCATCTGCTGATAACCCTTTCTGATAATTTGGACCCAGAACAGCCCAACATTCTGTCTGGACCTGATCCAGGTCCAAACTGTTTGACACTTAAGAGGTTATGACAAGTTGAAGTTGAACCGATGTATTTTAACTATGCGTTGAAGTTGAACCAATGTTTTATTTTTGCATTAAACATTTACATGACTTTGTCAGCAGATGACACCTGCAGATACATGTTTCAAACAATTTGGACGCAGATCAGACCCAACATTCTGTCCCGACCTGATCCGTGTCCAAACTGTTTGACACTATAGAGATTATGAAAAGGTGAAATTGAACCGATGTATTTTAACTTTGCGTCAAACCTGAACAAGCTATTGTCATCTGCTGATAACCCTTTCAAGGAATTTGAACCCAGATCAGGCCCGACATTCTGCCCGCACCTGATAGGGGTCAAAACTATTTGATACTTAAGAGGTTATGACAAGTTGAAATTGAACCAATGTATTTTAACTTTGATTTAAACTTTAACATGACATTGTCATCTGCTGATAACCATTTCAAACAATTTAGACCCAGATCAGGCCCGACATTCTGTCTGGACCTGATAGGGGTCAAAACTTTTTAACACTTTAGAGGTTATGAAAAGTTGAAGTTGAACCGATGTATTTTAACTTTGCGTTAAACTTTTACATGACATTGTCATCTGCTGATAACCCTTTTAAAAAATTTGGACCCAGATCAGGCCCAACACTCTGATCTGATAGGGGTTTAACTGTTTGACACTTTAGAGGTTATGACAAGTTGAAAATTGAACCAATGTATTTCAACTATGCTTTAAACGTTTACGTGACATTGTCATCTGCTGATAACCATTTCAAACAATTTAGACCCAGATCAGGCTCAACATTCTGTCTGGACCTGATAGGTGTTAAACTTGTTTGACGCTTTAGTGGTTATGATAAATTGAAGTTGAACAGATATATTCTAACTTTGCATTAAACTTAAACATGACATTGTCATCTGCTGATAACCCTTTCAGATAATTTGGACCCAGAACAGGCCCAACATTATGTCTGGACCTGATCCAGGTCCAAACTGTTTGACACTTAAGAGGTTATGACAAGTTGAAGTTAAACCGATGTATTTTAACTATACGTTAACCTTTTACAAGACATTGTCATCTGCTGATAACCCTTTCAAACCAATTGGACCCAGATCAGGCCTGACGTTCTATCCAGACCTGATAGGGGTCTAAACTCTTTGACACTTTAGAGGTTATGACATATGGAGTTGAACCAATGTTTTATTTTTGCCTTAAACCGTTACATTGACTTTGTAAGTAGATGACATCTGCTGATAAGTGTTTCAAACAATTTAGACCAAGATCAGGCCCAACATTCTGTCAGGACCTTATCCGGGTCCAAACTGTTTGACACTTTAGAGGTAATGACAAGTTGAAGCTGAACCGATGTATTTTAACTATGCGTTAAACTTTTACATGACATTGTAATCTGCTGATAACCCTTTCAAACAATTTGGACCCAGATCAGGCCTGACATTCTGTCCAGACCTGATAGGGGTCTAAACTCTTTGACACTTTAGAGGTTAAGACAAGTTGGAGTTGAACCAATGTTTTATTTTTTAAACCGTTTCATTGACTTTGTCAGTAGATGACAAGTACTGATAAGTGTTTCAAACGATTTGGACCAAGATCAGGCACAACATTCTGTCAGGACCTAATCCGGGTCCAAACTGTTTGACGCTTTAGAGTAAACGACAAGTTTAAGTTGAACCGATGTATTTTAATTTTGCGTTAAACTTTAACATGACATTGTCATCTGCTGATAACCCTTTTGAGTAATTTGAACCCAGATCAGGCTGGAAATTCTGCCCGCACCTGATAGGGGTCAAAATTATTTGACACTTTAGAGGTTATTGGAAAGTACGCCTATTTTTCTGATTCCCAGAACGCTGCTTTTGAGCTTCTAGTGTGGTGCATGTAGTATCAGTGCAATAGGTGAATCAAATGTTAAGAGCCAGCTAGCAAAATATTTTCAAAATTCCTATGCACTCGAGAGTAATGGCGGGTAGAAAGGGGAGGGGTTCTGAAATTTCATGAAAATAAAAAGTGCTTTAAAAAGTTATTTCTGCACGTTTTCTTGATTTATTTGGTAGGCATGGTGGTATCTATTGAACATACCATATGCTGAGTATTAAAGAATCCCGATAATTGATGAAATTGTTTTAAAAACTAAATATGTTTTGTTATAAAATGATTTTGGGGAGATAATTTAGAAGTTACCTGTACATTTTTGACTACATGTACCGTAAATAATACAAAACTGAAAGCTCAGCAAAAGAAATAAATATTTTTGAAGGAATGAAAGTGTCCAATTTAGCATTGGAAAGTAAAACTGATTCTAACTAGATCCTTTGAATATTACTTTTGTACGGAAGCCCTGGAGGGACATTTTTACTTATTACTTACTACTTATCACTTATCACTTATTACTTACTACTTATCACTTATTACTTACTACTTATTACTTATCATATCATATATAAACCCCTATAACGGCGGGAAACTCCGTTGTACATTCCCTGTAATAGCCGTAGTAGTAGTAGTAATAGTAGTAGTAGTAGTAGTAGTAGTAGTAGCAGTAGTAGTAGTAGTAGTAGCTGTAGTAGTAGTAGTAGTAGTAGTAGTAGTAGTAGTAGAAGTAGTAGTAGTAGTAGAAGTAGTAGTAGTGGGTGTTGCTGTTTTTGCTGTAGTAGTAGTAATGGTAGAAGTTGTAGTAGTAGTAGTAGTAATAGTAGTGGTAGTAGTGGTAATAGTAGTAGTAGTTGTAGTGGTGGCGGTGGTAGTATTAGTGGTGGTGTTAGCAGTAGTAGTAGTAGCAGAAGAAGAAAAAGCGGTGGTTGTAGTAGTAGAATTTTTTTTGTTGTTGAAGTAGTAGTTGTAAAACTAAAATAGCTATAGTAAAAGCCGTAGCTGTAGTAGTAGTAGTAGTAGTAGTAGTAGTAGTAGTAGTAGAAGTAGTAGTAGTAGTAGTAGTAGTAGTAGTAGAAGAAGAACTAGTAGTAGAAAAAGCGGTGGTTTTAGGAGCAGAAAATAGTTGATGTTGACGTAATAATTGTTATAATAGAATTGCTAGTAAAAGTAGTAGCTGTAGTAGTAGCAGTAGTAGTAGTAGTAGTAGTAGGTGTAGTAGCAGTAGTAGTAATAGGAGTAGTGGTAGTAGTAGTAGTAGTAGTAGTAGTAGTAGTAATAGTATTTTGTTTGTTTGTTTGATTTGATTCTTAATGTCCCATCAACAATCTTTCAGTTTAACAGAGACGGGTCTTCCTAGGATGAACCAGTACTAAGCTAGGATAAATGTGTCTTGCTCAAGGACCACAGCGCAGTGACGCCAGTGAGGCTCGAACCTGCGGCCCCTCGGTCTCTAGTCAAGCACTCTACCACTGAGCCACTGCGCTCCCTTGTTATAGTAGTAATATTAGTGGTGGTAATGATTGTAGTAGCAGTAGTAGTAGCAGAAGTAGTAGTATTAATGTAGTAGTATAGTAGTAGTAGTAGTAGTAGTAGTAGCAGTAGTAGTGGTAGTACTACTTCTACTACTGCAACTACTACTACAACTACCACTACTACTACAAACTACTACTACTACTACTACCAAATAAGAAGTAAGTCATAACAAATAAGCAGTAAGTAATAACAAATAAGTAATAAGTAACAACAAATAAGTAGTAAGTTATAACAAATAAGTAGTAAGTAATAACAAATAAGTAGTAAGTTATAACAAATAAGTAGTTAGTAACAACAAATAAGTAGTAAGTAATAACAAATAAGTAATAAGTAATAACAAATAAGTAGTAATAGTAGAATAGCTATAGTAAAAGGCGTAGCTCTAATACAACTACTGCTACTGCTACTACTACTACTACTACTACTACTACTACTACTACTACTACTACTACAATTTTCTACTACTACTACTACTACTACTACTACTACTACAGCAAAAAAACAGCAACACCAACAACACATATACTTTTACTACTACTACTACTACTACTAGGGAGCGCAGTGGCTCAGTGGTAGACTGCTTGACTCGAGACCGAAGGGCCGCGGGTTCGAGCCTCACCAGCGTCACTGCGTTGTGGCCCTTGGGCAAGACACATTTATCCTAGCTTAGTACTGGTTCAACCCAGGAAGAACCGTCCCTATATAACTGAAAGACTGTTGATGGGACGTAAAGAATCAAATCAAACAAACAAATCAAACTACTACTACTACTACTACTGCTACTACTACTACAGCAAAAACAGCAACACCAACAACACATACACTACTACTACTACTACTACTACTACTACTACTACTACTACTACAGCAAAAACAGCAACACCAACAACACATACACTACTACTACTACTACTACTACTACTACTACTACTACTACTACTACTACTACTGCAATCACTGCCACCACTTATACTACTGTTGCTGCTGCTACTACTTCTACTACTACTACTACTACTACTACTACTACTCTATTACTTCTGCTACTACTCCTACTACTACTACAGCAAAACAGCAACTACCAACTACACATATACTACTTCTTTACTGCTTCTACTACTATTTCTACTACTACGACTTTTACAGGGAATGTACAGTGGAGTTTCCCGCCGTTATTGGGGTTATATATGATATGATAAGTAATAAGTAGTAAGTAATAAGTGATAAGTAGTAAGTTATAAGTAATAAGTGATAAGTGATAAGTAATAAGTAGTAAGTAATAAGTGATAAGTAATAAGTAAAAATGTCCCTCCAGGGCTTCCGTACTTTTGCTTTGTTTAAAGGGCATAGCATTTTGAATGTATTTAAAGTGTCCTAATATTTATGGTAAACATGATGCATGTATATCCCTATATTAGACATTATATTGAACACTAAAGTATTTACCAGTTATAACTCTTTGCATGCCAGTGGATAATTTTGTCTTCTGCCAATAGCCTTTTGCAAAGAGTTTGAACCCAGATTAAGACCAATAGAATGTCGGTCTTGATCTGGATCCAAACTGTTTGACACTCTGATGGTGGTCCTGGGTGTTTTCTATTTAAAAACTTAATTTTGAAGAAAGTCAGCAGACGAAAATAAAAACATGAACAATTCCCTAGCATGCAAATAGATAAGTACAGGACATTTGCAAAATAATGTGTCATTTAATAACAGTGAGATTTTTTCTTATGAAAAAAATGCATAAAACCTGGCTAATTCTACTTTTAATCTTTAAGTACTTTATATAAAACTATCACAGAATACAAAGCAATTTAGGAGGTTGGTTCTAGAGAACTTCATTACTGTCATTAATTTCTGATTTGGTAGAAAAGACATTTTATGGGCTTAGGCCCTGGGTTTTTGGGCTGCTGAACATCTTTCCTCCAATTGTGCCAGCAAGCCACTTCCATACAATGTGTAGAATATGGTAACACATATACATGCAAAAGCTTTTGCTGGCACACGCGGGGGAATGATATTTTAAAAAATGTTTTTGGATTCCTATATATCTTAATGTAAAACTGATTGTTCTACCCAAAAATTTACATCTTTGAAGCATTTAATATCGAAAACGGATTTCAGAGCCATAAAGTACTCAGGTCAGGGTAGCTTCTAGGTGAAGAAATGGACGATTGACAAACTTTTATTTTTACTGAAAACCATAGGCATTTACCCATAGCAAGTGTCAATGATCCTTTGTAATATTTAAGTTATTACAAGAATGTCAAACAAGTTGGGCTCTGAGTTCTGGACGTCACTATAGGAATCTGTAGAACTACTGAAGAGAGGAAAATTCCTCTGTTCTAAAACTGTAACTAATGTTAGACAGAAATATTGAACAAAGTAGGCTCTTAATTCTCACAATTAGAAATTGTTGTATTACCAAAGGATGAAATTGGATATATTTTAGGTTTTTACTGGAATGTCAAAAACGTTGGGTTTGGATTTCTGAAAGTCACTATATGAAATTGTAGAACTACTGAACAGAGGAAAATTCCTCTGTTGTAAAATCCACTCCTTTTATTGATTGTCGAGAAACTGAATGGAGAATGTAGGAAAATTTCTCTGTTGAAAATTGGAAACATTTAAGTTATGATGGATATTTATGTTAAGATGGAAATGATTACAAACAGGGTTCTTCATTTTCATAATAGGAAAGTGAGCTTTTATTTTCGCAATAGGAAATTGTTGAATTACCTAATGGAGGAAAATTCCTCTGTTGGAATATTGCCAATATTTAAGTTAAGACTAGAATGTCGAACAAGTTGGGCTCAGAGTTCTGGAAGTCACTATAGGAAATTATTGAACTGCCAAACAGAGGAAAATTCCTCTGTTGGAATATTGGTAATATTCAAGTTATGACTCGGAGTTCTGGAAATCACTATAGGAAATTGTCAAACTACTGAACAGAGGAAAAATTCACTCCTTTTATTGATTGTGGAGATACAGAATTGAAAACGGAGGAAAATTCCTCTGTTGAAAATTGGAAACATTTAAGTTATGATGGATATTTATGCTAAGATGGAAATGATAATAAACAGGTTTCTTCATTTTCATCTTAAGAAAATGGGCTCTTAATTATTGCAAAAGGAAATTGTTGAATTACCGAACGGAGGAAAATTCCTCTGTTGGAAAATTGGATATATTTTAGGTTTTGACTAGAATGTCAAACAAGTTGGGTTTGGAGTCATGGAAGTAACTATAGGAGATTGGCAAACTACTAAACAGGAAAAAATTCCTCTGTTGTAAACGTCACTCTTTCTATTCTTTGTTGATATTCTACATAATAGAAAAAGGAGGAAAATTCCTCTGTTGAAAATTGGAAACATTTAAGATATGATGGATATTTATGTTAAGATTGAAATGATAGCAAACAGGTTTCTTCATTTTCATTATAGGAAAGTGGGCTCTTAATTCTCCAAATAGGAAATTGTTGAATTAACGAACGGAGGAAAATTCCTCTGTTGGAAAATTGGTAATATTTAAGTTATGACTAGAATGTCAAACAAGTTAGGCTCTCAATTCTTGAAGTCACTATAGGAAATTGTCGAATTATTGAACAGAGGAAAATTCCTCTGTTGTAAAATTTTCTCTCCTTTTATTGATTGTCGAGATACAGAATGGAAAACGGAGGAAAATTCCTCTGTTCAAATTTTGCCAATATTTAAGTTATGACTAGAATGTCAAACAAGTTGGGCTCAGAGTTCTGGAAGTCACTATTGGAAAGAATTTCTAGCGATAAGGCGAGCAATCTCCCTAAACGAGACGTTCGTTTTATTTTGTTGAAATGACGACTGGAGAAACTAGGCACATTAAACAAATATATATAGACGGGCCGTCGATGCACCATTGCCCCAGAATTTGTATATTTAAAACGGAATTTCCTTAGTGCATGTAATAACTCTACTTCTTATTGAATGGGAATTTATTTCGATCATCAACTGTACTTGTTGTTCAGTAACATATATGGGAACTAGACCGTTAAACAAGGGAACCAATCGTCCTATCACGCTATGTACAGTAAAACTATTTATACAGTTGATGTACAATAAAAACGACCATCTTGCAAAGTAGTCTATTTTTTGTCAGATATTTGATGTCTTCTTTCGCTTATACAACCCCTTTACCCCCCTAGACCCAAGACGCCCTTTACATATGTTATGTATTTGTATAGCGACATTTAATTGTCCAAAGGGCATCTGTGGTCTAGGGGGGCAAAGCATCTAAAAACAAACTGAAAGACGTCAGTTTCATCTTTTCAATGACAAACGTCACAATTTTAAGTATATTTCGTACACATGCGCAGAGGAAAAACCGCAAAGTTTCGAAAATGAAGGGTACTTATATCCTTAATATTTTAGCACTATTACTTTTTGAAAACCTGCAAAGGATTTACTAAAACTCTGGTCTAAACGGCACCCAGTCTAAAGACGTAAAATGAGGGGTGGGAGTAGAAGGCGCAAGTTTTAACGGTTTTGTAAATGATGAATCGCTTTGAAACCTATTTTGATGCTTTCTATGTAAATTTTACTACTGGAACAGACCAATTTTAAAAACATTAGGGCAATTTCAAAATTTAGGTTTTGCAATCATGTCAACTAGGGAAAATATACGCCTTATCGCTAGAACTCCTTATTGAACTACCGAACTGAGGAAAATTCCTCTGTTGGAAAATTGGTAATATTTAAGTTATGACTTGAATATTAAACAAGTTGGACTCAGCGTTCTGGAAATCACTATAGGAAATTGTTGAACTACTGAATTTTCCTCTGTTCTAAAATTCACTCCTTTTATTGATTGTGGAGATACAGAATGGAAAGCGGAGGAAAATTCCTTTGTTGAAAATTGGAAACATTTAAGTTATGATGGATATTTATGCAAAGATGGAAATGATAACAAACAGGTTTCTTCATTTTCATCATAGGAAAATCGGCTCTTAATTCTCGCAAAAGGAAATTGTTGAATTACCGAACAGAGGAAAATTCCTCATTTTTTGAAAACTTGATATATTTTAGGTTTTGACTAGAATGTCAAACAAGTTGGGTTTGGAGTTCTGGAAGTAACTATAGGAAATTGGCGAACAAATAAACAGAGGAAAATTCCTTTGTTGTAAAGGTAACTCCTTCTATTTATTGTTGATATTTTACAGAATAGAAAACGAAGGAAAATTTCTCTGTTGAAAATTGGAAACATTTAAGATATGATGGATATTTATGTTAAGATGGAAATGATAGCAAGGGCTTTCTTCATATTCATTATAGGAAAGTGGGCTCTTAATTCTCCAAATAGGAAATTGTTGAATTCACGAACGGAGGAAAATTCCTCTGTTGGAAAATTGGTAATATTTAAGTTATGACTAGAATGTCAAACAAGTTAGGCTCTCAATTCTTGAAGTCAGTATAGGAAATTGTCGAATTATTGAACAGAGGAAAATTCCTCTGTTGTAAAATTTTCTCTCCTTTTATTGATTGTCGAGATACAGAATGGAAAACGGAAGAAAATTCCTCTGTTGAAAAGTGGAAACATTTAAGTTATGATTAAGATGGAAATGAAAACAAACAGGGGTCTTCATTTTTATTATAGGAAAGTGGGCTCTTAATTCTCGCAATAGGAAATTGTTGAAATACAGAACGGAGGAAAATTTCTCTGTTGGAAATAGGTAATATTTAAGTTTTGACTAGAATGTAAAATAAATCAGTTCTGGAAGTCACTATAGGAAATTTTCGAACTACTAAACAGAGATAAATTCCTCTGTTGTAAAGGTCACTCCTTTTATTTATTGTTGAGATACTGAAAGTAAAATGTAGGAAAATTCCTCTGTTCTGAAATAAGATGAAAATCTGATTGTGATTAAAAGGAAGACTTGTCCCATTGTCAAAACAGAGGAAATTTCTTCTGTTGTAAACTGATATCTACTTGATATATAAATTGATATTTGAACTTTTCTTTCAACTATTAGGACAAATACACTACTTGGAACATATTTTAAGGACATCAATTTCTGCATTTTGAGCAGTCACAACAGAGGAAATTTCCTTTGTTCATAGGAAAAATAAATTACATTGTACCATCATTCTTGTACTCTATAACGATGCAAAACTCAAATATGATTATATCCATATTTATGTTTCACTATCAAAAAAAGGTAAATCCATCGGAAAATCCCTTTTTATTTTTGAAAGAGTTATATGTAAATGCATATATATTGTGAACAAAGTCAGAGATGCGGAATGATACCCTGGGTGATGTTACTCTATTTTCAAAATTAGCGTACAGTTCAACAATTCAAGAGCGGCAAACTTAACCTACCTCCAGACTTTTCCAGGTACACAACTAATATTTTAAGGAGATTGTGGAATTATCAAGTCAAGACCTGAGCGATTGAGCCTGATGAATGCCTCGGTTACATTTGCGTTACGACGAGTATACGACGCCCGTACGATGTCCAAATCAGCGTTTCCATGCGGCCTCTGCAGGGAGACCTTGCGATCATCGTATGGATTAACGGGCATCGTGGCCTCTACGATTTTGTTTAACTCCGCACAATGACTAATTTGAAAAAATCCTAAGCCCGTAGCCAATAGACATATCGAAGTGACATCTTACGATCCCCTTATGGGCACTGCACGGTGATCGTGAGGACAACGCAAGGTTTTAGATTGTCATTTTTAGCCCAAAATTGATCGTAGACTCTTGCGATAGTCGTAAGGAGCCTGCAAGGTCGCCAAGCGATGCCTTTGCAGGGCCCATAAAATCGTACAGACATTGGACGGTCATGCTGCCGTAACCCCAAGGCAATGGCACAATGATCTTGTGGTCGCCTTGCGACGTGTCAACATTTTCACGGAGACATATCATTAGCTGTGTGTTCCATTTCAATATTTGTCTTCAGGCGATGTCTCTTATACCACCACTCAGTGTGACTCAATATGGACACAGTTCAGTTTGCTAATGGAAGCAGTCTAATCACGGGCGGATCTAGAGGGGGACAGGAGGTCTGGACCCCCCCCCCCCCCCCTGGAAAATCACAAAAATATATTTTTTAGCAATACTGGTCCAGACCCCGTAGAAAATCTCAAAGCTACACATGTACCAAGCCAGCATTACATGATGGGCCATCATCGGTCCGCCAGCGAAACGCCATTTAAAATGACGTTTTGCTAGCGGATCAATAATAACCCCCGCTTTTAAGGTATTTGGATCCTCTCTCCCCTTTATCAACTAAAAAAAAGTTGAGTTGGACCCCCTCTGACATAACTTTTTGGATCCGCGCATGCTAGTCAGGGCCTATAGAGTATGCTTCCATGATCAAATTGTCTGAAGTGCAATTCAAAATCTGCACCTAACGTGAATTGCATATGCATTGTCAGTATATAAAATGCTGGTTGTATAAGGGGGTTAATAAATTAGACAAGATTAATAAAAAGTCCAGATATTTTTTTGTGATTTATAACTCTGGGATTTGAATTTGAGTATTACTTCAAGGAATAAAATATATGGGTCTCGTAGTGAAACATGTGACTAGTTCGAACATTGAAATTTGAATGAATGAATGTTCTACTAAATGTATTTTACTGAAAACGAATGGCAAATGTGCTGACCAGGCCGGGTGGAAGATAGTGCATTCTAGTCAGTACCTTTGTTGTTCGCATGCAACAACCGTTCATGTTTGCTTATGAAGAAGATTTTATGTGTTGCTGGATGTAGAGTGCCTTTGGATGATAACACTGAATAAAACCATAATAAGCGTTTTAGTCTACTCTGATACAATTAAAGCATATTTATATTTTCAATTAAAGTGATACTTTTCGAATAATAAAAGTGTACTATAAAAAAAGGGTTGCAATTTTCTGTGATTTAAACTTTATTAAAACTGCAGTACTTAGAATTTTACATTAAAATATACACAAACGTATCACGCTGTTCCATACCTTGGGACCATATTCAACTAAAACACTAGCCTTTTCATAGCACGATTTGTGATCACATGACTATGAAACATAGTTCAAATGGAATGCAAACATGAACAATTGCACAGTCAGCGTACCGACTCCTTGCGACTTCCGCAAGGTCATCGTATGGGCATCGTGCGATTTATATAGGGAAGTCGTGAAGATAACACGGTGATTGTACGATAACCTTGCGGTTTTCGTACGATATCAGCAAGGTCTCTGTAAGGTTTTGTTCTAGTTTGTCGCCCAAAGAAATCGTAAGGTGATCAAAAGAAATGTAAACACATACGTCGTAGCTTATAACCACCTACTATGCCGAAAAAATCATAGACAAATAAATCGAACGATTAGTCTAGGCGCTCATTTCTGTACAGGCCTTAGTTTTTGACTTGGCACAACTTACCTGCCAGAAAAGGTTTGACTGCAGAAATGCAATCATGGGCTCTTCTTCCATACGCCTAGGTACGTCGTACAGTTAAATTGTGGTAGCAGTTTTGCTGTAGGACGTCACCTTTGAACGTACCCTACGCTAAATGAGGCTTAGGTAAATTGAGAGGAAACACGCCTCACGTTCAACCATTGCTTCCTATTTAGCATATTTCCTTTTAAATTTATACATTACATGTATGCAATGACATACAACAGTAAAGCAATATAAAACTTTTGTAT
Source organism: Loripinus fragilis (assembly GCA_964019695.1). Taxonomy (NCBI): domain Eukaryota; kingdom Metazoa; phylum Mollusca; class Bivalvia; order Lucinida; family Lucinidae; genus Loripinus; species Loripinus fragilis. The sequence continues at coordinate 6,885,810 of OZ026521.1, read as the reverse complement.
ATATGGTATATTAGACGTGAAAATGTCCAACGAGAGGGGTGATTTACCCCCCTCCCCTGAATATAATGTATCCAAATTCAAAAAGAAATGAAATCTCCCCAATGTCTTAATCTATCAAGTAAAATATCATATTTATAATCATATTTAAACATTGTTCTTATAGTATGTTTGTCATGTTTTACATTTGTTGCAAATCAAAGAAAGAACATATCACCTGAAATGACAATTCAGGAATGCGTGTATTAAACAATTTTCAGTGTACATTCTCTGCTTCAATATATTGTGTCTGTGACTTATACTAAATTCTTTAATATAGACATGACGATTGCCTTAAAGTCATTAAATGAAATGCAGCAAACAGCCAGTATGCGTTGAACCATTATACAACATGATATTACAGTTATATACGTTACTTACTTTTAAATGTATTACTATTTAATGCAATAATACCATTAGATTATGGGCTACCAAACGACCTCCACAAAATGAGGTTTGTAGACTGTACATTTCTAAAACCAACTAATATTAACCACATAATGAAGTGCGTTAGCTTTTCAGCGGATTAGGTGTTACCCTGCAATTGCCAAATTCACTACGTTACCCTAAAATAATCGGAATTCCTATAGTGTTAATATCCAGTTATTTCTTATTCTTACGTATCAATATTAACTTTTATTTGAAAGAAAATTACTAGCAATATGATTTTAAACTAATTTTGGCACCTGTTGTTACAGTTATATATGTTACTTTCTGCTAAATACAATATTTAATGAAATGACAGCACTATATCACATATTGTGTAAGCCACCAAAATACATGCAATTATAGCTTGTCAGTTATTGACTACAATAATTATATTGATAGCTATGATTTGGGGGAAAACTTACACTTAATTCCTAAAATACCTTTTTTATTTACAATATTGGTTGAAATCGTGAAATGAAACATTAAAGCAAACGTTAATCCTTGCCATAGCAAAAAACTGTTTTAATCGTAAAGGTTTCTGTCCCACATATGACAAACGCCATGCCTATTCATATGGTTAAAACCTCTCTATATTCAATCATTATCCAGTTCGATGAAGAAACAATACAACTGTAACATATAATGCTTTGTTATCAAGAATTATATTTACAAGACTCCTGTAATAATTTGGCCATGCCATATTCTGTATAGTGAAAATTAGCATCAGTTATTTAAGCATTGGTTGCTAAAACTGAGTAAGATCTCATGACTGCATGTCTTTAAATGTTTTAGTTTTTCATCCAATATCTTAAAGAACATTTTAGAGTATATTTTACATTACCTGAGTGTCACAATGTCTTATTCAGCCTGACATAACTCTTGACTGAAATGTCATATGTGTTAAAAATAGCTTCTTAAGCAGCAATTAACATGTGTTCCTTGGATATGATCATACCACATGTGATCGTTGTCATCCATCATAACTGATTTTACCCATTTTCAATAATGTTTCTGAAATATAAAACACCTCCTTATAAAGTGATATTAGTTTAGCAAATGGTCAAAGCATTCATTCTACGCTAAATGGACAAAATATGAAAATACACTGTCCCACGCTTATAAAATATTCTTATTGCATGATATATTAAGGCATTTTGTTTTGTATAATTCATCTAATACCTGTATGAGGTTTCTTACATAAAAAAGTTTAGTTTATGAATAGAAAAATGTAATTTTTGAATATACTATGCTTCTAAATCTACCAAATTCTCGTGTCCCTGGTTTACATTCTTCAAAAGTAGTTATTTTATAGACCCATTTATATGTATTTTATCCCAAAAAAGTTTTTTGGTGTAAACCTAAGATACGAATTAATAGACTGCCGATACTCTTACCTGTTTCAGATGTAGAAATTTTGATGAAAAATAATAATCACTTGTCCCGATTTTTAAAGTAAGATACGTTACAGTCTATTTCTGGGTCATAGCATTTCCAAATAATGTTTATTTTTAGTATGCAACTGATTATTTTAGATGCAAATATATCAGTATAAAAGATTTAAACCACAAAACTATTATTTGATCTATCTTAATTAAAATATAAACAAAGGTTTCATCCAGAATACAAAAACACCAAAATATTTGGTAAGATACGTTACAGTGTTTTTTGAGTGCACTTCAGTCTTTTATAAAGCGTTACCCTAACCCTTGCCCGCACAATACTGCCGAATGTTTACTTAAGGGAAAATAATACAGCATTCGTGGAATACTAGTTAAACCTGGCTAAAATGGACTTAAACATTTTATTGGAATAAGATACGTTAAAATAAGATACGTGACGCTCGATTAAAAGGCTGCATCTCTATGCTGATAAATCAAGTGTACCCCAGTATGCACATGTGCTATGTTGTTTATATTGTCAGCGGAAGCACTGGGCACTATTTTTTACTCACAGCTTAAGGTTATGAAGCGGGACAATTTGGAACTTTTGAATTTAGAAAATCACAGATCTTTGAGAAACAAAGGTACAATATAGTTGAAAATATTATATTGTAGAATATGAAGCATTTGAAATTATTTGAAATATGAAATGCTAAAAACAAATTAGCCAAACAAATGACATTTTGGTCAGTTTGAAAACAGAAAACATTTCCTATAACAGATCCTTTCAGCGTAACGTATTTTATGAAAAGTCACGTATCTTATTGATAACAAAAAGGAAATACTTTGTGATAGCAAGAATTAATCAGTCATTTTTTGTTATGAAATTGAATTAACAGCACATGTGAATATTTTATTTCAAGAAATAGTATACTGGGCTCTTTGAGTTCAGATTATTTTGCATAACGTATCTTATGTTTTTGTAACGTATATTATGAAATCAGTGTTTCCTGTCATCTGAAGTCACAACTTAGAGAAATACTGACGCAAAAGATGTCATGGCTGGTTAAAGGTGATGTTGTCTTTTGTCACAATATTTCCTTGTGAGTGAAATTAAAATAACATAAATTCTTCATATGAATCTTTTGTATTTCATGTTTGTTTTTAAGGAGTGTAAAATAGGCTATTAAAATAAAATTGCAAATGTAACTCAACGTCTGATTAGATAATGTCGCTAATTTGCGACTCATGGTGAAGTTCTGTGTAGCATTGTCAAACATGTTGCAACTGGAAAGCGTCAGCGTCAGTTTAGGGTATCAAAATCTGATATTGAAATGATCAAAGCGACATTTGAGCTGAAAGCATAAGATACGTTACAATCCCTTTGTAGACACTAGACAGGAATGACGGTTGGAATGATTGGTTTAATTGTTTGAATTTGGATAGTTTGATAACTGATTATGAATCAGTTTGTGTTTTTTTTTGATTCACAAGCATAATTGCTAATATTTTACATCATTTTCTATTAATACCACTTTCACTCTGCAAGTATGCACCCTATCTGTATTGTGTGCTCTGCTGGTTTTGAATTGATTATTTTAATAGATATAGGATAAACATTTCTCATTAGTTATTGTACTAGACTCACTTCTAGTCAATTTGATCAAACAGGATGATTCAGGGTATGTCATAAAGTGGCTGAACATTGTATAAACAGATGAGACTCCATATGTGTAAGATATGTTACAAAATAGTATGTTTTTCAAAATGCTTATTGTGGTTATATAGAATACATAGTGTATGTGAAACCAAATTGATATAATCACATAACATTGCAACTTAGTAAATATACGAAAATGTCACGTGTTAAAAGGGATATTTAATTTTGATCGATTGAAAAAGAGATAATGTTAATAAAAAATAATTTCTTTCGATTTGACCTTGAATCTTCTTGCGCATTACCACATAATGAAGACCACTATTGTTAAACACTTATTATATAGCTATACATTATTCCTAAGGGTATTTAAAACACATAGTTTGCATTCTCTAATATTTAACTACATTTAGTATTTTATCCTTATATATATTGTAACGTATCGTACGTTGTGTAAATGCACACCTGTTTACGTCAATATTTTTCTTTCAAAAAAGCTTTATTTGGGTACACTGAAGTTTGTTTCAGTACAATAAAACGTTATTCTATCAGATACAAAGTTCATATCAAATCTAAAGTATTCGATTTTCAACTTTTCTGATTTCACAATTCGCCAATTTAACGTAGAATGAATGAATTAAGGTATTAACAGTTTCATTAAATAAACTATAAAAGGTATGCTGAAAATAAATCATAATCTGTTTAAAAGCTGAACCAAGTAATGTGTCATCATCTGCATATGCATACAAATGTCGGTATACAGCTGCTTTCCAAAATTTTTATAGATAGCGATTTTTGTCATAATTATTTACATACCCTATACCTGTTTGAGTGTTTGTAATAAACTTGTGCTTTGTTTGAGATATGATTTATTTCTGCTCCTGTATGCACGACATATCTAGCTATGGTGAGTAAAAAATATGGCTTGTTTTTGCAGATGTTATGTGTCAAGTTTTAACTTCTAAAAAGTTGATCATATTTTTAGCAAATCAAAGTTGCTTATCAAAACTCTATTTCGAATTATGAGATGATAAGGAGAGCACAAAAAAATGGTGGTGGGAATCTATAAAGTCATGAATACGTTGCATTGTGAAAATACTTTAAGAATTGAAGCTATCGAGTGTATCAACAATTTTGAATCACTTGATTGACTTTGGTGTATGTGAACTAGTAGGTTGCTCATATTATATAATTTTTCATAATTACTTTTAAAAATATTTTAAGTGCATTTTGGGTGTTCAAATTCAATGCAACATAGTGAGCGCCTAATTATGAGAGGAAGTACAAAGGGAAAGTAAGTACTGTCAAACAGTTAAATGGGCCAAGAGGGTTTGAAATTGTATTAAAATTGAGAAAATGTCATCTTTTCTCTAAACCTATTTGTTTTGCAAACCTATTTCCATCTGGCATCTGAAACACGAACAAATTTATCCACATCACATTGATGGATGGGTAAAAATCCACTGGAGTCGACTATTGAGGGGACTATCTCGTAACTTTTAAAGGGGTCTCTCAACTTAAGCTTATTAATGAACAATCACCAGAAAGGCATATCAGGATAATATCAAAAGCGATATAAAACTCCAATATGGATCACGCGATAATATTTTAAAGAGTTATTGCAAGGTGCGCTATCTTATTGAAAGCTTGGGGTATAGTGCATTCATATTGGAGTTTTATATCGCTTTTGATATTATCCTGATATGTCTTACCGGTGATTGTCTCATTAACAAGCTTAAGTTGAGAGACCCCTTTAAAAATACAAGATAGTCCCCTCAATACGACTTCAGTGGTTTTTTACCCATCAATCAATGTGATGTGGATAAATTTGTTCGTGTTTCAGACGCCAGGTGGGAATAGGATTGCAAAAGAAATAGGTTTAGAGTGTGGATTCATCTGAAAAGATGACATTTTCCCAACTTTAATACAAATTTAAACCATCTTGGCCCATTTAACTGTTTGGCAGGACTGTACTTTCCTTTTGGCTTTTCTCCTAATAATTGGGCTCTTACTATGTAGCAAAAATTTGAATGCCAAACATGCATATAAATCATCTTTTAAAAGTAATTATGTAAAATTTTATAATTTGTGCAACCTACTAGTGCACATACACCGAAGTCAATCAAGTGATTCATTATTGATACACTCAATAGCTTCAATTCTTAAAGTATTTCACAATGTATCGCATACATGACTTTATAGATTTCCACCACAGTTTTCGTTAGTGCTCTTTTTATTATCTGATAATTCAGAATAAAGTTTTGATAAGCAACTTTGATTTGCTAAAAATATGATCAACTTTTTAGAAGTTAAAACTTGATACAAAACATCTGCAAAAACAAGCCGTATTTTTACTTACTATAACTAGATATGTCGTGCATACAGGAGCAGAAACAAATCATATCTCAAACAAAGCACGGGTTCATTACAAACACTCAAACGAGTAAAGGGTATGTAAATAATTATGACAAAAATCGCTGTCTATAAAAATTTTGGAAAGCAGCTGTACAGTTTGATTTTTCCAGATTATCTTTAAAAAAAATAACTGATTACAGACTATTGTAATATATATAAATATCATCCTACCGACTCTTAGGTAATTGATTTTGTCTGGAATGTTAACATAGAAAAAATATATACTTTTATTTAATATCTCTCTAAACATTTAGTAATTTGTATTTTTTCTATGGGAAATTAACCTTGGTATTATACAAGGAGCTAACCTTTATTATGCTGCTGATTTTGTTTGCATAAGGTGTACAATAGTAAACTGGGTACATAAAATTATTTTCAAATGACTGATGAGACTTCATTCAATAAAACTTAGTTGTGTTATTTTTTCCTGCAATAAATATTACAAAACTCTACATCCGTTGTATTTTAGCTTTTCTGGACCCAATCGTATACTGTCTTTGATAACATTTAGGACAAACATAGGACCTTATGATATTTGATATGGTTATATATGTTACTTTGATAAATTTGACAGAAATGGAATGTATGCTACTACTACTACTACTACTACTACTACTACTAAAGAGCTGTCTATTTCTTTGTTTATGTGTTTTAGATACTTTAACTTTGGACAAATCAAAATAATATTTCGTGGAGATAAAAACTTAAAAAAAATCTTTATTGCAAATGTAAATGTTTATAGATATATTAACTTAATAAAAACTGATATTATTTAAGAGCAAACTGCTGTCTTGTTATAAATTTAAAACAAAACAGGTTTGAAATTAAATAAAATACCTTATGACATATAATATAAGGTATTTAGCAATATGAGTAGGAAGTATTAAGGTTTGTTATGTACGTTACATATTGTCATACAAGCATTAAAATATGGAACTTTACACCAAAAACGCAGTAAAGTATAGCTTTTTTACTATCGTGTATCGATAGAATGCTCAATTATGGTTTAAGCTGTCAGTAGAGGGTATTGCAAGCTAACTTGCAAAGTGAAATTGTTTTAACCATATTCCCCTTTTTTTTTGGGGGGGGGGCAATCATAATCAACAACTTATAATTCTTAAAGTAACTATGATAGAAACAAGATTTTGGCAGTTTTGAAACAGTCAGGTAATTATCTTTTCCAAACATGGTATGTAAAACGGATATACCCATTATAGAACTTATAAAATTTAACTTTGACCAAAATTAATTTATTTTATAAAGCGTAATTGAAGATATAACGTAAATGACAGGTATAACATAAAGGTTGTGCTTCTGGGTGCAAACAATTTATAATTATAATTGTTTAGGTCCTTTTTGAGGTTTTGGCAGTAAATAACGACCGTATGCACCATCTGGATACAACCTGGAGACCATTTCTTATTCAAATGTCGCCATTTTGTTTCTGTATAGTAAAAATGGGATAGGTGTACAAAACGACTCCTCCAAGAAAACTGCTACCACAATTTTACTGTACGACGTGCCTAGGAATGTAGTAGAAGGGTAGTTCTAACTATTTCTGAAGTCAAACCTTTTCTGGCTGGACAATTGTGCCAAGTCAATTTTCAAAAACCTAGCTCCTTGACTAGATGACCGTGGCAAATGTAACCGAGGCATTAGAGTTCTCAAAATTCAAAATTTGTCAAATGCCCCATTCGTTATTTAATACAGCTAGAATTCCTTTCTAAAATCCTACGTGGGCGCTTAAAACTGTGTGTAATATGCCAGAGGTAGGGAGTTGCTCTACGTCCACATGAAACTGAAAAATAATAAATAGCTATTAATTTCCCCTGCAATGCCACACGGACCAGATATCTATAAATCGCGGCGACCTACTGTATGTTCTGCTTTTGGTGAGAAAGATTGAATATGATTATGTTGTATCATATTTTCTCTGAGAAGTCGATATACAATTATCCAGGAATTATGAGACAAGTCGGTCGTTATGAGGCAAATAAGTAATCTGAAATTGTGAGTTGGAGCCCATGTCTGGTCAAACACTTCATCGAGATTATTATCCACTATCGTTGATTCAAGTAGGGTTACATTATGCACTGGTGGAACTGCCTGTTGTGTTACTGGCCGTCGTGATATGTCGACTGGTAATTTTTTTAAATAATGTTGAGCGAAAAAAAAACTCAAAGAAAAGATCCCGAGCTGAATCTTCATTTAACCTTGTTGTCAAGGTGCCCATAACACTTTGCAAGAACGTATTTTTGTGATTTTATTTTTCAAATTTAGTTTTGTGTTGAAGTTTTACTACCAAGGCAACACTATTTACATCATGTCAGACTATAATCTTGATGGATTATTTTAGGGACGTATGCGTTCACTGCTGCATCGGGGTAGGTCTTTACCGCAAAGATATAAGAAGAATTCCCTTAGAATTAGCACAAATCTACTATTACTCGCGAGAGCTTGTAATATTTCTGGTTTTAAGCGTGATTGCTCCATATATGTGGCTCCTAGATCCTAGGGAATGTGTCAATGCAGAACACATTTCATTTTGTAGATACAGTTAAACGGTTATGTCTACCCCATACTTGCGAACAAGGAATCGCCCAAATAACAATTGTTCCAGTGGTGTAGCACTGGTTTCCTACTGATCGGTGGAACGAACGAGAAAGCACTGCTGAAATCCTCGATAATACAGTGTAGTATAACACGACGTAGGCTAACTTTTTCTCCCAATTTGTTTTGTTCTCTCGAGGCAGTTCATGTGAGAGAATAAGCAGCTACTTCTTTGAGAGGAAAACGTCAACTGTTTTTAAGCTGCAACCTAGTTTTTATCTGCATTTACCACGCTGTTTCTGCTGTTACCGCATGATGGACAGACCCTGTCAAAATACGTACCCGAGAGGACGTATACGAAGATAGATATATGGTTTATCAAAACCTACCCATGGCTCTGAGGTTATATAATCTTTTAATGCTCAACCCAACTGAGCATGGAATTTATCCTGCTCATAACTGTTAGAAATTGTTGGCATTTTAACATTTTTAAGCAGGATGAATATATAAAATCTTAGTTTCTAAACAACAAGACCATTACGTTCAAGTTTACATTTTAGTTTTCAAACGTCAATATGCAAAATTGTGACCAATTTTATATGGAGATGTGTCCGTGATTATCCATAATTGTGCTGGCAAAATATTGGTGCGGCAAAATAGCACACCAATTGACGGCTACGTACATTTGAACAAATGCTCCGGTTGAGCTGTGCATTCATTTAGTGTACTTGCTTAAAGAAAGACTGGCATGGCATAGCATGCATGTATTTATAGGCCTACACGGAATTATGGTAACCACTTATACATGCATGCTATAAAACTGAAGAATACGCAGAAATGAAGTACTTTTGGCTTATGATTTTAGTAGCCGTTAGATATGTGGCGGTCTAGTTGCATATTAGTTACAGCTATGGGCTGATGCTTAAAAGCGTCAAAAGTTCGCTACGTTGTGAATGACACATCGTGAGGTCACGCAACGTTAGTTGTAAAATCAATGTCAACGCGTCCAAAGTTCAAATTCCAATATCTTTTATAAAAGTTTGAATATTTTGGTCAAACATAATGTGTTCGCTCGTCATATAATGACCTATTTAGAACCCATAAAATCCCAAAATGGCCAAATTTATCCCAAAGACCCATTTTCCTATGGCGCGGCTCATATGAATTCATATTGACAGGATCTAGCACGTCTTTTTCCCTACATTTGTACCAGTGTTATCGCCCTTGATCTACGCCAAAATTTCGTTTCCGCTCAATATCTTGAGAATAAACGGACAGAATTTCACCAAATTTTATATATGCATTCATATTGACAAGATCAAGCTTGGGATTGTTACACATAATTTTTCCTACATTTGTACCAGAGTTATGGACAAATACTATTAGACAGAATTTCACCAAAAATATATGCATTCACATTGACAAGATCTAGCATGGGATTGATACACATCATTTTTTCTCATTTGTACCAGAGTTATGGCTCTTGATGTACCCCAAAGAAAATTTTCCGCTCAATATCTTGAGAACAATTCAACATATTTTCACCAAATTTTATACGCATTGATATTGACAAGTTCTAGCTTGGCATTGCTACACGTTATTTTTCCAAAATTTGTTCCAGAGGTTTGGCCCTTGGTTTACGCCAAAATGTCATTTCTGCACAATATCTTGAGTACTAGTTGACAGAAATTTTCAATATGCATTCATATTGACAAGATCTAGTTTGTTACAGAGTTATGGCCCTTTATTGGTGTCAGAATATATACCTGATCAATATCTTTAGATTTCCCCACTAAATATCCTTAGAACTTGGGCCTTTTTACTGCTTGAAAATCGCTGCAGTGGGGCTATAGTCAGATTCCATGACAATTCTAGTTTTGCTCTTTCCCATGTGGTATCCTGAGTCAGATGTGGTACTTGGTTGTATCGTTTCCTGGTGTTGCCGTCTTTCTAACTTTGGAGTCAGCAACATGGCTAGATGCTCTAGCGAATCAGATGGGTAGAGAAATATAAACTCCATAAGATGTAGAGCGAGGAACACCACCATCTAAAAAAGCGAAATTGACAAAAAAAAATCAAAATTAAAATCGTGACGTTTTTCATAAATTTTGGTAGAAACAATATCATAAGAAATAAACAAATGCATGTCCAAAAGCGAGACCTAAAAATGATTATTTTCTTATCAATCATTTAAAACATTTGCTTTAGGTACTCAAAATAATTGTCTTATTGAAGCGGTTCTTTTGAGTACCCACAACATAATGTGTGGTAGAAAATAAGTAAACATGTTTGTTTTGTTAACACACTCTTAACTAAAAGTTTAATTCGTATTTTCACTAGGCGTTTTTCGTTTTTTTGTCTTTTACGCCTAGCGTTTTCTTCGTTATTTCGTCTTTTGGTTTGTTGTTTTTCGTCTATTCATCTTTCTGGAAAATGACATAAGCCATCCACCATATAAATGTATTGCCAACCGATTTCTATGTGCATGTGAATTGCAGTTACTATACCGATTCTACTGTGGGAGGGGGGCACATGTTGTTTTATTGAAGTTTCTTTTTTGTTTGTTTGCTTTGGAGGGGGAAGTGGGGTTTATGGGAGGGGTTTGATGTCCATTGCCTTAAGTATAGTTTTTTTTTCAGGTATATGAAGGAATGGAAAGGTTTCAGAATGAAAGCTACACTACGTTGTTTTGTGGGATCGAAACACCACCTCCCTTCCAATCAATGTCAAATATCCTAGTTGTATACTTCTACGCTGGCTCATCTGTACAACTTCAAGGATTCACTATTACATACACACACGTAGGGGGTAAGTTGAGTAATTTGAAATCGTTTCACACACGTAGGGGGTAAGTTGAAACATTTGAACTCTTTTCAAACACGTAGGGGGTATGTTGGGACATTTGAACTCGTTCACACACGTAGGGGGCAAATTGGAATATTTGAACTCGATTCACACACGTAGGGGGTAAGTTTGGACATTTGAACTCGTTTCATACACGTAGGGTGTAGGTTGGAACATTTGAACTCGTTTCACACACTTGGGGGGGGGGGGTAAGTTAAGACATTTGAACTCGTTTGACACACGTAGGTGGTAATTTGAAACATTTGAACTCGTTTCACACACTTGGGGGGGTAAGTTAAGACATTTGAACTCGTTTGACACACGTAGGTGGTAATTTGAAACATTTGAACTCGTTTCACACACGTTGGGAGTAAGTTGGGACATCTAAACTCGTTTCACACACGTAGGGGGAAGTTGGGACATTCAAACTCGTTTCAAACACGTAGGGGGCTGGAACATTTGAATTCGCTTCACACACGTAGGGGGTAAGTTGGGACATTTCAACTCGTTTCATAAACGTAGGGGGGGGGGGGGTAAGTTGGGACATTTGAACTCGTTTCACACACGTGGGGGTAACTTGGAACATTTGAACTCGTTTCACACACGTAGGGGTAAGTTGGAACATTTGATCTCGTTTCACACACGTAGGGGATAAGTTAAGACATGTTAACTCGTTTCATACACGTAGGGGGTATGTTGGGACATTTGATCTCGTTTCACACGTGTAGGGGGTAAGTTTTGGACATTTAAACTCTTTTACGTACACACACGTAGGGGGTAAGTTGGGACATTTGAACTCGTAACTATAGCTCAGCAGATTGGTTTGCCTCTTACCAGTTGGAAACTCCGAAGACAGGTTATATGTGATCATAATTTATGGTATAGAGTAAAACCTGTCTAAAACAGCCACTCTAAAAAGGACCAAAAAATGGTTTTCAAGACCAATTATCGCTTAATGCAGTTAAAAAATATGAGCATTCTGCAGTACTTTTGACATTCATTAAGCTACCATTTGTCAATGAGATCTTTGTTTTCTCTATTTTGAGTGGCAGCTTAAGACAGGCTTTACTTAATATCCAATTTTCAAAAATCAAATTTTCACCACAGCAAAGTTCTTTAAGCCCAAAACCTAGTTCGTATATCAAATATCCAGCTATTACAATAGACTCTAAGCCAAAAATGATCCTGCTACCCCATAGAAAATTTTGCAGAGAGCACTTAAACTTATTAATAGATAATTTGGTAGTGGGTCTACTGTAAATGTGGAAATTTTCACTAATGTTTTAATTTTGCAAAACTTCGTGGATGCAAAATTTCGTGAAAATAAGCAATGACAAAATCTCAGCATTTACTGATTTAGGTAATTCGTGCCCTAGTCACGAATTTTTTACATTTAACACTATTCGCGAAATTAAAAATTCTCGCGAAAGTTTCCTAGTATGCTAATAAACTTAAAATGACAACACTAGTTTGCATTTAACATTTATGAGTGTGACAAACTTAGTGCTCATTGCGTTGAGAATAAAAAAAAGTTTGTTTCAGTTACCTCTCATATTAACTGCATTGCAGCACAGTGACATGATAAACGTTGGCTATCTCACGACATGTGTCTTTATCAGGTCATGATGACGCTGCACTTTTTGATTGATGTCGCCAATGACACTGAATCGACACAACAATCGATAAGCTTGTTTGAAGAGTGAACCAATGGGTTAACTGATAAAAAGAATACCAGGTTCGAGTCTTTTGATATCAAGTTTACCAGGCTCGGCTACAAGAACGCAAGCGTTCTCGAAACCTTGCCTAGTAAACTTGATATCAAAAGACACTCACCTAGTATTCTCTATTTATAACATTGAGCCTTGGTAAATTTCCAGATGACATTCCTGAATCGACTATAGCAGAAACGTCTACAATGGAACCACAATCTACGGAGGGAGTTTCTACTGATGTTACAACAACGGAAACAAGTACCGAAGATGTAACGACAAGGCATTCAACATCAACAACTCGTATCACCACAGAGGATTATTTTTCAACAGAGGGCACTACAACCACCACTGTTACACAAGAAGATACCAGTGAGTCTGGTGTTACAACCAGCACCACCACAATGGACACAGGTGTAACATACAGTACAGTAATTGAAAATGAAAGCTCCTCATCAAAACCTTCAACTGACATGTCTAGTTCCTCTAGGATTCCAACGCATGAAGATACAACATTATCAGAGATGAGCAGTACAGGCGTTGATATACAGTCAACTAAAGACTCTACAGCAGTTGAAGACATCACTACTCAGGAGAGTGGTGCAAGTGAAGAAACTTCAACCACTGAAGACAGTACCGCTACAGATACACAGTCAACACCCCTTGAATCAGGTGGTACAATACCTACCTCAACAGCTGATGACGGAACAACTGCTACAAGTAAGGGGTCTTCTGAAGAGGCAACTGTGAGATCTACTGTACAGGCAACTGATGGATCTTCTGTACAGGCAACTGATGGATCTTCTGTACAGGCAACTGAAACTCCTGGGGGTACAACTGAATCTGTTGCAGATACCAATGCTGCATCTTTCATCAGCTTGGTATTGCTATGTATTACAGCTACAGTTTTAACAGTTTTATAGACATTTTAACTAAGTTTGCTTGTGTCTCCAGATGGGCCACTGTTATACAGCGAATATCCAAACGAGACGCTGCATTCATATTAGGATCTGCTATGCTTGCCATGGACCGTCTCAACCTTTTTAAAACTAATAGAGTGGATGATAAATTATATGCCAGCATATGAGATTTTGGAACGTACATGTATTGCATATGCGATTATCGAGGGCTGAGGCGAGCCTTGCAGACACGTAGTCTCACCAGAGCCTTCACTGCTAGTATACCCAAATAAAGTAAAATGAGCCTCGACATGTGATTTCCAATAATGTGGCAAATTGACAAGTGTAGACTCAGACTAGCCAGTGCAGCCTCCTTTTAAGCGAAGAAACTCCAAATGATATTCAGTCAGTAGCTTAGCACTCATATAATATTCAACCAACAAGCAAAGGCTCTGATCAGACTGCGCATATGCGCAGGCTTATCTGAGGCTTTGCTGGTCGCACATACCATATTGGAAATTTAATGCCGTGGCTCATTTTATGACGTTCATGTTTTGCATATGCGAGTGCTGAGGGCTTAGACGAGCCTTACAGACACACAGTCTCATCAGAGTCTTCACTGCTAGCATACCTGCTTAAAGTAAAAATGTAGTTGAAGTTTCAGGGTAAAAGTTTGACCTTTAGTCCTGCAATATACGTCAAGGTATGAGTTTTATTAAACGAGGTTTTTAGCAAATTGCGCATACGCGATTAGTACCAAAATATCATATACTGGCTCATAATATCATAGCATCTTTAAATATTATATGATAATCTCCTTTGGTAGGAAAAGGTTTTCTGTAAATCTTAATTAGTTGGAAAATGTTTTATATTGTTTCAAAATACCAGTCTTATTAGTTCACAAAGGCTATACTTACTACACTTTACCATATGAAGTCGCGTCTGGGAGTGAAATAACGCAATGCAATAAGATCGATAAACCACTAGTGGTTTTCAGATTTTCAGGAAATGTTGTGACGTCCATAACAATGTTACGTACATAATTACAAAATTATAACGTTTTTACGGCAGAATGAGATTTCAAAGTAATCCCAATATCATATGATAGATAGGATCTAACATTCGTGCTCTTGTATTATTTAATTTATCAAACTTGTTGCGAAAAAGATATAAAATGCTCGGCAAGCCTCGAATTTTATCTTTTTTTCTCAACTCGTTTAAGAAATTCAATAAAGGTTAGTTCTGACTTTACGCATATGGCTCATTTACACAACCTCTCGCGTCTTTGTACTACAAAAAACCGTTACGTGTCGATCAGGAAACCTAATGCATATTACATGTACGCATGCTGTCAACATGAATTGGACAGATGCAAATACGCGATTGCTGGTGTACGGAAACCGGATGTGATACAGTCTGGCATTATGCTATGAGTCTAAAGTTAAAAACATTGTCAATCAATACATGTATAAAACATTTTGACTGTATTGTTAGTGACCAACGACAAAGTCATCACCAATACTGATCAATGACAAATTGTACAAAAATACCAGACGATCCCCTCAGTGGCCTGAGAACAGGAAAAAAAAACTCTGAAACCTACGGACAATGATGCATGATCATAATTAACTCTTTGTATGCTGTGTAAATTGCATGTTTTGGCGCCTGCTGCTTTTTCAAAAAATGAACGTTTTCGAAAACTTTCACGAATACCTAAAATGCATTTTCAAACAGTTTGGATGCAACAAGACATGCGTTTCGTCGGCCTGGTCTGTGTCCAAATTGTTTGAAAAGGTATCAGCAGACAACAGAAGCAGACAAAGCGTTAATTGGTCATATCGAAAGGTAATGACGAGTTTGTACGAAGATGACTTGTCGCTTTTTTGTTGTTGTAAAATGTTGATATTGTGAGACCCGATCCATAGTAGGCTCCTTTATGAGGATTATATTAATATTTATTAACTGTCACTTGGGACGGTTGTTTATATCATTACGTCCATTATATTCTCTTACATGTAACTATTCCAAAACAGGCAATTAAGAAACCAAATCTCTGACTGGTGTATGATACATCTGCTTTCTTCGTGCGAATTGATAGGCTTTATTTAAGAAATGACTTCGATTTTGGGAATGTTCATGGAGTCATGAATACTTCGGGTCTCTTGCAAAGTAAGTGAAGCCCGGCTTCACTTACTTTGCAAGAGACCCGAAGTATTCATGATTCCATGAACATTCCAAAAAATAAATTTATTTCTTATGTTTACATTTTATTATAGATATCTAAAATATAAAACATATTTATAATTTAGGAACCAAACCAATTTTTTTCTTTAACAAATAATCGTATTAGCGGTTTTGTCGGAGTGTAAAACGGAAAAGCGGAACAGCCAGTGTGAACACCAATGGAGCAAACAAGAAGCTTGTTTTGCACGTGCGACTCGGTTCTGGCTCGCTATCAATCGCACCACCAGTGTCACTCCTGGCGAATCGAACCGTCTTGCACGTGCAAGTGAGCATGTCAGCTGCAAATTAACTCTATGTAATTCATGAGGCTATGAACGGTTGCAAAAATCTAAATATTCATAAAAGGCCTGCTTTGAAAATGTAAATAGTATGTAATGATCCTCTTGCAACCCACCCAGCAAACCAAAGCGGGCAACTTTTGGTCCACCAATAGAACGTCATTCAAATGGAGTTAACCTGACATGCCGATGGTTGCCCGCTTTTATATTCATCCTGGAAGCCAAGTGTTAGATGAAAACGGGTTGGTTGAAGATGTTGCGGGTGTCTTTAGGATTTTGACAGTGGCGGATCCAAATGGGGTTCAGGTGGTTCGCTTGAACCCCACTCCCTGCCCCTAGTTTTTATATAGCCTATGAAAATGAAATAATTTGGTCTTGGTGAGACCAAATTATTTCATTTTCATGGGGTATTTTAAAAAAAGTGAGATGAAACCAGCAAAGCGAACTCCCTACACCTTTATACATATGAACCACCTTCCCAGAAATTCTGGATCTGCCACTATTTTGTATTGCCGTTGAAAAGCGAGTCTCATCATATTAGAGACAGTGCATGAGGTTTACAACAATGTGGCATGCGAGACCAGCAAAGCTTCAGATCAGCCTGCGCATACGCACAGTCTGATCAGAGCATTTGCTAGTCGTATGCATATTCTATGAGTGTTAAAGTACTGACTGAACAGCATTTGAAGTTTCTAAGCTTAAAAGGAGGCTGCTCAGGCTCGTCTGAGTCTACAGTTGTCAAAATGCCTCATTGTTGGAAATCACATGCCATGGCTCAATTATTATGTCTTATTGATTTACCTTTGTTCTTGTGACTCGTCCTCTTAGTGGTATACATCAAGTTGTACATGTACATGTTATCACTGGCGTTTTCTACTGGTCAATTTCATTTGGACAGCACATGAGATTTTGTACTTGTCGCATATGCGCAAGAGCCTCCAGTAAACGCCAACGCTGGCGTATCCAGTGGAACTAGAGGTATTAATTGTGCTCTAGTCTTCATCTATATACATGCGTACTTGGTGTTTGTGAGCATCTTAGGGGTTCGTTGATACTCGCAGACTTGTCTGAGCCTTAATTGCTTGACAGTGCGATAAGTACGATATTCTCATAGGCTGCCTCAATTTGGCTTACTGTTTAACCGTTTGCGCGTAACTGTAGGGTACAGTGGTATGTTATTTGTATTCTTTGACTTTTCGCTTACTGTAAATGCAGCGCCTCATGAATGCGTAATTAGGACTAGCGAACCTTAGACATAGGTAAAAGCTGAAAATGAGGCGTGGTTCTATTCAAAAGTAACTGTATCAGCTTGCGCCATTATCTTAGTATAGACGCAAAACAAATTATTTAGTCCTTCAAACGCCAGCAAAATAACTGCATCTGAAAATGTCTATTTAACAAAAGCATAGAGGCAAACATTGTGCACCCAGATCAGACTGCTCCTACAGGAGCAGTCTGATCTGGGTCCACACTGTTTGTCTATGAGGCTTCAAATATTTTAGTGGACGACAAAAACATACATTTTGTGATTATGCGCTTTAAGGGTTAATAAATGTGAGTTCAGTGTGTATACAGTTAGGATTTTCATGAAATGCACGCACGTTTGCGCGGCCCAAAAAGCTTATTAATCCTTTACCAAATTATAAATAAAACCTGATTTCTCTTCCTTAGCAGATGAAATAGCCGAACCACACCCAAATATGAATATTAAAGTTGCCGCCTTTACAGTAAGCGAAAAGTCAAGTAATATGTAGGTCTATGCCATCCAACTTCTTTGAACACGCTATATAGTATAGTACATATCAACAAGCTTGATGCCTCTCGTGCGATTCATTATGCATATAATTATGATAACTACCATTGTCTGAGAGGCTTGTCCAAGTGTTCTTGTTATATCTTGATTTATATGTTTTAGGAGATGATGCATTGATAAGTTAGGGGTCTTTCATGCAAACCAAATATCTATGTGTCTTGATCCACATCTGAATTAAGGGTGAGGTTAACGCCGTTAAACCGGTTTAAGCCCTCCAGTAAAATATTTTACTGACCGTTACAAGGCGGTACTTCTTTTGTGGATCTTTTATGTTTTTGTTCTGTCTTGTGTTTGCTATGTTTTGTGCGCGTCTGTTTATATGTGCTTTTTGGTCACCTGCTGGGAAAGGGCTGACCTCTTGGCTCTCGTTTGTGGTGTCTTCTGTGAGTTTGTCACTTTCCCATTGGTATCCTGGGTCAGGTGTGGTACTTGATTGTATCGATTCCTGATCTTTGCACCATTACTTACTTGTAATTAATTACATTTTTAACATGTTGTATGCTCATGATATTATTTAAAGTTTGACACATTCACACTTTTGTCAATTAAGGTAACATTTAACAGTATTTACGTAATTTTTAGACTTTGAGGTCTGCGTAATTTCGGAGAGTTTCACCCAATACTGATGCCATGTTATAAACTACAAATATCTCTGCAAAAGAGACACCCGGTAACCCATCTAGTTTGCGAGCCCTGTCGATCTTACAAGACACGCTTGTGATATAGGGGTTGCTGGTACTGATTTGAAATCATTTCGACGAATTCAAGAATTCAATTAATAATAAATGAGCCTATGCTACAATGCTCAAAGTGCACACTTTATTTAAGTCCGTAAATTTAAGTCTACCTTAACTTTTAGTAGGCATTGTAATTTTAGGCCCAGATGTTCAATTTAATATATACCTGTTTATTGCGCATATGGATTTATCATGTGCATTGAAAACAGTGCGAATCCTGATCAGCTGGCTTCATAAGCAGTCAGCTGATCAGGATATATGAGGGCATAAGATTTTGAAAATGTATATACTACATAATTTCTTTTTAGAGTCACTATCAAGTTGTTTCATGCCAATTGTGTGTGGTTCTCAAATATTGTAAAAATAAAAAGATAAAAGCACAGATATGTTGACTTACAATAATTCAAAACCCTGAGAATGAAATATGCACTAAAGCTTATTTTGCATCATGTTTGTGTAAGGGGCTGACTGGGATTTCGTGGTAAGGATTTGATAGTAAACACAGTTTTTAGAGAGGCTTCAGATTGTTTCTAACTGACACTAATCAAGCTGATTTTATGGAAGCAATCAACTCTATATCTAGGTATTTAGAAGACTTACACAAATCCGACAATGCTTATCATACATCCTGCAATATTTGTTTGTGGTGGATATACTGCCTTAAAGTCGTCTGTCCAGCCGTATTTCCGCCAGTGGGTATGTCTGTGACGTTTGGATTTTTTATACTTTTGCCGATTTTGTTTATCGTGTTTCTAGCTTATGCCTCCTGAACAATAAGCATCCAGAGTGAACGTTTAGGACACTCTGCTTTGAGGTCAAGGTCATACATATAATAGGAAGTCAAATGTCATATTTACTGAATTTGTGTCCACTCTATATCTAATTAACCCCGGTCCAATTCTGAAAGCATTTCACACAGGCGCCTACCTGAGAGAATACTGAGAGAAAACATTATCCGACATAGGACGAGCGACATTTTTATGGGACATAGGAAAACAGTGCAGAACCAAATCAGACGCCACATGATGTGGCGTGCAATCAGGATCATCACTGTTTGCATATCACAGTATGTTCTATATTAATTCCTAAAACAAAATTGAACAAGTAGCATAATGGACAACGATCGCTCACATAGGAGCCAGCATCATGTTTGGAGAAACTATAGTTTACAATGCTCATAGGCCGGTAACTCTGAACTTGAAACAGCAATCATAAAATAAATTCAACACTCAAGATATTTTGCCAGTTCTGGTTATCTACAAGTATTAAAAAGATCTGAAAAAATGCAGAGGAAGCCTGATTGAACTGTAATTTCAGATTCTCAAAGGTAGCTAACTATGTAGACAGTGACGAGATTACCGACATTCAAACTCATCCATGATTTTATGTATGTCGTGGTTATCTACAAGAATAAAGAAGATAAAATGAAAAATGAAAGCACTTGAGTGGTCATAACATTATACAGCTATACTTTAGATATTCAAGGGCAGCTGACTCTGTAGTGTGTGGTCGGGTGTGATCGATTTCAAACTCATTCAAGTTTTTATGGTTGCCTCGTTACATGCGAAAATGAGGAAGATCCATTCAAAAATGAACGCGCTAGAGTGGTCACAACATATCTCCCATTGTAAGTCTATGCTGATTATTAAGACGCTCAATGGTAGTTAACTCCACAGTCTGATGATGGTTCTTCTGAAAATTTGAACTTCAATGTTTTATGGTTGTCCTTGTTACCTGCAAGAATGAAGAAAATCCAATAAAAATGAAGGCGCTAGAGTGTTCACAACACTATTCATCATTTTTTTGACGCTCAAGGGCAGCTAACTCTGGAAAAGATGATGGGATCTGGTCGAAATTAAATTAAAACTCATCCAAGCTTTTATAGTTGTCAATGTTACCTGCAAGAATGAAGAAGTTCTGTTAAAAATGAAGGCGGCGACTGAGTCGTCACAACATTTATCGCATTATAAGTCTTTGATAATTTTTTCAGTCGCTCAAGTGCAGCCATTTCCGCAGGCCCTGATTTGATCTTGCGAAATTTCAAACCCGTCCAAGATTTTATGGCTGTCCTTGTTATCTGCAAGAATGAAGAAGGTGATGCGATCTGGTCGAAATTCAAACTAATCCAAGCTTTAGTTGTTACCCTTGTTATCTGTAAGAATGAAGAAGATCCGTTCAAAAAAGAATGCACTAGAGTGGTCACAACATTTCTCCCATTATCATTCTATGGGTATTATTCCAGACGCTCTTGAAAGTGCAGCTAACTCCGCACTCCAAGGTCTGATATGACCGAATACCGAACCCTTCCGAGAATTTATTGTTGTCCTTGCTACCTGCATAAATGAAGAAAACACAATAAAAAATAAAGGCGCTAGAGTGGTCACAACATTATTCATTAAATTTTCAGATGCTCAATGGCAGCTACTCCGTAGTAGTAGTCGAGATTTTATGGTTGTCCTCATTACCTGCAAGAAACATAATTATCTTCGTTTGAAGTATGAATAAGAAGAGAATTTATTTCCCTTGGATCTGTAAAGATTTTGTAGGTTCTTTGTAACGGTAACTTCAACCACAATGCAATTACAATAATAGCTGTTTATTTATACTCAAAAACTTATCTAAAAGAGTATAGTGGGGAAAGAAAGGTAGTATTAATAGACTAGAAAGATATTTACAACAGAATGGAAACAGATAACATGACATAAAAAAAATCATAAGTGATATCATCTGTTCTATAGAAAATATAGTCTAAACCACAGTATCCAATAACACTGTCCACACACAGTGATAACCACCCTTAATAGTGTAGGCCGCTGTGTCGAAATTTGGGCTCCCGTGGGAATTTTTGGGTAAAAGTGTTTCCTATCAATTTTCGTCTAGAGAAATATATTCCATTTGAGGAAAAAGATGTTTCCAATTTTTTCTTGCAGTATTAACCTCACAGTGACGTCACAAAGTGACGTACCGTCTTTTCACATGAATCGAACAGCTTATATCAGCTAGTGCTGTATACATCTAAAATAATCACATTTTAGTGTTGTTAATTGCGTTGAAGGGGTTGAAAAGTCAATAGGAGGACCAAAAAGAAAATTTGATTCAACATGGACTTCAATTTTAGGCCAGATTGACGTCGGTTTGATGTCAGTATGCAGGAAATAAACATAATGTGTACAGACATATAATTCAGGAAAATTGTGTGTACCTTGCGATTAAAATCAAATGTTAGCATAAATTAATGTTTCTGGCGAAGCTTTTTGAAACATATTAGATCTCTGGCGGCTGTAGAGTTTGGCTGTTACAGCATGTTAACTACGTTACCCCTCACATTTTAAAACAAATATTATGTACTAAACGTTGTTAAGGTAGTACCTGAATATTCAAAAAGGCTAAACTTTCATGTAATATCAAAGAACACTTTATTCCCTACATATATTTGTGTTTATAAAAGTTACCAGGGCCCATTGTGTCACTTATGTTACATTTAAACTACCCCCTGTAAAACCATTGAAAAGTTGTTAATAGGTTCATTCAATAAGTTTCTCATTTAACATTCAT
This sequence comes from Loripinus fragilis, assembly GCA_964019695.1. NCBI lineage: Eukaryota > Metazoa > Mollusca > Bivalvia > Lucinida > Lucinidae > Loripinus > Loripinus fragilis. The sequence goes on along the minus strand of OZ026521.1, from coordinate 6,863,265 downwards.
GTTTTAAATATATATTCCAAATGACACAAATGACGAGTAATTAGCTATTTTATAACTGCAAGCAGCTGTTTTTATCACAAATCCTTTAAGAGTTATAAACTACTTGATATTAAAACCCTGAATAAAATGTTAAATGTGAGAATATTTTCATTCTAAAATTTAGCATGTTATGCTATATGAAAACCTTTAAACACAATATTTGAGCTTTATATTGAAATTCAAAAGTGAAATGCTGTACACAGCATAGTTTCTGGTGTAAACTATCATTTTATTATTTGTGTGACAATATGTTACGTATATTGCATATACTGATAAGTCTATCATATACAAGAGAACATGTACATGTTGCGGCTTCAGTTTACAGTAGCCATTGCACCGAATGCTAAATTTGATGGCTCACCTTAAGGTTTCTGTTGCTGGACATGTATTCTATTTTTCTGTCTTTTCTGCTTCCAACTTACTGTTTTGTTTACTCATTTTTTCCGCTAGATGTAAAATCTAATTCCGAGTTGATACCCCATGGAAGAGTTTATGCCGAAGTATATCAACTTGATATATTGGACATAGCTTTGACATGGGGAACAGTTATATACAATACATTGCCTCTTACTTTGTGCAAATCTCTTACTTTTAGCTATATCCCTTAACTGACTATCGCCCTGAATATTCTTTGTATATTTTCTCATATGACATGTTATTACCTGAGAGAAAAAATAAAGCCATTTGTTGTTGTTGTTGTTGTTGTTGTTGTTGTTGTTGTACAACCCTCACGACTGTATATACATTGCTTAATTCCTTATATTATACACCATATGGTATTTTATTTCACTTCGAAAAAGCTAGTAACTATGATAAGGAAATACAATCACACACTGTAAACCAACCTACGGCACTGTGAGGAAGGGCTACAGAACACTATTAGTCACAAGACATCAGACACAATTTAATTCAAGCACCATCTCTCTCTTTCCCATCAATGTGATTGCAACACTAGAAGGACATAAAGTGTTGAGTAACAAAAAAGGACCAAACAAACACAACAACACAAACAATGGGAGCAACAATAAATAATGATTCGTCAACAACAGAACCACCGCCTTAGAATGGACAGCTGCCTAAGCCACTGGGGGCCAGAGGCTTAATGCACCTTCGTCCGAGATCCTGTTGTTGTTAAAGCACAACGACTGTTTAGCTGGCATGGAAAAAACTGATTGTTTTTGTTATAGATATCCAGATTCCAGTTTGTCTGAAAAAAGATTTTTCAATTCGTATTAAGTTCGAATTAATTATTCATGCAACAATTGGAAAATAGTATATCTTTTAACTTTTAATATCTACAATAATGATTTGCCCAAAATAATATATTTTGATACTTATTAGCAAATAAAATGGTAGAGAAATCAAAGTTTAATTGAACTAATTCTAATCAGTTGTTCAAAAACAATCATTTCTGCAACTTTTTTCAACTTAAAACCATGAATTATTTAAAAAGGGATTGAACAATTGAATCCTCTTTTTACATCAAAAAGGCCTAATTTGAGGGGGTAAAAAACATAAAAAACAGCTACATTTTTTTCAACTTTTTTATTTTTCAAAAAAGTAACCCCTGAAAAACCATATATTAAAAACACAATCCTGGTGGGAGACTGTTTTCAAACAGACGTCCAAGGTGGTACGCGTACCACATTGAAACAAAAGCAGCATATAAGAGTACAACATATTCAATAAATAATCTTACTGTTCTGAGAGAGTGGTCAATATTATTTTAGAATTCAAAATCTAAATTGTCTTATCTAGGAGGCCACTTTGGTGTCAGTGCAGTTAAAAATCAGAGTCAAAATGAGCCAACATGACTGGATGACCTTATTCTAACCGGGTTGTATATCTAGCACTCTCCCAAAAAAGGAAGATGTTAACTTAGAATATGTAATCTATTTTAAAAATTTGTTTCATCTAGGAGGGCAAAGTGGTACGCGTACCACTTTAGAACCAGTGTAGTTAAAAGTCCGAATAAGCCAACTTAAAAAAAAAAAGGAAAATATAAACTTTCCATTCAAAATCTTTTTCTTGTCTCATTGAGGAGGGCAAAGTGGTACGCGTACCACGTTAGATCGATTGCAGTTAAAAGCCCAAATAAGCCAACTTAATAAAAAGGAAAATATAAACTTTCCATTCAAAATATTTTTTGTCTCATCAAGGACGGCAAAGTGGTATGCGTACCACTTTAGAGTTGGTGTAGTTAAAAGTCCAAATAAGCCAACTTAAAAAGGAAAACATAAACTTTCCATTCAAAATCTTTTTTTGTCTCATTGAGGAGGGCAAAGTGGTACGCGTACCACTTTAGAGCTGGTGCAGTTAAAAGTCAAAATAAGCCAACTTAAGGAAAATATAAACTTTCCATTCAAAATCATTTTTGTCTCATCGAGGAAGGCAAAGTGGTACGCGTACCACATTAGAACCAGTGCAGTTAAATGACCACATATTAAGCAAACTTAAAAAAAAAGGAAAACATAAACTTTCCATTCAAAATCTTTTTTTTGTCTCATTGAGGAGGGCAAAGTGGTACGCGTACCACGTTAAAACCAGTGCAGTTAAAAGACCAAATAAGCAAACTTAAAAAAAGGAAAATAAAAACTTTCCATTCAAAGTCTTTTTTTGTCTCGCCAAGGAGGTCAAAGTGGTACGCGTACCACTTTAGAGCTAGTGCAGTTAAAAGTCTAAATAAGTCAACTTAAAAAAAAAGGAAATGTAAATTTTGCATTAACAAATCTTTTCTCATCTCAACAAGGAGGCCAAAGTGGTACGCGTACCACTTAGGAGTAAGATCAGTTAAAAATCTATATCAAGGAGGCCAAAGTGGTACGCGTACCACTTAGGAGTAAGATCAGTTAAAAATCTATATCAAGGAGGCCAAAGTGGTACGCGTACCACTTAGGAGTAAGATCAGTTAAAAATCTATATCAAGGAGGCCAAAGTGGTACGCGTACCACTTAGGAGTAAGATCAGTTAAAAATCTATATCAAGGAGGCCAAAGTGGTACGCGTACCACTTAGGAGTAAGATCAGTTAAAAATCTAAGTCAAAATGAGCCAACATGACTGTGAGACCTTATTCTAACGGGGTAGTTTATCTAGCACTCTCCCAAAAAAGGAAGATATTAAGAGTCAGAATATGAAATCTCTGGTTTCATCAAGGAGGGCAAAGTGGTACACGTACCACTTTAGAGCCAGTGTAGTTAAAAGCCAAAATAGACCAACTTTAAAAAAAAGGAAAATAAAAATTTTGCATTAACAAATCTTTTCTCATCTTATCAAGGAGGCCAAAGTGGTACGCGTACCACTTAGGAGTAAGATCAGTTAAAAATCTATATCAAGGAGGCCAAAGTGGTACGCGTACCACTTAGGAGTAAGATCAGTTAAAAATCTAAGTCAAAATGAGCCAACATGTCTGTGAGACCTTATTCTAACGGGGTAGTTTATCTAGCACTCTCCCAAAAAAGGAAAATATTAACTTGGAATATGAAATCTTTTGTTTCATCTTGGAGGGCAAAGTACAATTTAGAACCAGTATAGTTAAGAGTCCAAGTTAGCCAACCTAAAAATAGGAAAATATCAACTTTTTATTCAAAATCTTCTTTTTTTGTCTCATCAAGGTCAAAGTGGTACGCGTACCACTTTGTAGCCAGTTTTGTTAAGTCTAAAAAGGTCGATTTTCAAAAAAAGGGAAAATATTAACATATAATTTGATTTTTTTTGTCTCGTCAAGGAGGGCAAAGTGGTACGCGTACCACTTTGTAGCCAGTTTTGTTAAGTCTAAAAAGGCCAACTTTCAAAAAAAAAAAGGAAAATATTAACATATTATTTGATTTTGTTTTTCTCATCAAGGAGGGCAAAGTGGTACGCGTACTACTAAATAAGTAAATATTTTGTTTTACCATATATGGACATGGTGGGCATTTTATGTCAAGTGACCTTAAACAAATATCATATTTATTTTGTTGTATCTACTGAATACTCCATATGAAATATGAGTTCAAACAGCCCAGTGATTTCTGGGAAACAGACGTTAAGATATGTATGTGGCAGTCCAAAATGAGTGGCCTTGGATGAAAGGTCAAAGGTCAGCTTGACCTTTGGTGCTGATATAAAACCAGTGTCTCATTCTGTTTAACATTTCTCGCAAGTATTATGATTAAACAGTTATAGAAAAGTGAACACTTCAGGATTTTTCCAATATAAATGCATTAGGAATCAAATTTGGCCTTGACATAAAAAAGGTCAAGGTCAACACAGATTCATCATTTGTGCAAACCTGGTACGGTCCAAATCTCCAGTGCTACATACCAAGTCCCAAGGCCTTTTGGTTCCAGAGAAGAACATATTTAAAGGGGTTTTACCTTATATGGGCATGGTGGCCATCTTGGTCATGTGACCATAAACAGTTGGTAAACATTTACTCCCCTTAACTTAAGGAGTCGCCATAAAAAATTTGAGATCAATAGGCCTAGTGGTTTCTGAGAAAATACGTTTTGCTATATTGATGTGACTCCAGTGAGCGACCTTGCCTGAAAGGTCAACCTTGACCTTTAGAACTTATTAATGGTAGGCCCCACATCCCAAATACTACATACAAAGTCCTAAGGTCATCATCATGCTTTTTTATTGAGAAAAAATTTTAAAGGTTTTTTTTACCATATATGGGCAAGTCGGTCATCTTTTTTTTTTTAACAATTTGTAAATATTTTGGCTAACTTGTCAAAAGGAGTCTTTGTATGAAATTTGAGTTCGATTGGCTTAATGTTTTCTGAGAAAACTATGTTTTAATATATTGATCAGAATCCAATATGAGTGACCTCAAGTGAAAGGTCAACCTTGACCTTTAGGACTTATTTATAGCCATTGTCCCATTAAACATATCTAGTGACTTGGCTTCAACATTTTTCAAAAAATCAACTTTTCAAAATAAAATCCTATTTAAATGCATAAGAAAGCAAATTTGACCTTGACTTTCAGTAGGTCAAGGTCAACCAAGGATCATCATTTGAACAAACTAGGTAGGCCCCACATCCCCAATGCTACATACCAAGTCCCAAGGTCATTGGCCCTCTGGTTCTGGAAAAGATTTTTTAAGGGTTTTTACCATATATGGGCCTGGTGGCTATCTTGGCCATGTGACCAGAACCATTTGAACAAACGTTCATTCCCCATCCTAAGGAGTCTCCATATGAAATTTGAGTTCAATTGGACCAGTAGTTTCAGAAAACATGTTTAAAAATGTTGACAAACGATAGAGTCATTGGTATACTATTAGCTCACCTCGGAGCCTTTGGCTCAGGGGAGCTAAAAATAAGTAACTTATTTTTGTTCATCTATGATCAGAGACCAGAAAAGACAAAATACATAATAAACATTTTTAACCGAATATTTAACATACACATTTCTTATGCAACTCATACTGATGGACAGAGTGGAACATGTACCAGTATCTAAAAAAATGAAAATTTGTAAGTTTTTTCATTTCACATTAAGAGACTGGTACGAGTACCAATTCCAGTCCATGTACAAATAAAACAGACAGTTTTTACAGCATTTCTTCAAAAATAAACATAAAACAGAACACCATAACAGTGACCTAGCTATACAGCAGTGACTTGTAACTCCTTCTTTCAGCCTGAGGTATGTTGTGACATGTGTCACATGACTCACACTTAGTGGGCCTTTCATTATACAAAGAAAATGGTGACACAGCCTTGAAGAATGGCTGGATCTATTTAGATTTTGGCGGTCATTTTTGTGGTTTATATGGCTCACTGCTTTAATCAGGCAATATAAATTGAAAAAAGATTTATGAAATTTCTGTTAATGCCATGTTTCTACATGCTAAAAACAATTCTATAAAATTATGACAATGTGATAAAATATATTTGTAGATAATATATTCTTCAAGCTGTCTATTGCATAACTCTAATGGTAGCAAATTGTGAAGACATATCATTAAACTATCCCTACCTTACCTGAATAAGGTGTCTTACAAAGCTATTTAAGAAACGTTACTATATTTAACTGGAGTCTCCAGTTACTGCTCAAAATATAAACAAGCCAATGTGGTATTATAGAACTTTTGGGTCACTGTAAAAGCAGCACCTCATGAATGGGTTATTAGGACTGGTCTACCTAAGACATAGGTAAAAGCTGAAAATGAGGTGTAATTGTATCATATTGCCCCATAACACCTCAACATATTATTTAATCCTTCAAACGCCAGCAAAGATGTCTGTTTATTGGTTAACATAAGCATAGAGGCAAACAGTGTGGACCCCAGATCAGATTGCTCACAGGAGTAGTCTGATATGGATCTACACTGTCAAAGAGGATTCAAAAACAGCTCTGCAGACGACAAAAGCAGACAACCTGTTGGGATTGGCGCTCTAATTGTTAATAATTGTTAGGTTCAATGTACATACGGTCATGATTTTCATGAAATATGCGTGCCTTTGCATGGCTCAAACAACTATTAACTCTTTACCAAATTATAGATAAAACCCAATTTCCCTTCCCTAGCAGATGAAATAGCTGAACCACACCCAGATATGAATATTAAAGTTGCCGCCTTTACAGTGACCCAAAAGCTCTATAATTAACGTACCAGATACTAAGAAATGGAAAATGGCCTATGTTTTTTTAGAAACGAGAGATCACTCTCACGAGTCCTGGTTCATGGTGGATGTTTTGTTCGGGTGGAGCAGAAAAGTGCAATTTTAGTAATTCAGCATTAAGAAACATTGGATTTTATAGAATGGGTCAGTGGTTCAGAACTGTTCATTCATATTTTAACTCTTTACCTACCAGTGAAATTTGCTGATATCCTTTGCAAACATTATGGACCCAGATCAGGCCAAAAAATGTCAGGCCTGATTTCGATCCAAACTGTTCGACACTCTGATAACATTCTTGACATACTTTTTCGCAAGAGTTGATTTTGAAACAAATCTGCTGACAACAAGATGCATGAAAAAATGCCAAGATAGCAAAGATTTAAGCTCTGGCAGGCCTTTAGTTCAGCTGAGCAGAACCCTTTATGCAATTTACTGGAAAGCAATGTGGTAAACATTGTTGTGATACTACTTTAACTTCCAACAAGGGATTCAGATGTGGTTTTAAGATTTTTCTCTATTTTAGCTCTACCATTTGTGCAATTTTAGTAGAGGGTATTATGAGGAACCTTGGTGTGAAATTGTTTTAAATTTGGACAAGTGGGTCAGGAGATGTCATCTGAAGTTATTTCTATTTTTAGCAGGGCAGCACCGTTTTGTTCAGCAGGACAGAACCGCTTGTGCAACTTTGGTACGTAGGTAAAGGGCATTAAGCAGGTTATCAAAAAAGTAGGAAAAAGTAGGGCCCACTTGAAAACCTGCATTATGGGGAACATTTCTATGAAACTATACTGAAAGACTTTAATATGCAACATTACCTTCCCTTTATGTCTTTCAAAAGACAGTTGAATGTTAACTGCCTGTGCTTTGATGAATTCATGAGTTGGTTTCATCAGCAAAACACAACTAACCCTGATGACTTCACTGCTTCATATAAATTTAGGTCACTGAAACGTTTCTTAAGTAGAGGAGATTTAAGCCACCGAAAGAAAGGGTACAAACAGATAAACGTAAAATAAGCAAACGGCTGTATGGCAGACCTGCCAAGCAATACATGTATGAGTGATTTCTCGATGACTAGTGAGGTCCATGACACAAATTAGATACTCCTAGTGTTCCTTGATTTAAAGAAGTAGGCTATCTATTACTGATAACACTTTGTCACATGAAACTATCGTCTCCTATTAGTAAATTATGAATCCAGACTGGTTGTTCTTAACTAAATCATTAACTTTACATAAGGCACTTTATTTATATTCCTCCCACCACCACATCGTATAAAGTGTTAAAAATAAGACCAACACCAGAGAGGATAGCTTGCCTATGTCATGCTTGTGCTTGGACTTTCTTGTACATATTAAAATAAACATTCTTAATCCATGACCCTGACCTTATGATCAAAAGTGTGGATAGGGATGTTGCTGCAACAACTTTGGATCAGTATCAAAAATTATACCAAATATGAATCAATTATAAGGTTTGATAGTAATGCCCATATAAAGCGAACACAAAATTACATGGAAACTGTTTGTGGACCTGACCTTAAGCATGGTTGGCGTATGACACTGGTTTATCATCATACCATACATTTGAAAGGGAGCTCTTAAAATATTTTTATCCCCCAAAAAACAACTTAGTCTGTGACTTTGATCTTAAGGTCACTCACCAGGCATTGGTGACAATGGTTTTGCTGAGAAAGAGGTGTACCAATTAATATCACCATACCAAATATGGACTCAATCTAATGTAATTTTGACCAGGTCTTAAATAAAACATTAAAAAGATGTCCTACATTTTGATGTTTGTCTGTGTTAATGCATTACATCCCAGTCAACAATTTTTCCGCTGGTTGAACCAAGTACTTACTAGTGGATAAAGTGTCTTCTTGCTCAAGAACACAACACATCGGCTCTGGTGAGTCTTGCACGCACAACCCTTTGATTCACAGTCTAAAGCTCTACCAATGGAGCCACTGTGCTCCATCCTTCATTTTGAACTCTTGCTTAACCCACCCCAGGGCATGAAACCCAGGGGTGGATACTAAGTGTACTAATGGAATCTTAGAAGACTCTTCAGAGGTCTCAGAGGTACATATGGTCCATATATGGAATGGTTTCTGACACTGACTAGAAATAGTTTACGATATAAGCATTTAAAAATTACTTTTAATAATGCAGAATTAGTTTACAGAGGTGTTGTGTGTTTTGACCACTCACTCCACCCTTTATATTAACCAAGGGTCTGTACTTTAAGAACGCCTTTCTCAGTACCCATGCTCCATATAAGAATGCCTTCTGACAAGTGGGTATCAAATATAAGCATTTGAAAAAAACATAATAAACCCTTAAAACCATGTTCAAAAATTGCCTCTAAAAATGTTGTCTGCTCAAGTCATCTGCTGCATATATTTATCAACATTATTCATTAAGTATAGATGCAAACAGTGTGGACCCAGATCAGACTGCTCCACAGGACCAGTCTGATCTGGTCTACTTTGTTTGTTGAAGAGGCTACTAATACATTCAGCAGATGACAAAACAAATGACATTTGTTGTGATTCATGCTTTAAGGGTTACCACAGTAAAAGGGTGCTTTATAAATTTTAAAATGTCTTCATTTTAATCTCTAGCCAATTTCCTGGTCATAAGCCCATGAGGCTATTATTCTCGAATCACAGAAGACACTCCCAGCCATCAATGTTCCAGGCACCCAAGCTTACGAGAAGCCTTGATGCGAAAGCAAAAATCAAGGCCTTCCAAAGCACAGAAAAGCTGGTATTTAACATATATTAAAAGCTTCAAATAAAGCTTCATTGAGGCTACCAGACACTTCAAATTAAAACTAAATAACACACAGAAGAATCACTTATACACAATACAAGCCTTATAGCAAAAACGAAATATAAGACATGCTCTAGTGACCTTTGTTTTTCATACATACAATAGTTAATTACTGAGTTTTTCCGAAAGGTCCTGATTAGCTCTGAGCACATCCCGAATAGAAATAATCCAACCAATCAAAAAATCTCACGTCAACTTAACCTATATTCAAATAAGCATTTCAGATACCCAAAGATGATAAGTGGAAAAGTGTGAGTTTAAGAAAGAAATCTGGAAAAGTATGGAAGGATTATGAAATTGGCCATATTTGGTCCAAATATAGGATAGCCCATTGTTTAAATTCATCTTTCATACCCGTTCTATACCAGAAACATGTTAAAATAACTTAAAATTAGTGTCTAGACTACAATAGGTTATGATGCATCTTATCATCGTGTGCAACATTTGCTAAAAAACAAACTCCAATCAGTGATCATTAAAATATAAAACTGATTGTTATAGCTTGATTTGATTATCTTGGTGGAAGGGTTTAGGGAATAGCGAAAGGACATCCTATACAACAGCTATACAAATAGGTATCTATGCAAGAAAGAAACTTTAAAAATCTATTTGTCTGAAACCAAAAGGCAAAGCGACTTGTAATTTAGTATGTACCTCAATGTTTCAATGCATTCTGATCAGATAAATTTAGTTAAAGTACCAATGTTTAACTGAGTCAGAACCACAGTCAGATATGACTGCATAACTGAAATCAGGAGACCACAGTCTTTTATCCATGGTCAAGTAAAATTACTAAATGAAGAGATTGAATCTCTCTATATCAGGTTCTTATCACCTATCAATCACAAGTGAAAAGATGTGTGGTGAGAATTCATTAAACGGCACAAAGTTTTATTCCAAAATTAAGAGGGAAGACTTGTATTTAAAGGGGAAAAAAGATTACCGCAGAAATATTTTAGACACTTTAATTTTATCTAAGATACGTCATCCAATTTTCCCTTTGGAATTGAAAGCATAATTTCTTAGTATTGATAATAAAAAAAAATCTCATTCACACTTGCATCATTTTAGCTGCATATTACTAGTAAGTATTGACTAGAATTGATTAATTTGTATTTTCAATTTGTGTATTTTCAGATCATCAAAGTCGAAGAAGGAAGTCTGTGATACTATACACAAGAAGAAGCTTTATAATAATTTATATATATGATGAAAAAAAACACATCTGGTTTCAAATTCTTCACACAGTTTTTTTTGGCAAGTGTCTTGGAATGTTATATTTTACTATTAATTTTCTACATTTTTATAATGTTTTTGCAAAATCTGTATGGTTTAATTAATCTAATGAAATTGATTCAATGGCTTTAGCTGAACATTTAATGGAACACATGGCAACAGCAAGAGCTGAAGTGAATATGAATTTTTTGACAGATCATATATTGTGCTATTGAAGAAGAAAACTTTACAGACATTATTATGCCCAAACCAAAGTGGGGAGATGAGGACTATATCAACACATATGAATCTGGCAGCAAAAGATATAACTTGGTATATATGTGTCCCCATAAAAGACTCACATCAACCTGTGCATCTACACAGTCTGATGGGAGTCTCTGCAATGATTCTATGGATATTCAAGGTCCTAGTGATTCTTCAAAGGGATATCGAGGACTCTGATCAGATTTATGTGCAGTCTGATTTAAGCTTTCACTGGGTGGAAGTGCTGCCAAGCTGTACATTTTGCTGTGCCACTGCTCAAATTTATCTTAATTTTTGATCATAAAAGCTTGTCAGCACACTATCTCTTGAACCATAAATGTGTGTTGACCAAATTTATGTATAGTGGCTTTTGGACACATTACTCTTGGGAGTTAATAATATTTTGGTGACGGGTACACTGAATTTTAAAGGTCACTATCCTGTAAAGAGTATAACTCCTCATCTAATAAGTGACTTTTGACATAATTTGACAGAACAGCAAGAGAATTAATTTATAAGTCTGCAAATTTACACTTTGGTAACAATTACTTTATTTTTAAGGTCACATTTTGACAATGAACATCACATGTTTTCAATTGTTGACTAAAATGTTTGTCTTCACCATTTCTTTGGAATGGACAGATTGGTTCTGAACTAAGTATTGTGTTTGTTAAGGTTACAATGTACTGTAGCATTTATTTTCAAGGTCAAACCAGCACATTAAATATATTTAATTTTTAACTCCTAAATACTAGTAAAAATATGCCAATTTGGTTTCCTCATTTAGCTAAAGAACCAGAAAGTTTGCATTTTCAAAAATACTGTTATCCTTCTGCATGCATAATCATTAATGAATATTCAAAAGAAAAAAAATGTAAAAAAATTGCACCTAAACTCAATTGTTTTGAGTTTCTTATTTATATTGCAATACTTTAGCTTCTTTTTAGCACATCCGAGCCAAAGGCTTAAGGTGATGCTATTGTGGTCGGTCTCTGTCTTCTGTCCACTCTCTGTCTGTAAACTTTTCTTTAAACGACATCTCCTGAAACACTGATCCAAATTTTAATTCACAAGAATGTTCCTTCTAATGATCTCTACCAAAATTGCACAAATTGTTGCTCTCTGCCAAACCTTAGAGCTGCTAGAGCTCTAGATAAGAAATGGTTTTAACCACTTCTCCTTAACCACTTGACTGAATTCAACATGATTTCGCAGGACCTGCTTATTAGCTCACCTGAGCCGAAGGGTCATGGGTGAGCTAATAGTATACCAGTCACTCTAGCGTCTGTCCGTCTTCCATCCGTCTGTCCATCAGTCAACATTTTCAAACATCTTCTCCTCTGAAACCATTGGGTCAATTAAACTCAAATTTCATATGGAGACTCCTTAGGACTGGGAGCGAAAGTTTGTTCAAATGGTCCTGGTCACATGACCAAAATTGCCGTCACACCCATGGTAAAAACCCTTTAAAAGTCTTCTTCTCCAGAACCAGAAGGCAGGGGATCTTGGGACTTAGTATGTAGCATCAGGGATGTGAGGCCTACCAAATTGTTCAAATGGTGATCCGAGGTTGACGTTGACCTACTTGACATCAAGGTCAAATTTTGTTTCCTAATACAATAAATGGAAATTTTTTGAAAGTGGATAATTTTAATACGGTGGCAGCCAAAGTCATTATTCTCACTTGATATGCTTAACCTAATCCTTTGACCTTTCAGCTTAGGTTGCTCAAATTGGAGTCCCATCAATATATTAAAACATAGTTTTCTCACAAGCCTTTGGCCCAATTGAACTCAAATTTCATGTGAAGACTCTTTATGATAAGTAAGCTAACATGTATACAAAATATTTTGGTCACATGATGACCAAGATGGCCGCCACACCCATATATGCTAAAAACCCTTTTAAAATCTTCTTCTCCAGAACCCGAAGGCTGGTGACCTTGGGACTTGGTATGTAGATTTGGGGATGTAGGGCCTACCAAGATTGTTCAAATGATGATCCTAAGATGACCCTGACCTACTTAAAGTCAAGGTCAAATTTGCTTCCTAATGCATTTAAATGGGATTTTTTTTGAAAAGTGGATAATTTTAATACTGTGGCAGCCAAAGTCATTAGTCTCGCTTGATATGTTCAATCTGATGATACATTGGCTATAGATAAGTTTCAAAGGTCAAGGTTGACCTTTGACTTTTCAGCCAAGGTTGCTCGTATTGGAGTCCCATCAACATATTAAAACATAATTTTCTCAGAAACCACTAGGCCAATTGAACTCAAATTTCATATGATGGCTCCCTATGATTGGTAAGCCAAAATTTATGCAAATTGTTCTGGTCACATGACTAAGATGGCAACCATCACATATATGGTAAAAACTCTTTAAATATCTTCTACTCTGGAACCAAAAAGGCCAATGGCCTTGGGACTTGGTATGTGGACCCTACAAGGTTTGCACAAATGATGAATCTAGGTTGACCTTGACCTACTTTATGGCAAGATCAAATTTGATTCCTAATGCATTTTATGGGGGAAATCTTTAATTGTTCATTTTTCTATAACTGTTTAAGTCAAATGTTTAACCTAATGAGACCATGGTTTTGTATAAGTACCAAATGTCAAGCTGACCTGTGACCTTTTATCAAAGGCCACTCATTTGGACTGCCACATACCTATCTAAACATCTTTTCAACAGAAATCACTGGGTTGTTTGATAGATTATTCATTAGATTGTTTAGGTCACTTGACCAAAGTGGCTGTAGCCCCAATATATGGTTTGTCTCATTATAAGCTGTAGTTGACCTTGACCTATTTTAACATTATTAAATAAAGAGATCTGGTGAGCGCCTCAGGACCTTCAGGTCTTCTAGTTTTTTCCTAGGATCAAATGTTCATTGAGACCTCGAATTGTATGTGTATAATTATTTATTTTTGCACCATTTTCCAAAATATTGAACAAACGTTTGGAGCTAGTTTTGAGTCTCTCATCACGGATTGTGAGACTAAAAGTATGAAAGGATAGCTAGTTACAGCTGCATATTTTGTTTATATTTTATTCAGTAGTGAATTTTTAGCTCACCTGAGCAATAGGCTTAAGGTTGTGATCATAAGATGTCTGGTGTTCGTTGTCCGCCTGTAATAGGTGAACTGACGGTCTTGACATGACCATAGCTGTTGACTTGAGTTTTAACAAACAACCCCCCTCCCCAATAAAATCTAATTTTATATTGATACATCAGCTTGAGAGTAATTCTGCTTACTTCATAATGTCCCATCTTTCTAATTAGATCACCAGTGATACCTTTTCATTTCGTTTCGGTTAAGGTTCTAGAAAAAAGGAATAACCTGATAATGATTAGAATGTTTACCCTTAAATAATGCGCCATTCGCAACAAAAGTCGTCTGCTTTTCTCGTCTGCTAAAGTGTTTAAGAAGCCTCTTTGGCAAACAGTGTGGACCCAGATCAGAATGCTCCTATAGGAGCAGTCTGTTCTGGGTCCACGCTGTTTACTTCTATACTTAATTTGTCAGTAATGTTAGGCAATTATTTGCAGCAGACGACTTCAGCAGACGACATTTTCAAATGCATTTTTTCTTGGCACTTTAAGGGTTAAGAGATATCCTTATGCTCAGCTGTGGTTTGTGCTCTCTGTTATATCTTCCTTTTTAACAATTCGTGAAGTTGCGAGAATATGTTTTTGTATGCTTAAAAGGGACGTCTCATGGAGACGATTCTTTTAAGCACACAAAACATACGATATGGTGGAAAGGTAGGGCGTTTTGGTTCTGTTTTGGTGTTTTTCTAGCAAATATGTGTTTTGAGTGCTCGGGAGGGAAGTCTCATAGAGATGTTTCGTTGGAGCACACAGAGCAAGCGTTTCGATGGGAAATACTGAATAATTCAGGGGTGATAAAGTTCAGGATTAATCAGGATTTCCTGATTGAGCACTCATGCATTTTGCATAAGATCAAATTTATTATTGCTGTAATTTGTTATCAGAACCTATCATGATCTTTTAATCAGATATTTACTATAAGATAAGCATAAAGTGATTGCTTTCTATCAATATTTTGTTCTTTTAAACATTTTATTGGTGATTTCTGAACATTTTTGGCCAAGTTCAGGATTGAGCTGAGAGATTTTCCTATTTGAGAATCTTGGACTGTTACCACCCCTAGAATATATTATGTTTTGGCTGTTTAGGTGGGTGTCCCGATGAGACGTTTCTCTTGAGCACACAGAGCATGCTATGTTTTGTAAATAATGAGTTTTTGAGTATTACTTTGTTTTGATGTCAGAGTGTGTATCTGAGATGTTCTGGTGCTTCTTCAAGCAGGATTATCTTCTGTTTGCTTCGAGGGGGGGGGGTTCTCATGGAGATGTTTCTTTTGAGCAAACAGAACATACGCTTTCGTGAAAAGTTAGTGAGTATTGTAGTGGTATTGATATTTTCCTAGCGGACATATGTTTTGTTTGCTCAAAAGAGGCGTCTCATCAAGACGTTTCTTTCGAGCACACAGAGCAAACGTTTCGATGGGTAATAATGAAGATATTCGTTAATATTAAGAACAAGTTTTGGGTGCTGAAGCAGGTGTCCCGATGAGACATTTCTCTTGAGCACACAGAGCATGGTATGTTTTGGTAAATAACGAGTTTTTGACAAGTATTACTTTGTTTTGATGTCAGAGTGTGTATCTGAGATGTTCTGGTGCTTCTTCAAGCAGGATTATCTTCTGTTTGCTCCAGCGGGGCATCTCATGGAGATGTTTCTTTTGAGCACGCAGAAAATTAGTGCATATTGGAGTTGTATTGCTATTTTCCTAGCAGAAGTATGTTTGTTTGCTCAAAAAAGGCGTCTCATCGAGGCGTTTCTTTTGAGCAAACAGACAATGTGTTTGGTGGAAAATAATGGAGAGCTATAGATCATAGTACACATAGAGTTGGCGCTAAATTCTATTGCTTAAACAATGTTTTGTGTTCAGGGTTGGCATCTTATATCACTAAATAAAGTAGTTGTAGGGCTGGAAAATATATTACTGTTAACATATATTCTCCACTGACAACCAATTGAGTTTCATCAACCCTGCTGAATCCTGATATATCCATTGTGACTTTAGAAATGCATACAACTTTGCCCTCCTTGATGAGACAAAAAAAAATCAAATACTATGTTAATATTTTCCTTTTTTTTTTTGAAAATTGGACTTTAAAGACTTAACAAAACTGGCTAAAAGGTGGTACGCGTACCACTTTGACCTTGATGAGACAAAAATGAAAATTTTATATTTTCCTTTTTTTTAGGCTGGCTTATTTGGACTTTTAACTATACTGGTTCTAAAGTGGTACGCATACCACTTTGCCCTCCTAGATGAAACCAGAGATTTCATATTCTAACTTAAAATCTTCCTTTTTTGGGAGAGTGCTAGATATACTACCCTATTAGAATAAGGTCATCCAGTCATGTTGGCTCATTTTGACTTCGATTCTTAACTGCACTGACTCCAAAGTGGTACGTGTACCACTTTGCCCTCCTTGATGAGATGAGAATTAATACAGAATTTATATTTTCCTTTTTTTTAAGTCGACCTATTTTGGACTTTTAACTATACAGGCTCTTAAGTGGTACACATACCACTTTACCCTCCTTGATGAGACAAATAAAGATTTTGAATGAAAAGTTTATATTTTCTTGTTTTTAAGTTGGCTTATTTAGACTTTTAACTGCACTGGTTCAAAAGTGGTATGCGTACCACTTTGCCCTCCTCAATGAGACAAGAAAAGATTTTGAATACAAAATTTATATTTTCCTTTTTTTTAAGTTTTCCTATTTTGGACTTTTAACTACATTGACATACCACTTTGCCCTCGTTGATGAGACAAAAAAAAAAGATTTGAATGAAAAGTTTGTATTTCCTTTTTTTAAGTTGACTTATTTGGACTTTTAACTACACAGGCTCTAAAGTGGTATGCGTACCACTTTGCCCTCGTTGATGAGACAAAAAAAGATTTTGAATAAAAAGTTTATTATTCCTTTTTTTAAGTTGACTTATTAGGACTTTTAGCTAAACTGTTTCTAAAGTGGTACATGTACCACTTTGCCCTCCTGGATGAAACCAGAGATTTCATATTCTAAATTAATATCTTCCTTTTTTGGGAGAGTGCCAGATATACAATCATGTTAGAATGAGGTCTCGCAGTCATGTTGGCTTAATTTGACTCTGATTTTTTGCTGCACTGACACCAAAGTGGTACGCGTACCACATTGACCTCCTTGATAAGACAGAGTAGATTTTGAATTCTAAAACATTTTTTTTCTATTTTGGGAGAGTAGTATATATACCACCACTTTGATTAATCAAGGCATGTTGTCTAATTTTGAATTTTCATTTTTTAACTACACCAACTCTAACGTGGTACACGTACCACTTTGCCCTCCTCAATGAGACAAGAAAAGATTTTGAATGAAAAGTTTATATTTTCCTTTTTTTTTTAAGTTGGCTTATTTGGTCTTTTAACTGCACTGGTTCTAACGTGGTACGCGTACCACTTTGACCTCCTCAATGAGACAAGAAAAGATTTTGAATGCAAAATTTATATTTTCCTTTTTTTAAGTTGGCTTATTTTTACTTTTAACTACACTGTTTCTAAAGTGGTACGCATACAACTTTGCCCTCCTAGATGAAACCAGAGATTTCATATTCTAATTTATCATCTTTCTTTTTTGGGAGAGTGCTAGATTTACAACCCCGTTAGAATAAGTTCTTCCAGTCACGTTAGCTTATTTTGACTCTGATTTTTAACTGCACTGACTCCAAAGTGGTACGCGTACCACTTTGACCTCCTTGATAAGACAAAGAAGATTTTGAATACTAAAACAATTTTTATTTCTTTTTTGGGGAGAGTGGTATATATACCACCTCTTTGATTAATCAGGCATGTTGACTAATTTTGACTTTTCTATTTTTTATCTGCACCAGCTCTAAAGTGGTATGCATACCACTTTGCCCTCCTTGATGAGACGAGAAAAGATCTTGAATGCAAAATTTATAATTTTTTTTTTAAGTTGGCTTATTTTGGACTTTTAACTACACTGGTTCTAAAGTGGTACGCGTACCACTTTGCCCCCCTAAATGAGATAAGAAAAGATTTTGAAAGCAAAATTTATATTTTCCTTTTTTAAAAGTTGTCATATTTTGGACTTTTAACTATGCTGGTTCTTAAGTGGTACGCGTACCACTTTGGCCTCCTCAATGAGACAAGAAAAGATTTTGAATGCAAAATTTATATTTTCCCTTTTTTTTAAGTTGGCCTATTTTGGACTTTTAACTACACCAATTCTTATGTGGTACGCGTACCACTTTGCCCTCCTTGATGAGACAAAAAAAGATTTTTGAATGAAAAGTTTGTTTTCATTTTTTTAAGTTGGTCTATTTTGGACTTTTAAATACACCAGCTCTAAAGTGGTACGCGTACCACTTTGCCCTCCTCAATGAGACAAGAAAAGATTTTGAATGCACAATTTATATTTTCCTTTTTTTAAGTTGGCTTATTTGGACTTTTAACTGCACTGGATCTAACGTGGTACGCGTACCACTTTGCCCTCCTCAATGAGACAAAAAAAGATTTTAAATGGAAAGTTTATATTTTCCTTTTTATTAAGTTGGCTTATTTGGGCTTTTAACTGCAATCGATCTAACGTGGTACGCGTACCACTTTGCCCTCCTCAATGAGACAAGAAAAGATTTTGAATGGAAAGTTTATATTTTCCTTTTTTTTAAGTTGGCTTATTCGGACTTTTAACTACACTGGTTCTAAAGTGGTACGCGTACCACTTTGCCCTCCTAGATGAAACAAATTTTTAAAATAGATTCCATATTCTAAGTTAACATCTTCCTTTTTTGGGAGAGTGCTAGATATACAACCCGGTTAGAATAAGGTTCTTCCAGGCATGTTGGCTCATTTTGACTCTGATTTTTAACTGCACTGACACCAAAGTGGTACGCGTACAACTTTGGCCTCCTAGATAAGACAATTTAGATTTTGAATTCTAAAATAATATTAGACCACTCTCTCAGAACAGTAAGATTATTTATTGAATATGTTGTACTTTTATATGCTGCTTTTGTTTCAATGTGGTACGCGTACCACCTTGGACGTCTGTTTGAAAACAGTCTCCCACCAGGATTGTGTTTTTAATATATGGTTTTTCAGGGGTTACTTTTTTGAAAAATATAAAAGTTTAAAAAAATGTAGCTGTTTTTTATGTTTTTTACCCCCTCAAATTAGGCCTTTTTGATGTAAAAAGAGGATTCAATTGTTCAATCCTTTTTTAAATAATTCATGGTTTTAAGTTGTTCTAAATAATAGGTAAACATATTCAGTTACGTTATCTATGTATCCATGTATATTTAGGTTAATTTACCATAAAAGAATACTAAAAGTTTTGGGGGAGGTAGTCAGATCTTATGCATTATAAGTGTCTCTGATCAGTTATAGTTTTGAGAGACTGTCACCAAACCAAATTGTATCCTGGCTTCTAGTTGCTTATGCAGATGGCGAGGCATTACTTAAGCTTTAAATGAATTTAAGTTTACATTCAGCATATATTTCGTTGTTCAATTAACGAAACTGTCAATCACGTCAACTTTGTACTTCTGATCACTTGCTCATCCAACAATGGGAAAATTGGTTATAGTGGTGAGTTTTACTCTGTAGCAATGACCACATTAGATGTGATCAAATCCAAGGAAACAGGTCAATTATTACTTCAATACCAATTTAAATTTAAAAAAAACTTTATCAGCCAAAATTATTTCCAGCTGAATTTGACAAGGTGACATTAAAGTTATTATGAAATAGATTTTACAATGATCTGATAGAACAGTGAAACATTTAATAAGAAAGTGCAGTCATGAGATCTGACTTAATTTTAGCAATGCATACTTACATACCTGAACAGACCGTGACTTTGGCAAAATATTACAGGAGCATTATAAACATGGTAAAGGTAATAATCACAAAGAGTTATCTGTGTATTGAAGTTAAGAATAAGTTGTCAAATCGCTAGGATATAGATTCATAGAAACATGCAAAAATGTCAACTGCTCCAGCAAAACAACATTAAGAGGACTATCTACTCAGTATTATACTGACGCCAATATTAGACTTACTTGGAAAGTACTAAAATCAAATGAGCTTGTTCCTTCTATTTTTTATGTTAGTACAGTTAATTTATTTTGTTTTATTGGAAATATGCAAAGAATTAATTGGATGTATTTCTGTATCAATAATGTTCACATTTGGTTGACTAAATATTAAAATGATATTATCTGCGACAAATTCGATTGCAAGGCTAAATATAATTGATAGATTAATGTAAAACAAATTAACCAATAATTTATTTGAGTCCATGAATTTAGCATTAGCTGTTATATACGTATTATATTAGCAATGTCATGGAGTTCTTATGGTAGAGAACCCTATCTCTTTCAAATGAATGACTATAATGAACCATAAAGAACTAATTTTGTTCTGTTTCAATGCTTCACACAATTTTAGAACCAGCCAGAATAGATGATAAGTGTAATACTCTCCTTAAAATTATTTTGTTATGAATGGGATTCAGACCACACCAAACTAGACATCCTTCAGATATAAAGCGATTATGACCAAAGGAATAGGCGAATCTAGGGTGAAGATTTGGTACCAGTAAAATGCATTTAAGCCCCCCAGGTGGCTTAGGTTGCTGTCCGTTCTAAGGCGGTGGTTCTGTTGTTGTTGACTTTTTGTTTATTGTAACTCCCATTGTGGGAGTCTGTTATTGTTCTATGTTTTGTTGTACGTTACTTTATGTCCTTTCTAGTATTGCAATCATCTTGATGGGGAAGAGAGAGCTGATTGCTATGCTTAATTTGTCTTCCTGGTGTCTCGTGATGGTTGAGCGGCTCTTCCTCGCGGTGCTACGGGGTTGTCTGCAGTTTGTGATTGTGGTATTTCCTGATCAAACTCACTTACTATTTTTGGCGGGTGTCATATGTGGATTGAAAGTGGTTAAGTTTTAAAAAACACTTCAGTTTATTTTTTCAAAAGACAAGGATAAATGCTTCCATTTTTACCTACGTCTGAAATAACTTACAATTGTAACGAATTCTGGGTAAGTTTTTGTCTTTGAATGGTATCAATATAGTTGGTAAAATCACTGGCTGGGAGTACACATTGTGTGATAGATATTGCTAACTTAAAGCTACTTCATGCTAAATGTTATTGTGACATCTAAAATGAGGTGAAGTGAGTGACAAAAATCGTGTTTATATATATTATTTAATTTATAAAAGGAAGCAAATACATGAGTGTCAGTGAGATAAAAGATATCATGTAAGCATTAAAACTTTTGATCAAATACACCGTCTTAATTTGATGACGCTTAATGTGATTTAGGCTCAAATTTCTTCCCAAAATCATAAATGCTTTGTTAGTATTTTCAGTTAATTGCATTTAAATGACAGTAAATAAACACCTAGCAGTGCTGTTTTTTGCTTTAACATTATGTATTTAAAAAAGTAAAGACAATAACAGTTATAACAGGTCCTTTAATTGGTTACAACCATACTGCTGATAATTTGAATACAAGTAAAATATCATATTGTCACGTAAGAATAAGGAACAATTAGATAAGATTTCCTGTTATTTCAGGGTAACAAAGTAAATTTTGCTATTGCAAGGTAACCGCTATAGAGTTAACATGATACTGTGGTTTTTATATTTTAGTTTTAGAAAATTATAGTGTAAAAACCCACTTGGATGTCTTTTGGCAGCCCATTGTTTAGTGATAGTACTGCGTTAAGTAGTAATACATTTGAAGTAAGTAACATTTATAACTGTAATAACATAGGATTATATTGTTTAAACGCATACTGGTCGTTTGTTGCTTTTAGATAAATATGTTTAAGGCAATCAGCAAGTCGACAAACAAGAATTATATATAACTTGGTATTTGCACAATATCATGTGAAATTACAATAGGGTAACGTAGCTAACATGGCTGTTACAAGTCAGAGTGCTTATCTTTGTCATTTTGCATCTTATATAATGTAGTTTCAGCAAGTCATAGTGTACAGTATCCCAGCAGTGGGAAAGGAGGGTCTATTAGCATATTGTGATCTAATGTCATTTGAACTTTCACTATAACAGACTTTTCATTTTGATACTGACGTCCTTTTTTCTTGTACTGACATTATTCTGAAGGTAATGTAACATCTAAGTTAGGGTATATGCTCCAAATACAATATGTCGCCAGTAATTTTACCATAACTGATCAAACAGTACATGTTTGCAAGCTGGAATTCATAGTACTCAATTTTCAAACCCTAAATAAGTCCAAAATTGGTACATCACTGTGTGACGTCACTATGACGTCAAACAGCAAGAAAAAAATGGAAACATCTTTTCTCTTAAACAGGATACATTTTTCTACAAGAAAATGTATGTTTGACACTTTTACCCAAAAATGCACACGGGATTACACAGCGGCCTACACCTCATTTTTCCTATGTTGGCGTCATTTTGACGTTAATGAAACTGTATATAATTCTGAATTAGTGTTTATTTTCTGTTAACAACATGTTGACAGTAATATTATCACAGCTGATCAAATAGTAAATGTTTTTTTCCCGCTTGAATTTATAGTATTAGATTTTCAAACCTTAAATAAGCCGAAAATGGGTATGTCACTTTGTGACGTCATCGTGACGTTAAAACGGCAAGAAAAAATTGGAAACATCTTTTTTCTTAAACAGAATACATTTATCTACAAGAAAATATATGTTTGACACTTTTACCCAAAAATTCCCACGGGATTACACAGCGGCCTACACTATAACTACTATATAAGTCTTTTTACTATAATTCTGAAACATTTCCAGGACACTGTCTATGTAGCTGTAAACAATATTATCTACTGTCAATATATTACTTTAGGGAATAAGGTGGAAATCTGAAAAATCAAGGCCACTGGATCAGCTGATAGAGATTTCCTGGTTATTTACTCAGGTCATGGCTAAATGACATATGATAACAAATAGCAGCTTTGGAATCTGGTAGAAGTGCGGTCAGAGCAATAAATTGTCTATTGAAAATTTATACTTGTCTAAAAGTTAAACTTACTTCTAATATTGCTTGACTAATATCAAAAATGTTTCCTGAATGAACCAAACCAATTATTATTCTCGGATCATATTGTAAAACTAATATAGAAATGGGGGTTAAGGGCATACTCGTAGAGTATTTAAATGCCTTTTTGTGCCTAAATTTTATCAAAAACAAAACTCTTACAAGCATGCATTAGCTTCATCAGAGATCGCTACTGCTAGACCCAACTGGAATAATTTTAAAAACTTGCTATAACAGAACAGGGGTCATTCAAACTGTTTGTCTGTATAAAAATAGATCCTCAGGATGAGGAGATTCTGACACCTTGTTCCTATAAGTAATATAGAATGTATTACAACAGTGAATTCTGTATGTTGTTCACATGAATCAGCAATGTAAATGAAGTCCGCTTATTTCTCATAACCATATCATTAAATATGATTTCATAACATCTGTTCGTATCAATAGCATTTTCCGTGACCAAAGACCATTTCCATGTCGGTTCTTGTTTACAATTTACATAAAACTTCACCATAGAATGTGGGGAGATTGTAGTATAAACATCAAAGACGAAGACCCTGAAATTACAGTAATTTTGCACCATAAGGATATTTAAAAGTGTGCCACACAATGCAACGCAAAGCAATGCCATTTCGAAATAATCTCAAATTTCAATGACAAATGCAGAATTTCAAAGTGCAAAATCACAGGCAAAAGCAGAGTTTTCTACAGGGTTTGACTCACCAGGACAGAATACTTCAGAGCACTCCAATTACAACTTCTTGTAATAGTACTTATGCTGCACTGACTTCTCAATAGCAGCCGAATATATACAGTCTCTATTTCAACATGATCTGCACAGAAACTCAGCTACATCTGACCACATCAAAATGCATTTCAAAACTGCCCCAGCCAGTTCATAAAATCTTATTAGCAAAATAATAAATACTCAATTTTCATGCAACAGAATGCATTGGATTAAGGTATTCACAAAAGTAAAATACAGGTTACTACACTGTACAAGAAAAGAAATACCTCTGAAAACAGATTTATCATATGACGTCGCGTCTGGGAGTGAAATAACGCCATGCAATAAAATCTGTAAACCACTAGTGGTTTATCGATTTACGGGAAACGTTATGACGTCCATAACAAAGTTGCATACATAATGACAAAATTATAACGTTTTTACGCCAGAAATAAGATTTCAAAGTATTTGTCATATGATAAATAGAATCTAACAATCGTGCTCTTGTATTATTGAATTTATCAAACTCGTTGGAAAAAAGAGATAAAATGCTCGGCAAGCCTCGCATTTTATCTCTTTTCCTCAACTCGTTTAATAAATTCAATAAAACATGAGCACTCATGTAAGATCCTCTATATACTGTTCACTGAAATATATACATACAGGTAAATTTGCTACAGGATCATACATAGATTCCACCAGGTGGAAAGCATGAAACGCACGGGGCATTAAGGGGCTGATTGTATAATTGCAATTCAGCTTTGGGAAGCGGTATACAGCACAAGTCAATCTTTATTCTTGCTGTGTTGTCATGGCAGATAGCGAACATGGAGTATATATCAGAATAGCGTTATCTTCATAAACTGCACAGACAGGTACCAGTTAGGGAAGTGGGGAGTATAGTCAGCCAGATCATTTCAATGTCGATTGCTATGGGTCACATCACTCAAAATAATGACTAAGGATTTTTATGGGATTTAGGTAACCAGTATAGTGTAGGAACCTTCCTTTGTTTTTTTTAGCTTTGACACCAAATTTAGGGCTGTATGGCAACCATATCTATCGACAACAATCTTCTCATTCTAGGAAGCCTGCAGTTTAAAGGCATTAGTACCAATAAGCTCGAGTTTGAAAGTATCAACATAATACAAACGTTAAAAAACACATTATTTTTGTGGCTTTCTCCATACTTCATATGAAAATCCTGGGTACCTTATAGATGACAGTTTGATTTCAGAATGAATCAAATTTTAACATGCCTGAAGTCCTACAATTTACCCCAGCCACATTCATAATGTAATAATAATGTTTTAACAGTACTGCATACACAAACCAACCCTCAGACATATGAAGTTCCTTGATTTTAATGCACGATTTTGATTCCATGTCAACACAATCCTCCTGTATTTCAATATTTGTGGAATTTTGGCGTTGTTTGTTGCTTGGCAACGCATGCAATCAATGTTCACTTAAACATTAACAAACCAAGTGTAATCAAAAGACAATATGCTATATGTTATCAAACCAAGTGTAATCAAAAGACAATATGCTATATGTT
Source organism: Loripinus fragilis (assembly GCA_964019695.1). NCBI lineage: Eukaryota > Metazoa > Mollusca > Bivalvia > Lucinida > Lucinidae > Loripinus > Loripinus fragilis. The sequence goes on along the minus strand of OZ026521.1, from coordinate 6,837,844 downwards.
ATTAAAATAAATGTCAAATAAGTGTTTCACAAAAACTATCAAGTACACAAGCTTTTTAAAGACATACTGTATATTCCTGGTGGCTGAGATCTGCGACGCATCGCTCTTGAGCGACGATCTTCAGTTGCCTAACAACCATAATAGAATCTTCACAAGGACTATTCTTCAGGGTCAAAACATCTATGACATAAAATTCTTATAGAACATGATCGCATTTATTGTCTACATTACCAAATTAAAATGTTATGAGGTAGGACTCAGTTATTTTTGACTGACCCTCGTATATGGTTTCCTCTTTAATTGCACGATGGTGGGTCAGAATGCAGACTCAATGATGGCTCTGGCGTAAAGCTTTAATCGGTGGGTTGGTGCCTGATGCTTGGCTGTAGCTGGGCCCACTGTGGCTCAACTTGAGGTTTTCTTTGACTATCTGTGAGTCGTGAACCCTTTTCTCTGTTTCATCATAGTGCGTTCATTTGATTATATTGTTTCTCTATGATGATACATTGCAATAGTTAGGAATCATCCTTGTTGCATTTGTCTGCATATTTCCTGATCATACTCTCTTGGTATTTTTGGTAGTATTAGAATCAATATTTATAATGGTTACGATTCTTTTTTAAAAGTTGAATATAGTAATCTAATAGTTTTGTTATATTTTAGAAAATAAGTTAATGTATTATTAAATTAATATGGTTTGATTGATTGATTTGATTCTTTACGTCCCATCAACAATCTTTCAGTCATAAAGGGGCGGGTTGAACCAATACTAAGAAAGGATTAATGTTCTTGCTCAAGGACACAACGTAGTGACGCCAGTGAAGCACGAACCCGCCGCCCCTCTATCTCAAGTCAAACACTCTATCACTAAGCCACTGCGCTCCCAAAATAATTTGGAACAGAAGAAATCAATGACCTATCTTTAAAGATACTTTGCAAAGCGATAACCTCCATGCCTTTGTTGATGAATGGAATTTTGATAAAATGAGGTTAATGGTTGACCTCAGAATCGTTTTAAGGACTACGAAAATGTTGAACATAACACCCTGTAAAAAGAGCTGCGTTATATGATTTGTTAGTTCTATCATAAAATTTATAAGCCTCTAACTCTAAATTATGTAGAACCGAACTAGGTAAAGAACTCAATGGGTGGGTTGGTGCTTGATGCTAATCTGTAGCTATGCCCACCGTGGCTCAACTTGAAGTTTTCTTTAGCTTCGACTGTGAGTCGTGAGCCATTTTCTTTGTTTCACCCTAGTCTGTTAATTTGATTAGATTGTTTCTCCATGATGATGCATAGCAATAGTTAGACAGCCTCTGTGCGAGCTTAAAATTTTTGTGCTTCAACAACAGTAGAATCTAGGGCGAAGATTTGGTACCAGTAAAATGCATTTAAACTCCCAGTGACTAAGGCTGTTGTCCGTTCTAAGGCGGTGGTTGTGTTGTTGTTGTTGATTCGTTGTTGATTGTTACTACCATTGTGGGATTCTGTTATTGTTCTATGTTTTGTTGTACATTACTTTAAGTCCATTCTATCTTTGCAATCATCTTGATGGGGAAGAGAGAGCTAGTTGCTTTGCTTAGTTTGTCTTCCTGGTGTATCGTGACTATTGTGTGGCTCTTCCTCGTGGTACCATGTGTTGGTCTACAGTTTGTGATTGTGGTATTTCCCTGCTCATACTCACTTACTATTTTTTAAAATGGCGACCAAGGATATTTAAAACAACAGAAAGATCCTTTAGGTAAGTATGTTTGCGTTTTTCTGCACAATCTTGCTGATGACATCTAACTTTACCTTTCATACATTGCAAAAGAGAAAAAACATCGTTATCTGGCATTTTAGAAATACTATCTTCGTGGTAAATATTATCAGTAAACCCTAAATGAAAAGGTGATTCAAAATTGTATCCAATTCTAATTCAGTTTCGTGTCTTTTGATATTTGTTTTTAATTTAGATGCAGAATTTGGATCATATATAATTTTTCACCAGTTTGAATTAAAACTGTACTAGGTGAATGGCCTGTTTGTTTAAACTGGCGATACAGAAAAGTATCAAATGTGTTAGGCTTTTTCATTTTACGAACGAGACCTAGTCCTGAGGGATCGACCATTCTGTCCAACATATTAACTAATCTGAGTGTATCAAATCAATAAATTTGAAATTTGAAATTTGTATTGCATGTCACAATTAGTAGTCATAATAACCCCATGAAGATTAGCCATTGATCTAGCTGTATAGTCCTCAGGCAGTGGTGCCACTTTTAGTGGGTAAAACTCTAGGTCTTAAAGTTTAAATGCATTTTTTCATCTAAAATGTAAAATAGCGGGATGATTTACTTTCAAAATAAGTTTATAACCATTGGTTTGTATCTGTTGTTTGATTTGGCTAGGCCTGCCATGGATCAAGTAGCGGTTTTCATTCTTTCGGTTAGTTTAAATTTACAGTAAAACCTGTGTAAAACGGCCACTCAAAAATGGACAAAATAAAAATCTTAATGACTAATGGTAGCTTAATGAAGGTCGAAAGTATTGCAGAATGCTCCAAGGGGAGCATTCTGCAATAGTTTAACCTGCATTAAGCGATAGTTAGTCTTAAAAACCAATTTTCGGTCTTTTTGGGAATGGCCGTTTTAAACAGGTTTTATTGGAATGATAAATTGAACAAATTTGGATGCAAGCATATTGGTTTATGTTTTGCACAAAAGCAGGACCTAAGGTGAAGATTGGGTCGGTTAAACATGTCATTTGCCACTGTCCCTTCTACGGCCGAGCTGTTGTTTTAAGTTTACTGTTCGTTGTTGCCCCCATTATGCTCTCGGGGTGTGTGTTTGGTCCTGGTTCTGAGGTATGGCTAGTTGTATTCTTTCGAATTTTGCAATCACATCGTTGAGGAAGAGATAGCTGGTTTCTGTGTTTAAACTGTCTTCCTCTGTGTGCGTACGTGCGTGCGTGTGTGTTGTGTGTTGTGTGTTGACCTTTGATCGTGATGTCTCTTGGTCATACTCACTCATCTTTTAGTTAAATTAGCAATCAGAACTGCCTTGGCCAATTCCATTGAATCAGCCCTCGGATGTACATCGAGGATCTACTTTGATAATGTGACGCTTACGTTACGTAACGTGATGCTGACGTCACAGAGACCATATCAACAAATAACAAGTGTGATCACAGTGAAAAAAACGGTTATAAATTAAGTAAATGTGTTTTTAATAATATTTTATTAAAAGGAACATAAACTTCATGAATGTTTTGGTTACTAATCCGGATAGTGGATTTAAATAGGACTGAACCCAAATGCTACAGTATTATTGTTCCTTAAGCCAGTTTCGGCTAATAAAATGCAGCTTTTTCATACATAGAACTAAGCCTTACATACATCCGAGACTTGATTCTCTGATTGAGCAGGAGATGTCCGATTGGTTGAATTAGGTGTCGTTCGTTTCTAAGAGTCTATACCTTATACGAGTATGTAGCGATTTCTACAGACATGGGGTCGATTACATGCAAATGTAATCGATTACAATTACAATTACTTTGGAATTTTATGATTACTGATTACAATTACAATTACTTTTTTCTAAATGTAATCGATTACAATTATTACAGATTACATTTCAAAGTAATCATGATTACTTTATGATTACTTTTGATAACTTTTAAATGAATTTAATTTTATTTGAAGACTTAATATTAGAATGTTATCCTGAAACTTTCAGATATTAATAAGCTATAAGGCTATAATTGACATAATTCGCAACAATACAAATGTTTAGTGCAGTGGTGTTACTGATTCTTTCATTTCTGAACAGGTCGGACATTATTGTCCAACTATAGTCATATTCAAATTTTTAAGAGCTTACATACCTACATATAAAAAGACGAATATGGAACTTCAAAAAGGCCGACTATGTAAAATTACAAAAACTATCCGAATAAAATATTCTTGAAAAGATTGAAAGTGAAAGAAACGTAAACAAAAATGTCCAAGATATATCAGATGCTATCACAAAAGCAGCCGAAATCTCCATACCTAACAAAAGCATCACCGTAAGACCAAATGATCCCCTATGTATAACATGCTACATTAAACGATTTATAAGGAAAATGAAACTAGCATTTAGGCAGCACAAGAAAACAAATAACATTCATTACTGGAACAAATATCAAACCCTACGAAACAAAGAAATCATTGAGTTGAGAAAATCAAAACAATTATATTCCCACAATCTCGATAAGCTTTTATCTTCCAGTGATTGTAACTCAAAAATGTTTTGGAAAATATCAAAACAAATCCTTAACTTAGGACAGACTTCCACTAGCATACCAACTCTTCACCATAATAGCATCTACGCAGAGAGTGATTTCGATAAAGCCAAAATGTTGAATACATATTTTTCATCACATTCTGTCGTTGATTATACAAACAAACAATTACCTCCAATTCCACACATCAATCATTCAATCGAGTCCATAACTATCACAACCCAAGACGTCAGCGATGTCTTCCAGCATCTTGATATAATCAAAGCATGTGGTCCAGACTCAATTAGCCCTCGTCTGCTGAAAGAAGGCTGTTATATTCTTGCTCACCCATATTCAATTATTTTAACTGCTCTCTTGAACAAGGATACTTCCCCTCGTCATGGAAAGACGCTAATGTCACCCCAATTTACGAAAAAGAAGACAAACCATTACCTAGCAATTACATACCTACAGCTGCTTTCCAAACTTTTTATAGATAGCGATTTTTGTCATAATTATTTACATACCCTATACTTGTTTGAGAGTTTGTAATAAATTTATGCTTTGTTTGAGATATGATTTATTTCTGCTCCTGTACGCACGACATATCTAGTTAGTGAGTGAGGTCATGAGAATGCAACATTATTCTTAAAAATACAGGATTTCTTAACGAAGTGTGTAAGATTTAATCCTCAATCATAATCTACGTCATAAGACAATAAATGGCAAAGAAAGGAGTCCGACTACTTTGTATATATGCTAGCCTTTGAAGAGTATTTATTCTTATAAATTACCATAATCTTTACAACATAAAACTGGTGTATGTAAAATGTGTCTGTCATGCTAACATCCTAAAAGTTGACCAGTGGTTATCTACAGCACCTGATCTTTTGATATAACTATATTGTACTTTGCTAAGTGGATCAAACGCTCTCTCTCTCTCTCTCTCTCTCTCTCTCTCTCTCTCTCTCTCTCTCTCTTATTCCTGTTTTGTAATGAGAGGGACTTTATGATGTCTCTTTCTTATGACAAGCAGGCTGATGTTATTGATGCGTTCAACACTACTTCCAGATATTTGGACGATATTCTAAACATTAATAATGTTTATTTTGAGAATATGGTGGATATGTTTTAATGTGATAGAATGAGGGTTAAGTCCAAATTTCTTAAGAAAGTATCAATTTCAAATCAGTATGCTGTGCTCCAGATAAGAAAAAAAAAACATTTTTTTATTAACCAAGTTCAATTTTGTTGTCCTGTATAGCATTTCCTGATAAATTCTTTCAAGGGCCCAACGACTTGATATTTAGAACAAAACAAGTGTTATTTGGTGCCTTTTAGATATGCTTTACAATTTTTCAGTTCATATACTGTTATAATGATGATGATGATGATGATGATGATGATGATGATGATGATGATGATGATGATGATGATGATGATTAGGCTAGAAAGACACTGATATTCTTTACATGAACAACTAATTGTAATAGTTTTTATTTTATCTACTTCGGCAGAAACGTAAATCTGAAGCACATCGATGAAACTGTGTTAAGAACAGTACCTTGAACGTTCATGAACTGCAAGGGGGATATCTTCCAAACACATCTAACATAACTGAGATGCACAAATTCGTGTCCAACAAAAAGGTCAGCGCATCGCATACATTTTGACACGACCATGCATGATATTTTTTTAGGTTTTTCTGAAGTAAAAATGCATTTCTGTCATTACATGCAAGGTAAGGAGAGCCTTCTCTCTGGAAGGTTCTTTCAATAAGATCAATAAGTTTTTCTTAAATTAAATTATGAGTTAAAGTAGTGTAAATAGTAGAAAAATCATAAGTAGACAAACTGGTCGCATTGAAATCTCTAGCTTTAAGTTTATCTAAAATTTCACCTGAAGTTTTAATAGACTAAAATAGGTTTCTACGGATCTCTCATATACCTTTTCACAATATTTGATAACATGTTTTAACAGCTGTAAGACATGAGGTTGTCAATTTAGAAAGTTCTGTTGTCGTACAAGAACTAGAATTAGCAATAAATCTTGCTTTATAAGGTTTTTTATGGAGTTTAGGTAACCAGTACAACGTAAGAACTTTGTCTTCATTTTCTTTAGCATTGACACCAAAATGTAAGGCTGTATGACAACCATGCCCATCAACAATCACCCTTTCACTTAAAGAAGGCTGCAGTTTATATGCATTAGTGTCAACAAGCTCACGCTTAAGAGTATTAATATAATACAATCGTCACAACTACAACATTGTTAGCAGCTTTATCTGCTGGAACCAAAACATAGTTCATATGAAAATCCTGGATACCTCGTTTAAGATGACGAAAAGAAGATTTAGGTTTAGGGGACAAAAGATGTGTATTACGAGAGTAAAATGAAATATGAGTATCAATAATTTTAAAAATGTTAATCTTCCATTCCTTCAAGGCATCAGGTTCAACATTTTCCCGTTTGCACCAACGATTACTAAAGCCATTTAAAGAAGCAGCGATCTCTCTACGACATTTAGAGAAATCAATATTAAAGGGAAACCTATATTTAGGACCTTTAGAAATGATATTGTGAACTCTAGCGTCAGGAATGACATTTAGATTACCTGTAATAACATGCCCTGCAGAGGGATATAAATAATTTGAATTTTTACTATCTCAGGAGGCAGGAGTATTGGAATCTATATCTAAATCATTTACAATTTTATTAAAGTTAAATATTGTAGACCTAATTGGTTTGTTATATTACAACAAATGATAGGAGTTTCAGAATTATTAAAGTAATTTGGAATAGATGAAATCACTGAATTATCCTTGAATATACTATGTAAATCAATAAACTCAATACCTTTGTTAATGAATGGAATTTTGATGAAATGTCGTTTATGGTTGACCTTAGAATCGATATAAGGACTAAGGAAATGTTGAACATAACACCTTGTCAGGAGTGCTGCTTTATATAATTCGTTAGCTCTATCGTAAAGTTTATTAGCCTCTAACTCTAAATTGCATAAAACTGAGATAGGCAAGGAACTAAAAAATGAAAATAAGCCATGCTGACCAGGATTCGTTAAAGCCAAAGAAAGATCCTTTAGAGAAGTATTTAAGCGTTTTTCAGTACAAATTTTGCGCTTAATGTTGCCATTTTTACGTTTACCATGAGATCTTCTTTTACGTTTTTTACATTCCAAAACAGAAAAAAAACATCAAAATCTGGCATTTTAAAAATGTTGCCTTCATGGTATATACTATCATTAAAGCCTAAAGGAAAAGGTGATTGCAAAAATTTAATCCATTTAAGTTCAGTTTCATGTCTCTTTATATTTTTTAATCTAGTTGATGAATTTGGATCATATATAATTTTTTCAACCGGCTGAATTACAATTTTACTAGGTGAATGACCATTATTATTTTTGAAATGGCGATAAAGAAATGTGTCAAATTTTTTAGGCTTTCTCATTTTACAAAAGTGCTCACGAAACCTAGTCTTGAAGGATCGGCAAGTTTGTCCAACATATTGCATTCCACAGTTAATTTCAGTTCAAGTTATAACATAAATCAGATCCGATGAAGTTCAGTCAAAATCATTATTATTAATTATGGGAAATTGCCTACCATTTACAGATGATGTAATAGTAGTTATAGTACGTACTTAAATGTGTGCAACAGACACACCTCTTGGCATTGCACTTAGAAACATAAGAATACATTCCGCGTCTTTTGAATGCATTAAATGGTTTAGTATACTTCCTGATAATAGGTGACCCAAGAGGAGATAACCTAATGGTAGGAAGCATATCCCGAAAATTGTTAACTGAACTAGGAATACGAACAGAGGACGCCGAATGTAAACTAAAGAGAGATAAATGTAATTTTGTTATTTTCGTTCTTATCATTAAAAGTTGTGTGGGACATTTGTGTTGCATATATGTTTATGAAAAGAATGACAAGCTTAAGAAGATCCTGACCTATGATCAAACCAAAACTGAAAATGAGATCATAATCAGCAGGCAAAAGGTCAAAGTCATGATTCCACAAACTGCTTGTCAAAAGGTGTTAAAACAATAGTGTCATAAAAGTGTCTTGGGGATTAAACAGAAACTAAAGAAAATGGACCTTACTTAGCTTGTCAGCACAGACAAAAAGTTGACCAAAGATTTATATTTTCTGAAAGGATCAATTGGAGAGAAAAAGCCTTAAACTTAAAAATGTATATGTTTATATGTTCTTTGTGGTCACCTGCTGGGGGAGGGGGGGCTGGCCTCTAGGCTCTAGTTTGTGGCGTCTGCTGTTAGTTTGCCATTTTCCCGTTGGTATCCTGGGTCAGGTGTGGTTTCATGATTGTATCGATTCCTGATCTTTGCACCCTTACTCACTTTTACTAGATAATATATTCTCTTAGCTTAACTCTGGACTATCCACCTATATTATCATTCAAGGGACCTTTTCTTGCCTTTAATATATTTTTCCTAAACTCTTAGCATGGAAAGGGTCAATGTAGTTTATAAGATAAATGCATCCAAATAATTTGGGTAACTTCATATCATGATGAAAGGCGGGCTATTAAATTAATCTGTCGCAATGAATCCCATATAATGCTACCAAGAAATAAAGAAAATAGTTAAATACGAATTATAAACCTTGACGAAAAAGTTATGCTATATTTTATATTTGAAGACATTACAAACAGTGCCAGCCATAATTAAATACTGCATCATGCAACATGTGATCATAATCTATGCTGTTTGTCTTCTAGATCAATTATTCATTTACAGCTATTGAGTGTTTCTTCTATCTGACAATTTTTTTCGTGGAAGTAAAGTTTAATTCAAAACAAACTTTAATCTCTTTGATCTTTAGTTGGTAGCAAATTCACATTTCTTGTTTTAAACTGTAATTATTCTCTTTAATATATAATTGTAGCTAGTATTCATCACTCATTGTGCACTCAATTTTAAAACCAATTTTTATATACAATACAATACAATGTGTTTTATTGGCATTAAACAATACAATGCTTTTAGCCATCAAACATACATGTATGAGTGAGCAAAATTAGTATTAACATTTTTTCTGAGAAGCAATAGTTTTGACATCAAGGTACAGGAGCAGATATATTTCATAATACATACAGTGTAACTATAAAGGATTTCGTTTCTTGAATGCAAAATAGACAAATTTACTTAAGTTATTCAGTGTTTTCTTAGAGGTAGCTGACATAAGATGATCAAACTTGGTTAGAGTTGGCCAGCTGCAAAAGTAATTTTTAAAGTATCTTCTACGTAGCTCAGTGTAATAAGGGCATACTAGTAAAAAATGATATTCGTCCTCTTTTTTTCTCATATTACAAAACGTACAGAGGCGATCTTCCCTGGGGGTTCCATTGTATCGACCAATTTCAATCATAAGACTGTGAGAACTTAGTCTGAATCTGGACAGTGCTATCTTATATTTGTTTTCACACACTAAATCTAAATATGGTTCCAATTTGCATTCTGTTTTATATTGATTGTAAAGTATTAATTTCTGGGAGCCATTAGCAGCAGTAATAATAGACTGATTACACTGGTCGAATAAACGTTGCCGAATCTGTGGTAGGGGGATACAGGTTAAATCATCTTGGTCCAGCCAAACGTTGGAAAAACCAAGCTGATCTAAGAAAGATTTTATGTGTGATGCCCAGTTAAGATTATTATAAGTATGGCCTTGGTCAGCATCATGCCGCAACATGGCATAAACAGAGCAGATAAGTGGATCTTGTGACTTGATTATTCGAGACCAGTAAGTCAACATTCTTATCTGCCGAAAAACAGTCAATGGAATCCTGCCAAGCTCCATATACAGACCAGAAAGATTTGTGGAGCGTTTGACTCCTAACAGTGAACGACAAAAACGTGTATGCACTCGTTCTATGTCGTCTGCTTTGCTGTATCCCCATACTTCAGATGCGTAACTAAGCACTGAACCTACTAAGCTGTCGAACAATTTAAGTTTTTCTTTGGTTGACAGTTGAATGTTTGATAGTGTCCTGTACAAGTTATGTAGGGCATATGTACCATATTCAGCGATGCATATCTGTGTCCTATGCCAATTACCATTTTTATAAAACGTGACACCCAAATATTTAAACGATTCAACAATTTCAAGATGTTGTTCGTTGTAATAAAATCGAAAGTTATTTGATCTTCCTCTTTCGAAAATCATTATTTTAGTTTTTTCCGTGTTGACACGTAGATTCCAAAGATTGCTGTATTCTTGCAATTTATCTAACATCAACTGTAATCCATCTGGTGACGTAGAAAAAAGAACAGCATCGTCCGCGAACAGAAGAAGGAATACATTCATATTACTGATCTGTGTGATCTGCTGGTTATCGTCTGCTAAGCTCAACGCCAAGTCATTTATGAAGAAAATGAAAAGTATCGTAGACAAAGGATCACCTTGCTTAACTCCGCTATGCGAAGCAAAGAAATTAGAAAATTTGTTTTTATATTTAACACACATTTGCACGGAGTTGTACATAGCTTTTAAGGCGTTTACCATAGTAGTACTACAGCCATCACGTAGTAGTTTGTACCACAATAACTTTCTGTCTACACTATCGAATGCCTTTTGGTAGTCAACAAACGTGCAGAAAAGCTTTTCATTATTGTTAAGGGTTTTTGCTATCAATGAATGTAATATGAAGATGCAATCAACAGTGGATTTATTTTTCTGAAATCCGAATTGATTATGTATAATCTTTTCGTTTTCAGTGGCCCATTTTGTCAATCGATCATGTAACAATTTTGAGTAAATTTTGGCAATAATGTTTGTTAAGGCTATGCCACGGTAGTTGTTTGCATCGTCAATATTTCCCTTCTTATGAATAGGGGTTATGTAGCTTTCAGTCCATGCCTTAGGATATACGCCTGACGTGAATAATGTATTGAATAGGTTTGTGAGAAAGGGCGTCAGAAAACAAGCACAGCTTTTAAAAAGTTCAGGAATAAGACCATCTATACCTGGCGACTTATTTGATGCAAGAGACTGTATAGTGTTTTTTACTTCGTTTTCAGAGAAAATCGAATCTAAAATTTGATTTTCTTGAAACTCAAAGTCTGAATTAATATTTCCATGTTGTTGATTTTCATCATTTCCAAAAATTTCGGAAAAATGATCAAAAAAGTTGCCAGCAGACAGAGAGTCCGACTCTGATTTGTTTTTTCTTACAAATTTATTTATCTTTTTCCAGAAAGATTTTGGATTTGATTTGGCTAGTTTTGATATTTTTAAACCTTCATTGCGCTTGAATTTTGCTTTTGCCTTTCGTTTTATTTTATTAAACTTTGTTCTACATTTAATGAAATTTGTCCTGTTCTGTTCAGACCGGTTATGAGAAAACTGGCGTTTTGCACTGTTGAATTCCCTCTTGGCAGAGCGGCATTCATTGTCAAACCATCTGTTTTCTTTAATCGGGCTGGAACTGTTTTCTGCACATATGTTAGTACCAAAATGAGCATCTGAGCAACTGTAGAGTGAATCTGAGAATTTTTTCAAATTATTATTTATGTTGGTTTCGCTACTGTCTTGCTCCAACGACTGGGAAAGCGAATCAAATAAACCACACAGATTGGAAACATCGTTTTTGAAAGACTCTGCCTTGTTTTCATTCCACAGTATTTTTCTTGGGGGTGTTTCATTAGGTGTGCTTTGATCAGTTTGGGTCCTTTTTTTACAGAATATGCCAAAAGTGATACCAGCATGATCGGAAAACTCCGTAGTCTCACACACATTAAAGTGTGAAATAGTTTCAAAGTCTAGAAGTCTAGAAGTGACAGCAACAGATAATCAACAGCACTACATCCATTCTGGCCATAGAATGTAAACTCGCCAATACCTTTGTCTGACCCTATATTTATTTTTGCAAAAAAGCAAAGTAATCATAAAGTAATCATGATTACAGGCTATTTTGCAATGTAATCGATTACATTATGATTACTTCTAATCATAAAAATCCATGATTACAGATTAATTTATGATTACTGAACAAAGTAATCGATTACAAGTAATCATGATTACAATTTAGGAATACCCTATATCTGATTTCTACCACATCAATATATGGTTGAGATTCTATTAACTTATATAAGCTTACTTTGCTTCCAATGTTTCTTATATCGTATGTGCGTTTTAATTGTATGATTTAATTGAATACCTATTTACACAATGCCTAATTTGTTATATTTCTTTCGTAAAAATGGTTTGTAAACCAAGGCTGTATTCGGTCTGACGGAATTCGTCCTCATTTTTGCATCTGTATTTTATACACTTTCTCAAACTTACTACTTTGTGGGCTGTAAATTTACATTACATGAGCATCTGATGTTCAACTAACATGAAGTGCATTGTAGTTATGCTGTCTGAGTATTGCATTAAAGATATATTCATCACTAGGATAAAACAGTTTGGATTCTGGTCGGCTAGCTTGTTTTCACGGGTAAAGATAAGCACAAAGAGCGCTTATTTTGTCGAATATGGTAAGTTTTAAAACAGCAGTAATCTGAAGTCATTTTACATAACAAAAGTTGTTTATTATCTCCCCTGTATTACTAAAATTGCGCGTTGCATGAAAACAATGCATATTGAGCGCGATGTGATTGACTCGAATTCGAGGGGTCCGGGTTCGAGTCTCACCGGAGGCACTGCGTTATGTTCTTGAGCATTTAAACATCTGTTTATTACTGGTTCAACACAGAAAAGGTACAGACATGACTGAGAAATCGTTGACTGGATGAATAATCACATCCAGGCTCAGTCTAAACAATACCAGCAAAACCTAGATTGGTTCCCCACGTTGATATAGCTCCACTTCCGCTACGCATATTACGTTTGGTAACTAGTAATTTTTTACCAGTAGAGAATCCCACTCATCCGACTGCGCATGCTCCAGAAAGAGCATCTGTTTACATCCTGGGTCAATTTCGCACATCAAAATGAGAAATGAACATGTACTGAAAACTGAGAAGATTTGCCGCACTTTCTTTTCGATACAAAGCCTTTCAAATATTGCTGTTATTGGTAATTTCGATTTTAATAATTTTTTCAATGTACTTAGATTTTGATGTAATCGAGTGAAGATACCTGTCCAAATAGCGCAAGTAGTAGCGCTTTAGCTTAACGAGGTAAGGGTATAGAGATCGAATCCCACACACCTGATTTTTTTTCTTCCGCATATGGTATTTTTTCAAGTAGAGAACCTGCGCGTGCTCCAGAAAGAGCGTCGGTGTTGAAAAAGTTCATAAATAGGCCAGGTATTATATGAATCCAGTGTGACCCAAATTCAATTAATTTTTTTACTATATAAAAGGCACAGAAAGTGTACTGGGTGGGCCAGCTCATACTCACTTACTATCCAATGATGCAAACCATGTTTCAAGGTCACCAGTCTTGTGGTCCATGTAAAGAAGGTTGAAAGGGTATTCACTACCTAAAAATAGTATGTGAGCATGATCAGGAAATACCACAATCACAAACAGCAGACAACCCCATGGCACTGCAAGGAAGAGACACACAACCATCAAGAGACACCAGGAAGACAAACTAATACATCCGTGGATCATCGTGGCTACAGCATGGGATAGAAATGTATAGAACTCCCGTAAAACAAAAATCTGCACCCTGCAGAGCGTGTCTGCATGGTCTGTGGAAAGAGCGCACAAGAGGTCCGAAGGATCGAATCCACAAAAAGATCAGACATCAACGCCAAAGCATTGCTCGCCAAATATGGGGGCATTAATGTAGAGAGTGGCGTTAGGCTTAAATGAAATATATGTGTGGTTCCTGTTGCCTACCTACCCTAATTTTTTTAACCCTATATACCCTAAACAATAAAATGGTCTTTGGAGAAAAAATGGGCACTTTTTCAATTTCTGTCACTATTTTCTTTGTTAAATGTTATAACAAAATTTAATAATTTCCCTACCTACCTACCCTGAATTTTCTTGGCATGAAACAGGAACCACACATATATTTCATTTAGGCCTTATGTGTAGAAACTGTTACTCGAAATTACAGAACCTCGATCAAAGATGTAGACTTTTTTATGAGGGGTGCCAACGAAATGCAAGGATAGTGATACGTGCTAATACTAAAAGAATGATGCGCTCCTCTCCTCTCTCTAGACCACAAAAGAGAATTAACTTCTCAAAAACACCAACAAAGACACGCAAAACACAACGCAAAACACAATTGTTTAAAGAGAGTGCCACCCCTGAAAGTACCACACCCGAGGAAATTGGCCTTAAAGTGGATTTTGTTACTGGTAGGATGTGTTTCCAGGTTTTAAGTGACCCCCGTTTTTCTTTTTTAAACAGCTTTAAAATGATCTTAGAAGAATGCACACCGCGTAACTAAAACCTATGGATCCCCGGAGCCCCCCCCCCCTTCCTAAAAATCACAAGTTATTGCGATAGCAATTAGCATTTGGATCCCCCCTTGGATGGACCTCCCCTGAAAATGTTGGACCCCCTCTGGATCCTTGGGAAAGTATAGTTTTCTCTGCAATAAAACCATTGCCCCCCCCCCCCCTCTGTAAAATAAGCTGAGGACTAAAAAACGTCTCAATCTGGACCCCCCCCCCTGTCAAAAATTCCTGGATCCGCGCATGATATTATACATGCTTTAAAGTCATATTACGGGGGTCGCGCACATGCGTTCCTTTTTCGCCACGCTCCCTAACTGTGAATGATGACCATCCCGCCCCCTCCCCTAAAATATCCACAATTTTATCATAGATCCCATAAAATATTTATTCAATCTGAACCCCCTAAAATTATTGAAATTAAAAGTTAGACCCCCTCCTTAAAAAAGGCCCCAGTCCACATAGGCTACGAAATATCAGAGTAACCCCCATCCGATCGGAAATCCCCGACACAGGCATGCACGGACCCAGGAAGTGTTGTAAGAGGGAGTCCAATTTATCTTTAACAACTTTTTATGGTGAGAATCCAAATACCTTTCAAGGTGTATCATCATCGGCCAATTTCAATGGCGTTTCGCTAGCGGCCGAATTAATGGCCCAACATTGAATTCTGGCTTGCCTTTGAGATTTTTAAGTGGATCCAGACGAGTATTGCTAAATAAATCCTATAGCTTTGTGATTTTGCTGGGCCCGGAGCCCCGGCCCCCTCTGGATCCGCGCATGGATAGTTTTCCTCGTAACCTGGCTTATTTAATGAACATGAGACAGAGGGGCCGCGGGTTCGAGCCTCGCAGGCGTCACTGCGTTGTGTCCTTGAGCAAGACACATTAATCATAGCTTAGTACCGGTTCAACCCAGGAAGACCCGTCCCTACATAACTGAAAGATTGTTGATGGGACGTAAGAATCAAATCAAACAAATCTCCTTCGCAATGCTGGCCCAATGTCATGTGCTCCGGAAACATAAACTTCTTTTAACACCAAACACATTATTCAGAATACAGGCACAGAGGATTTTGTAATAATATAGTGGTGTTTAATAATGAGAGAATGGTCGACATTGTTGCGTCGGTTCGATGTTGGTACAAGGTTGGTATGCGGCGACGCCCACATTTTCACCAACTACCAACGTGGGCCCAACGTATCTTTGCTATCTGTGTAGTGACCCCAAACACAAAATATGACGTCCGCTGATATTGTTCACGAATTCCAAGCATACTCGCACCTGGGTGAGAAAGGGGGGGGGGTATTCTGATATTTTCAAACATACGTAGGCCCGGACCATTTTTGGTGTTAACTTTTTGGTATTTTGTGATGACCCCAAAAGATATCCACAAAATCTTCATACCCCAAAAAATTTTCATTTTTCTGAAAACCCTCAAAGGTATTGAAATTCAAAATTTTGAACCCCAAAATGGTGCGAGCCTACGTATGAATGAAAATATTATAGTACCCCCCCCCCCTCCACCCTCTCCTCGCAGATAGAAACAGGGGCCGGGGGGCGTCCAGACTCAAATAACAGAAAAAAAATCCGATAAGGGTGTTTATTGTTGTTTTTTTTGCAACTATATTATATTTTTTTACGGTTCAAAAGGGTCGAAACATTTATCGGGGGGGGGGGGGGTGCAACTTTTTATTATTATTATTTATTTTTTTTTTGGGGGGGGGGGGTTGGGGGGGTACAAATCCTTATTTCTATAGAAACCTATATAACTTGTGATTTTTCGGGGGGGGGGGGTCCGGACCACCTATCCCTCTCTGGATTCGCGCATGGGTAAGAAATAAGTAATTGCCCACTTCCCTGTCACGGATTGAGTTTTCTGAAAGTCTCAGAAGGTTTACCGGCCGGCGCAGTCGGTAACATGTGTTTTTTTTCGGGGATGGGGGGGGGGGGGCAAATGCTTATTTCCAACGAAACTTAAAGAACTTGTGATTATTATTTATTTTTATTTATTTATTTATTTATTTTTTTTTTTGGGGGGGGGGGGGGGGGGGTGTCCGGACCACCTATCCCCCTCTGGATCCGCACATCGGTTAGAAATAAGTAATTGCCCACTTCCCCGTCACGGATTGAGTTTTGTAGGTGCAAACTGAAAGTCTCATAAGTGTTTCCCCTGTGAACATTTGAAATTCCAGAAAATAGTTGTACCGGGCCGCGTTGCGTCTGACTAGATGCGGGGTAACTGTATTTTTGTTTATTTTCGGGTGGCGGGGAATGCTTATTTCTATAGAAACCCATAGAACATGTGATTTTTTAGGGGGATGGGGGGGGGGGGAAGGGTGCGGACCACCTAACCCCCTCTGGATCCACGCATCCAGTGTTGGGTTGGGGATGCTTATTTCTATAGGAACCTATAGAACTTGTAACTTTTCAGTTGCCATATTCCTGATAATAGAACAAAATAAACTTTATAAAAAAATCCAATCCGCACGTACAATTGGGCCACTTTCGGCCCGCCAACGAACCGCCATCCGCAGGTGACGGTTCGTCGGCGGGTCGATAGTGGCTCGTGATGGGATGCTAGCTGGGAGCAGTTGTTTAAAAATCGCAAATGCACTTTTTATTCAATACCGCAGATGGACTCAAGACGTCCCAGGTATTTTCCAATACTACGTATTTTTCCATTACTACGTCAGTGTATATGCTATAAATAGACGCAATGGCGTTTAGTAGTTACCTGTCTTAATATGCTGACAAGCTATTAAAGGGAGAGAACCAGTCTAAGCAAAACCAACAACAACAGCAAAAAAAAATAAATAAAATAATAATAATAATAATAATAATGGTCAATATAGCTTGTATAGTCTGTCAAAATTGACCTTAGACTGATTAATTTTCGCTAAAATATTCGTGATATTCGTGCGTTTTCGCTGAGTACTCCGACCTTGGTCACGCTTTTACAGAGAATATGACGATAATGTCAATTCGTTAATGCAAATAGTCTGATAGCCTAGTGGTTAGTTGACTACCTACAAATCAAGCATACCTGGATCGAAACTCGGAAGGAACCTTTTTTATATAATTGTCAAATTGCTTTCTTTTTAAGTTAATATTTTTCGTATATTTTACACTATCTTGTGAGCTTTACATCTTTCAATTGTATTTAGCCGCGTTCGTATTCATTATTCCCTAAGTTTCCCATTCTTTCCTTGTCAGCTTATAACATTTGCAAATAGTTTGGACCCAGTTCAGTACCAACAGAATGACGGTTCTGATCTGGATACAGACCGTTTGACACTCTGATAGTGTTCCTGTAAGAATTTTTGAAAAAGTTAATTTTAATTAAAAGTCAGCATATGATAACAAAAGTCTCAAAGAATATTTAGCGTGCAAAGAGTTAATCACATGTAAGCTTATTGAAATTATGCACGGTGCTGTATTTGTTACATAACGCATGCCAAATTCAAATACATGTATCCAGTTGTACACAAAATCGAGAATAAAGACAAAGAAACTAGCAAATCGAAAAACAAAACGAAAAAAATATATTCAAATGCTACTGGACTCGAACCCACATCTTTTAAGTGCTGAAACACTCGACTATCCACTAGGCTATCAGGGAATTTTGATTAAATTCATTCAGATTAGAAATTGTACAACAACCTAAAGCACACTTTTTACGAAGATTCACGAAGACTGAGCAAAAGGTCATTGAATATTTATATGTCTCGGGTCAATTTGACAACCGTGAGGTTCCAGGTGCCACCGTTCATCAGTGTCTACACTGTGTGCAGCCTCAGAGAAAGAAATACAAAAGTGTGTGGATATCATAAGATGTGTTATCATGTGACTGAAAGCTAAAAACGCAGACCCAAAACTTGAGTCAGGCTATTCAGACTACACGGGTGGTATATCTGGTAACTATCACGAAACTGCCTAAACGAAAGTTTGTTCCCATGCCACGTCCGGGACATATCGGGACAGTGCCAACGTCATAAGCTTCGTGTCATTTTTATTGTTATTTTGACATGACGCACGAAATTTAGGTATATCGGGCAACGTGGTTCCATTTATATATGTCTCGGCTTCCACTATTGCCCAAAATTGTATCTAAAATGACATCTGCTTTTTCGAAATCTTTCTACCCGCACTTAACAATGGACTACTTTTCTCTGAAAAGAATTTAGCTTGCTTGATACTTTTAATATGGTTGTACCTGCGATTGCTTTGAAGCAATCGTTTTTGAAAAACACTATTTTAAACGGCGGCGTTACTAAGCGCCGAATACTTTTGTCCAACATCTTTTTATATTTTATATTTCGACCCATGTTCCGACCTAAACGCTATAATTTATTTGCCCTTCTGTCAAATCCACTGATTCACTGACTAATGTTCCTTCTAGACTAGTGATAGAATAAACGTTTAAAGTAGAAGAAATTTATTTGAAAAATAACAAGCCACCCAGTAAACCTGTAAATGTGGACCACCATCGGCCAACCAGCGAAACGCCATTGACATGTAAATAACTTTCACTGGTAGGCCGATGGTGGCCAGAGACCTATGCTGGTATTCTTTTGTTCCACAGTAAACGTACGCCAATGGGTACGTTTTAAGTCAGTTGCTACTTTTGCATATTGCTTACTTAGCTGTTTATTTGTGATGCCTTCAAAATCTTAAAAATCAACAACATCCAAACCATATTGCGCAAAAAATATCGTCACACATTCGTTTTTGTCTAGTTAAGCCGCTGAGAATACAGCAAAAACATTTCTTAGAGCAGAATAGTAAGGTCCTGATCAGACTACAAAGTGTGCAGTCCGATCTGGATTTGTCTTATCTACAATTGTGATAAGACATTCTCTTTCTTACAAAGACGCTTGTTTGGTCCCAGCAATGAGGAAAGTGCCTGAAACTTGGCACGCGTTTGGAATAATGCTATAAAAACTGTTTTAGCATTCTTTGTATAATGGTTACAAAGTTAAGAATGTGTATGATAGCAGGCGAAAAGTGTGGAGCTCCTGTTTTAGTCAGAATTTATTGTTTTCGGCTGTCATGAAGATACCTGTGAAGATGTATGGTTTATAGATCAGTCCGTGCGCGCGTACGTGTGTGCATGTGTGAGCGGACATTGTAGAATTTTATGGTTTTGTTATGAAAGACTAGTACAGGAAGTTCAGAACCAGTCCGCTAACGTACAAGCTGATGCCAGATTTTTTTTATTAGTTGATTTACGGGATTTTTTTTCAGATTTAGGGTCGGGGGATGGGAAAAAAAGAAAAAAAGCTCTGAAAATGACCAGTTGACTGGTCATTTTCAGAGCTTTTTTCATTTTCAGAGCTTTTCTTAATATCTCAAGAACAAACAGTTTATGCCCAGGTCACACATTCACGGACTGGACGCCGGATTAGCCACGGATGTACATTCGTGGCAATCCGCATTGGTCCGTAGCTTTCCGTATAGCATCCGTAATCATACGTAGTAGTACTTAGTCATACGTTACAGTGCATCCGTATCGGACCACGGAAATTGGCATTTCCGGGGTCATCCGTGAGATTTAATCCGTAGTAGAACCGGCGAGGTGATCCGTGAATGTGTGACCTGGGCATAAACTAATAAAGTAAACCAATAGTCTGTATTGAAATTTTAAATATTTCATAATTTTCCTGCATAGGACAATCACTTTTAAAAGTGTCATTCTCAAAAATACACTTACAGACCCTCAAATAAATAAAAAAATTTCAACAAGACAAATAATATTTAGAGTCGGCAGATAAAATAAAAAAAAAAATAGAAACTTTTTTTTTCTCTACTTTCTGGAAAATAACAGTAGGAGGGTTTGTAAATCAACTATTAAAAAATCAGACCTAATCTAGGAACATTGTCTTCGTGCTAGTAGTTATTGGTACCACAAGTAGTAATGGGTACCACTAGTAGTGATTGATACCACTAGTAGCAATTAGTACCACTAGTAGTAATGGATACCACTATGGGCACATAGTGGCACACATTACTGCTCATGCTTGATTCTTTCCCTGCTTATGACGACATTGTCCTCTGGTTACAATATTTGCAAATAGTTATGATCCAGATCAGGCTAGTTGAGCCTGATCTTGATCCAATCTGTTTGTCACTCTGATTATTATCCTAAAAGAGTTTTTTTGGAATAAATCGTTACAATTTACAGACTGCACAATTGCCCAGCATTCGAAGAGTAAAGTCACATTGTTTAAGATTCGACCTCGTATGCTCTTAATATAATTGCCCTGTATCAGCACCTTATTAAATCGCCATATTTTTGCTAATTGGTGCTTTTTGGTTAAGTTTATTATGATGTTTTATGAAGGTAAACAATTTTGCAGCATTATAACATATACTAGAGGACTTTGAAAACGCATCACCCTGATTAGATACATTATTGCTCAATTCAAACTGTGCAAGACAATAAAATCCAGCGGCATGATAAAAACCCTGCGGTCATTACGCGAAAATGCACGCACGACATAAACAGGTCAAACGTGAGCTAATTTTAACTACTATACTGTAGACCGTTTTGAAAGAGACATCGATTGAAAACTGTTCAGCATTATTGAAAGAATCACTGTGTATATTTGGTTCCCCTAAAACATTTCTGCCTGGAACATGGCAGTCGATCAAAGGCGCTAAAATCACCGTCAAGATGTCTCTTAGAAACATATTTCCCAATAAAGAATAGAAGCTTTATATACCTAGCGTCGTTCAATGCATTCACTGGCAGATACAAGGGGGGGGGGGGGCCGACGTGCCGCCCCCGAATCCCCCCTAAAATCGCCAAAGAAATGTCTTTAATATGATCTATAGTAGACTAGCAGATTTTTTTCGACTTTAAAAATGTCTGATTTTGTTTTCTTGCTCGCTCCGCTCGCAAACGTAGATGTCTAAATCCAAGATGCTACATCGGCGGCGCTCGCTAAAATGCCTTCTTTTTGCGTTTACTGCCTACCAATCCGTTATTTAGGCATCACGGGACGATTCTTTTAAGGACCTTTTGGCCCGCGGCCGCATACTTTTTTTTAAAAACGTAAAAACTTTTCAACAAATACGCACATCAACTCATTTCCTACCTTGCCTTACTCCCCACAGGAGTCAAAACCTGGCAAATTTGAAATAAAGCCCATAAAGCCCAAAACTAGGTACCGGTGGAATATTTGTTATATCCCCATCGGCACTTTTTCAATAGTGAAAATACACTGACCCCAACACAACTTATATGGAAAACGAAAGTTACCTGCACATCACCAGCCCTTTCACTCACTTTCAGTCAGTAGATCAATATTACACAATATTCAGAATCAAGAGGCGACCCTACAATTACCAATTAGCTTTTTGGCAAAATCTCTTGGAAAACAGGACACTTTTGGTGCGCATTGTAAACAACTGACAACTGCAGCCGATGCAATGTTCCCCACCACAAGCAGGGCTGTATGATATGAAATTTTAGTATCGTATTTCACTTAAACTTGTAGAAAAAGCCATCTTACAAGGCTTTTTAGCCGAAACATGCTCATAATTCAACATTTTAAATTCAAAATATACTATTTTGGACCCCTATACTAGAATATATTAAAATTCGTCCAGCCCATCCCCAATTTCGAAACTATCCCCTGATGCCTTAATTATCTTTCGGTTCCGTTTTCTGTAAACAAACCATGGATGGTTGAACCGCTCGCAAAACGAGCGAAAGTTCAAAATACTTTAGAAGGACTTCTTTCCAAGAGCAGATCATGGGGAAGGAGAAATAAACTACAGGAAAACGCACCAGAAGTCACCAAAAAAGGGGATCAAAGGCTCTATCTACTGGAAGTTTTCATTTGCCTACATTTACTGTGTTTTTCTGTTCTATCTACAAAAAGTCAATTTCGTTCAGTGCTATAGTGTTCTAAGTGATTTACATCCAATGACTGATGCTGATTTATGTCAACTTACTGATTGATACGAAAAAGTCTTTATACTGCGTTACTGGTTTCGGTATCACACACGCCATAGAGTATAAACACAAATATAACTGCCTGTGTAGAATGGGACTGGATGCTAAATGAACCCATGTGACGTCATCTGCAACGTCGCGTTATGGTGCAGTCAAATTAAGGACTGATTCATACCAATTTTGAGTTGCACAATAAACCTGCGAGTAACTTTTCAATCGCATATTTTGCGAGACTAGAAAATGTATTGTTATGCGTTTTTAAGTCCTCTAGTATGACGGACCACGACGCAAGAAAATCTGGCTTCAGGGTTTGCAAACAACAAAGGCGCAGACCAGCCTGAGCATCCGCGCAGTCTGATCAGCGCCTTGCTATTCGCATATTGGAAAGGGTCACATCAGAAATTGCTCCAAACGAAATTTCACTATCCTAGCTTGTCTCTGAAGCTGAGCAGGCTGGGTTTGGTATGAACTGATCGGAAACCCCGATTGACAGGTTTTCTCGCGTCAAGGCCTATATATCCCCCATTAGTGTAGCAGTAAAATGGAATTATCATGTGCATTTTAGGAAGTTTGCCTTTTGGACATGTTGTTAGTTCATTCTTGAAAATATTGGTAAAGTGCATCTAATTATATAATAAATACCAGCAAGCAGAAACGTTTTCCCGCGTTGAGGCCCATTCATACCCATGCGCGGCCTATTCATACTCATGCGCGGCCCATTCAATCCCATGCGAGGCCCATTCATACCCATGCGCGGCCCATTTATACCCATACGCGGTCCATTTATACACACGCGCGGCCCATTGATACCCATGCGCTGCCCATTCATACCCATGCGTGGCCCATTGATACCCATGCGTGGCCCATTTATACCCATGCGCGGCCCATTGATACCCATGCGCTGCCCATTCATACCCTTTCGTGGCCCATTGATACCCATGCGTGGCCCATTCATACCCATGCGCGGCCCATTGATACCCATGCGCTGCCCATTCATACCCAAGCGTGGCCCATTGATACCCATGCGTGGCCCATTGATACCCATGCGCGGCCCATTGATACCCATGCGCTGCCCATTCATACCCATGCGTGGCCCATTCATACCCATGCGCGGCCCATTTATACCCATGCGCTGCACATTCATACCATGCGCGGCCCATTGATACCCATGCGCGGCCCATTGATACCCATGCGCGGCCCATTGATACCCATGCGCGGCCCATTCATACCCATTCGCGGCCCATTCATACCCATACGCGGCCCATTTATACCCATGCGCGGCCCATTTATACCCATGCGAGGATTTAGTATTATTTAATAGTATTCTGATCCTCTCTCTCCTGGTCAACTTAAAAAAAGACAGTGTCAGAGTTGGAAAATCCCAAAGCTTTAGGGTCCTTTAACAATACTGGTCTGGATCCCATGGAAGATCACAAAGCTACCTAGACAGCATCCAATTTTGGGTCACCATCGGCCCGCTACCGAAACGCCATTACGTAGCCGATGATGGCCCGCTTTAAGTGGCATTCCTGGTCAACATAAAAAAGAAAGTGGCAGAGTTGGACCCCCTCTGACAAAACTCTCTGGATGATCATCGCATGTATACCTGTATCTTCAAGCGGCTCTAGACAGTCCCCTTTACAGAGGAACGGAGACTTTATCGAATCATTATGATCATTGTTATCTTTTGTTTTTTCTGGTGACATAAGCATTCAATGCATAGTTGTGATATTATCCCATCTTCCAGCAATGTGTTTCTCGGAATTATTAGAAACATGTCGCTTACGTCACAAAGATGCATAACTGTTATAAGAATCACCGGTTTGTTTACCAAGCGAAACTCCTGATGTGTTCAGGAGAATGCCAACAATGCATGCACTTGAAAAACTATCGGTTAATTATTCCTCAGCTGATTTTATTGTCGATTTCTGAACGGTAACTCAAAGTCAGCTCAAAGTAACAAAGAGGGCAAAGATCAGGAATTGATACGATCAAGCACCACACCTGACCCAGGATACCAATGAGAAAGTGACAACGTCACAATAAGACGTCACAAACGAAAGCCAAGAGGTCAGCACTTTCTCAGCAGGTGACCACAAGGCATCAACAAACAGACGTGCATGAAAGCATAACAAAACAAGACAGAAATAACATACATTTCAAAATTTTCATAAAGTCTAAAAGTTTGTGTCAAGTATAGGCAAAGATATGCCCGTCTCACATAGACGTTCTTTAAAGTTCTACAGCTTATCTAATGAGACAATTTAAATGATATGTAGTACTAAAGGTCACGGTTGACCTTTGACCTTTTGGACAATATAACTACTATTGGACTGCCATCAACATATTCTAAATATTTTTTTTCAGAACCAATGAAGCACCCATTGGATAAGACAAAATAAACATAATAATACAATAATCCAGGTCACATGGTTTATTTTCAGTATTCCTTTTATAGTTTATTTAATGAAACTGTTAGTACCTCTGATCATTTGCTTAACTAATATCACTTAGTAAGGAGAGGTTTTATATTGTAGAAACATTTCCCTGAAAATGGGTAAAATCAGTTATAATGGATGACAACGATCTCATATGATATGATCATATCCAAGGAACACATGTTAATTGCTGCTTAAGAAACTATCTTAACACATATGACATTATCAGGCAAGAGTTAATAAGGCATTGTGACACTCAGGTAATGTACGAAAAATGTTCTTTTAAATGTTCTTTAAGATATTGGATGGAAATATAAAACGTTTAAAACACGCAGTCATAAGATCTTACTCAGTTTCAGCAATCAATGCTTAAATAATTGATGGTAGTTTTCACTATACAGAATGTGGTATGGCCAAATTATTATAGGAGTCTTGTAAATATAATTCATGAGAACAAAGCGCTATATGTATATAAACATAAGAATGAATATGTGATATAAAATAAGAATCAGCACAGCTTTTTCTAAAAAAATTTCTTGCTTCTTCAGACAGAAAACAAATGCATTACACAAAAATGGAAATTTATATAAAAGCACAAAACATGTTGAGGGCAGTGATTTATAGAGACATACAAAGAGTAAATTGTTCTTACAAACACTTTGTGCAGTAGTCTTTGCCATCAATGAAGCTTAAATGCAATGCCTAGAAAGAATGCTTGAAAGTATTATGCATGTCATATTTTCAATGCTTCCTTCCAAAATAAATCATACTTCTATTGGCTTTAAAGGTAAGTATACATCTTAGAGGTTGATAAAGCAGTGCCTCTATTGTTGTATATGTTATGTGATATAATTTTCAAGATTTTTTAAATATTATCTTCGAGGTGATCTTTGGCAGTAGCTCAAGCGTGAATTGATTTCTTTGCCATAGAATAAAATAAAACAATTGCTGACCTCTCTTATGTAATTTATACATGCTCAATTAAAGTTTTGAACCACCATATGTGATTTTGGTATCCATTTCACATGGGCAAATGCACCGTTCAATCCCCATGCTGATGCAGTGGAGCTAGCGTTTGTCTTCATCTACATATACAAGCAGCAAATGCTCTGATGTGTCTAATGACATGTTTTTACAGGCTCGCTTGAGTCTTCATTGCTGAACTAAAATAAAATGTGCTTACTAATTTGATATTTTATTTACGTTAATATGTATCATCAGTTTAGTTTGATTTGGATCATACAAAGGAATAATGGGATGATTTTCTTGCATCAATTATTATGACCTCATTTGACATGCTGAATATCGTGATTTTATATGAAAAAATTCTGCGTTTAGACTAAGCCTAATTGATAGAAATAAAGCAAAACAAAATTTCCAATAATTTATTTGAGTCAATTCATTTTGCAATAGCTACAATATAATTTTTACAATGCAAGAGAGCTGTTCTAAGTGATAAGCCTTGACCTCTAAAATGTATAACCATAAAGAACCTTGGAAAAAATATCCTGTTTCAATGCTCTATAACATTGCAGAACCAGACAAAGCGTATGGTAAATGTCACCATCTCCTTAACCCTTTTAAGTCGAATGAAACTTCCCACTTTTATCAAACGGGCCAGTCAATTTTCGTCTTCAGGGTTGTTGGGTGTCGTTTTTCATTCTTATTTAAATTTTAATAGAATATCCTGTAAGCAAACAGTAGAGAACCTGATCAGACATTGCAGTCTGCGGCGTCTGATCTTGGCCTGTACTATTTGACTATGATATGTTACTCACATCAGTTGTGTTGTTACTTCATCGTAATGGATAATGATTGGATATAGAACTGTTTGAGCCATATGTATAGGCATGGCCTAAGCCATAAGTGGGACAGAAATCGTTACGATTAAAACGGTTCTTTGCTATGGCAATGACTAACGTTCGCTTTAATGTTTCATTTCTCGAATTCAGCCAATATTACAATCAAAAAAGGTAATTTTAGGAATTAAGTGTAAGTTTTCCCCCCAAATTATAGCTATCAATATACTTATTGTAGGCAATAGCCGACAAGCTATAAATGCATGTATTTTAGTGGCTTACACAATTGGTAATTATAGTGCTGTCATTTCATTAAATATTGTATTTAGCAGAAAGTAACATATAACTGTAATAACAGGTGCCAAAATTAGTTTAAAATCATATAACTAGTAATTGTCTTTCAAAACTAAGCTAGTATTGATACGTAAGAATACGAAATAACTGGATATTAACACTATATATTTTCCTATCATTTTAGGGTAACGTAGTGAATTTGGCTATTGCAGGGTAACGCCTTATGCGCTGAAAAGCTAATGCACTTCATTATGTGGCTAATATATTTTGGTTTCAGAAATATACAGTTTACAAACAACATTTTGTGGAGGTCGTTTGGTAGCCCATAATCTAATGATATTACTGCATTAAAAAGTAATACGTTTGAAAGTAAGTAACGTATATAACTGTAATGTCATGTTGTATAATGGTTAAACGCATACTGGCTATTTGCTGCAATTCATTTAATGATTTTAAGGCTATCGTCATGTCCATATATAATACTTTAGTATAAGCCACAGATACAATATATTGCAGCATAGAATGTACACTGAAAATTGCGTAATTCACGCATTCCTGAATTGTCATTTCAGGTGGTATGTTCTTTCTTTGATTTGTAACAAATGTAAAGCATGACAAACATACTATAAAAAATGTTTAAATATGATTATAAATATGTTATTTTACTTGATAAATTAAGAAATGGGGAAGATTTCATTTCTTTTTGAATTTGGATACATTATATTCAGGGGGGTGGGGTAAACCACCCCTTCCGTTGGACATTTTCACGTCTAATATACCATATATACAAAAATTGTATATTGCTTTACTGTCGTATGCCATTGCATACATGTAATGTTAAAATTTAAAGGGAAATATTCTGAATAGGAAGCAATGGTTGAACGTGAGGCGTGTTTTCCTCTCAATTTACCTAAGCCTCATTTAGCGTAAGGTACGTTCAAATATGACGTCCAACAGTAAAACTGCTACCACAATTTAACTGTACGACGTACCTAGGAGTATTGCAGAAGACCCCAGAATTGCATTTCTGCAGTCAAACCTTTTCTGGCAGGTAAGTTGTGCCAAGTCAAAAACTAAGACCTGTACAGAAATCAGCGCCTGGACTATTATTAAATATTAAATAAACCTGATTTCTCTTCCTTAGCAGATGAAATAGCCGAACCATGCCCAGTTATGAATATTAAAATTGTCGCCTTTACAGTAAGCGAAAAGTCAAGTAATATCGTCGGGTGTATAAGGTGGTATTCGTTCTAATAAACACATATGTTCTTATAACTGCACAGTGAGGTCATTTTAATTTAAGAATAATATAACTCTTAAAGCGGTGGTAAAGAATACTTTACCTTAAAATATCGGCTGTTTAAGTCGTCTGCTGCTAACATTATTGACCAATGAAATATTTCGGAAAAGAGTGTGGACCAAGATCAGACTGTTCCTGTGCTGTTTGTTGAAGAGTTTTTTTTAAAACAGTTCAGCATACGACAAAACAGACAACTTTTGTTGTGTTTGTTGTTTTAAGGATTAATTTCTACTTTCCAGCAGGTCAAGCTGTAAAATTTTAAGATTAAATTTTACATGGAACCCTCGCATAGATTGGACGAAACAGTGTGATTCCTGTTCAGTTGTTTGCACTTTAAGGGTTATTTTCTACTTTCCAGTGGATCGACTTGTAAAATTTCAGTATATAATGGATTCATCGCTTGGATTGGATTAAAAAAACAGTGTGATTCCTGTTTTGCTGGCTTCTCATGAAGCCAGCTGATCTGGATCCACACTGTTTTTCAAAAAGGATATAATAGTTAAATGAATGAATACGACAAACCAAGCATCATGATTTTCAGGTGTATGATGGCTACAATTCTTATCCTTTTGATGGACTTGTTGGAGTATATTGCGGACGAAGTATACCACCACCGCCATCGATTAACTCTACATCTAACATACTATTTGTGGAATTCCATTTAGATGAAACGACGCAAGATAGAGGATTCGAAGCAACATATGACCACATAGGTACAGATAAAAGCTTCAGAGTCATATTGAGAGCCATGCGCATATACACATCAAACGGAGGTCTGCTTGCAAATGGAGCAGATTTTTCGCTCATTTTCATGAACATCCTAGATGTTTAACTTAACCCTTAAAGCACCAAGAAAAAAATGCATCTGAAAATGTCGTCTGCTGAAGTCGTCTGCTGCAAATCATTGCCTAACATCACTGACGAATTAAGTATAGAAGCAAACAGCGTGGACCCAGAACAGACTGCTCCTATAGGAGCAGTCTGATCTGGGTCAACACTGTTTGCCAAAGAGGCTTCATAAACATTTGAGCAGACGACAAAAAAAGCAGACGACTTTTGCTGCAAACTGTCTTCACATATACGTGGTCTCAATATTCTATAATAATTCATACGACCCTTTGTGTTTAAAAAACCTTAATATATAATGTCTGTTCCTTGCCTCCTTGTGATCACCTGCTGGGAAAGGGATGACCTCTTGACTCTTTTGCGTGTGTTTTTTCTTGTGTTTTCATCATTTTTCCATATGGTGTCCCAGGTCAGATGTGGTACTAAATTGTTCCTGATCTTTGCCTTCTTCTTTACTTATATACATTGTGAGGTCTCGAATAGAAAATGAGAGAACGTTGTTCGGTATAACAAAATACAAATTATGCCAGTCGCAAACCTCATCTCACACGACGCTTTCAAATAGCGTTTTAACGCACATAAAATATTATTTGAGATCCGTGTTTATCATGCAATTAGGAGAAAAGCCAAATTTTCATTTTTTATCATACAATCTGACATTAGAAACAACTACCTTGCTACTGTTGTGAATGCAATTTTGTGCCTACAGTAAATATGGTACTTTATGTAATCAATACGTACTTTTTATCCAATTCTTTTATATTCAAATTAAATTTGTAACCAGACCACCAACAATTAGTGTATTCTTTTTTGTAGACCGTTCGTGGTGAAATAGGCCAACCTTTTTTTTTTGTTCTGTTAATTTATTCAGTACTGCCCTTTAACCATTAAACCTTAGTAGCCCAGGGTAGCATACCAAGATTTTTGATCATGCAACTAGCTCATCTATTCTTCCTTTCATACAATGACACTATGACATGAAATATATACATATACTAATGATAATTATACAATGGTAATTATGGTATACTTACAGTGAGTAAAATATATACTGTGTAGAAAATAAAGGCAGAAAGTTGAACAAAATTTGTTCAGGCAACTTGTACCCCTTTTCCCCAGGGTCAATCGTGGAACCACATTCTTGCTAGCAGACTAGGTGATAAGGTTTTAATTTTCTCCCAGCATTTTCAAGATTGTATACACTGACCATTTGAAAGCACATTTGTCGTAAACAAAGTTGCAATTTTATTTATTTGTTTGTTTTATTGTGGATATATCTGGATCAGAAAAGTGTTGTATACAAAACAATTGTTATCAGAAGAAATATAACGTATTTTTTCACGCAACTGATCATTGCATACATTCTTACTTTTTTCTAGTGTCCTTCTTACAAAGAATTATAAACTGATTTGACCAGCACTGATATTTTGCTCAGTGGTCTGAATAAAATTTACAGCAGGAACCAATTTCAAGGTGACAAGTTGATACTCAGAAAAAGAGCAACCATAATTTCTACCTATTTGAGGTATTCGGCATTATATCCTAGACTGTATATATATATATATATATTGTGATCAGTCTTGCAGGGTAGCCTTTATAGTTACGTTTTGATTGGTTTGTGCTACAAATAACCATTATGTGGGGTGGACTGCTATTCTAGTAAGCCAACTTATGTGGTACTTATCAAATTGTAATTAGCGAGCAGCAAATGCTCAGAAAAACAACTAGAATACTGGGCAAGCATGTTTATAGAATGACCTTATTTATATGAGAAATAATTATTCTTGTTTTGTTATGAGAGGGGAGGGACTTTATGATGTCTCTTTTTGATGATAAGCAGGCTGATATTATTGAGGCTTTTAACACTATATCCAGACATTTGGATAATATCTTAAACATAAGTTATATTTATTTTGACAATATGTTAAGTCAGATATACCCTTCAGAGTTTCAACTTAATAAAGCCAATACCTCTGATACTGAAGCCTTGTTTTTGGATTTGCATTTGTCCATTTCTACCAAAATTTACAATAAACGTGACAAGTTTGATTTTGAAATTGCCAATTTTACATTTTAAGATGATGATGTTCTTCGTTCTACATCCTATGGAGTTTATATTGCGCAACTCATCCAGTTTGCTAGAGCATCTAGCCATGTTGCAGACTTCAGTTTTCTAATATTGTAGGTTCTCTCTATTTCTGGAGGAAAACGTTTTTCCAGATTATTTAGAGGAAACATCGCTGTCGTTGTGTCTGTGTGGAGTTGGTTAAACTTCTCCCCTTGCATCGATATAGTGGTGATATTTTTTGATATTCTGGTCCTTTGGTAATATTGGGTTCTGACGGGAAGCACCAGTGACTTTTGGAGCTATAGTTTTATGGCGACTTAGTGGATAAATTAAAGAAAATTGTTGACACAAATAATGTGACAGCACAGTTTATTAAAATAATTTCTCATTTATAACATTTATTTGTTGGGACAGACTGCATGCTTTGTGGTCAACACACTGTTCACATATCTTATTTATTGCTACTGACTGCCTAACAGAAAATGACTCGAATAAGGTTTTAGGAGATGATGCATTGATAAGTTAGGGGTCTTTCATGCAAACCAAATATCTATGTGTCTTGATCCACATCTGAATTAAGGGTGAGGTTGGCGCCGTTAAACCGGTTTAAGCCCTCCAGTAAAATATTTTACTGACCGTTCCAAGGCGGTACTTCTTTTGTGGATCTTTTATGTTTTTGTTCTGTCTTGTGTTTGCTATGTCTGTGCGCGTCTGTTTATATGTGCTTTGTGGTCACCTGCTGGGAAAGGGCTGACCTCTTGGCTCTCGTTTGTGGTGTCTTCTGTGAGTTTGTCACTTTCCCATTGGTATCCTGGGTCAGGTGTGGTACTTGATTGTATCGATTCCTGATCTTTGCACCTTTACTTACTTTAGCTTACTGTCAGATTCTGGTCCATTGATCATGTAAATTGTTTAATACAAAAAACGAAAATATTGTAAATTTTCAAACCAACCCAATCAGGTTTGACAACTCTGCTTTCCTCTTTAATTGAATGCTGGCGGGTCGGACATAAGACTCTTTGACGGCTCCGACTTGAAGACTTAGCTGTAGATGAGAGGATTGGGGCCTGCTGTTGTGTCTTTGTTCAGGCTACCAGGTTTTAACTGCTCCAGTATTTAGATGTATGTACTGTTGAGTTTTTATCTTTGTTTTATCACCTTTTTATATATTGATTTGTATGTACTAGGAGATAATGCGTTGTTAAGTAAGGGATCTTTCATGCAAACCAAACACCTATGTGTCTTGATTCACATCAGAATTAAGGATGAGGTTGGCACCATTAAACGCGTTTAAGCCCTCCATGATTTTTTACACTGACCGTTCCAAGGCTGTGCTTCTTTTGTGTATACTTTTGTTTTCTAGCCATTCATGTTTGTCTTTATTATGCTTTCTTTTCTTGTGATCACCTGCTGGGAGAGGACTGACCTCTTGGCTCTCTTGTGTGTGATGTTCCTGGTTTTTTGTCCATTTCCCATAGGGGGTCCCGGATCAGGTGTGGTACTTGATGGTATCGATTCTTGATCTTTGCCTTCCTCTTTACCTTGTTTGGGCTATGTGAAACTACTCTAGAATGAGGGTATACAAAATTACTCATATCTCAGCTGCTAATTATCATAGATGGCTAACTCTACCAAACTTGGTGACAAATTAAAGCTTAGACATAGACCCTTTGTCCATTTGCAAATTATCTATTTTGCAAATTGGTCAATATTTATTAAAACATTAAAAAAATGTTTCAAGAATGAGTAGGTACTACAAAACCAATAATATCTCAGCTGCTACTTATCATAGACTACTTAAATTTGTACCAAAATAAAGCTCAGACACAGACCTTTTACTCAATGCAAACTACTTTATTCGCATAATTTGCGTATTCATGAATATAAATGAAAGGTTGGAAAAGAAGGGAGAAAATTATGACAAACATAAATAAGCTGATTTCATCCCCATAATATCCTTGTTGCATTTCACTACATTATAAGGGATACAACTTGACAAGTAAATGCACATTCATCCAGTGATCCTTTATGAATATTTTTTTCTTTCGCATATCCATTAAAGTACATGAAACGTGAAACAAAAATAAGGGAGAACCATGTAAGCCCCCCCCCCCAAAAAAAAAAAAATAGGTGTGTTTACGGTTTGCCTAACCACTGTTTTTATAGCTGCCGACCCTACTATTTTTCTCTGAAATTAAAAAAAAGGACCACTGTCCGGTCCTGCTTGGGCGGTCCTGGATTTTAGTACCGGTATTCAAATTTTTCGCTGATTCTATTCTATTCGGAATGTAGTCAAACCTTTTACGAATACCTTCGGATATTGTCAATTCAAGATGGCGACCCTCTCGTCGCTTTTCGTTTACACCACCTACGCTATTATTTCTGGCTAGTTGACCATCCTATACAAGGGCAAGTTGCCACTCTAAGATAGTTCAATAAGAATCAATCTTAGAGTGTCCTGCTCCAGATGTACGTCAACTAGTCAGAAATAAGTAACGTACAGAATATAATTCACATACAAATCTAAGATCTAAGAGAAAAAAAAACTGGGCCCATCTTAAGTATCTGGGTATGTAGTGCTTTCCCTTGATTTATGTGTTTCGTGAAAACTACATCTTCTTGGCTACACAATCGTTGA
Organism: Loripinus fragilis; assembly: GCA_964019695.1. Classification (NCBI taxonomy): domain Eukaryota; kingdom Metazoa; phylum Mollusca; class Bivalvia; order Lucinida; family Lucinidae; genus Loripinus; species Loripinus fragilis. Next base: position 6,803,845 of record OZ026521.1, on the reverse strand, counting down.
CTCTTAGTCAATAGGCTCTGAGATAATTTATATCTTATCGTCACAATCCACTGAGACGTCAGACCTATTTCTATGGGACTTCTTGTATAACCCGCGTATTTTGGATCGAGATCTTGACTCTTTAAGTCACTTTTGTTTGCTTATTTGTGATTCCAGCCGGTCGGCTTATCAACTCATAGGGTATGTAGTTGGGTTTAACAAATCCTTGAACCTGACCCCACATTGTTTGTGGCCTAAGGGGACGACTTTCAGGTGCAATTTAGATACAATGGTTCACCAACATTCTACCTCTAACGTAGGAGGGGACACAAATCAGAGATAATTCTTTCTATAATAATTAATAGCGTCTCTATAACGTACCTCGTTACGGTAACTTTATAATGTCCCCTAACAAAAATGGGCGATTTAATCCTTTGTAAAGGAGAAAATGCACACATCTTCGAGAGAAATAACAAAATCATGCACGCGTTACTAAATAGAGAAACAGTGAACTCTATGTCAGACAAACCGCCCTTATATTGGACTAATAGTAGAAAAGGTACCGTATCACGGTTCGTATAGGTGACCATGTGCATACCTAAACCTTTGCGATTTTGTGCGTATACGCAACCAACACTAATTCTGATGTTCCTGACATTCGACATCGTAACATCATCACCAGATGACTTAGATATTTAATGACAACCGTCCATGCGATGACGTCTTTCTTCTTTGGGTTTATTACCCTCTTCTGTTGCTTGATGTTGTAAGTATCGGAAGAAAGAAAGAAAGTTAAACGCATTTATCACTGACTACACTAACTCGCGCTAAAGCCAGATGTGTTCCTTTTGTTCAGTGTCTAAGGTAATGTAGGGGAAAATCTGTGATTTGCTTTTGGATTTGTCATAAATGAACCAGCCAATCAGTTTGAAATTCAGTTTGAGAATGTTTTCTTGTTCTTTTCTCAATATTCTATGGCCCAAGCTTGGATCATATAAAGCGAAACAAACCAAGTAATTTGCATTATCGTTTATCTTTTTTTTTCAAACCTTGGTACATAGTGAAAAAAAATTGAGTGAAAAAAAATCGACCTGACCTACCTACCCTATTTCAAATTAAAAAAAAAGAAGAAAAAAAGAAAAAAGAAAATCGACCTGCCTACCCTGTTTGAAGTTTTCATCAAATAGTATACACACATATTTTTTTTTGGCCTAAGAACTATAAATCTGGTGGAAAGAGGTTAGTAATTAGACTTATTCTAGAAATACATTTTTAATGTTTTCATAAATATTAATAAATATACAAATTAGATAATTTGCACAGGCGACAAATGGATAAAGGGACTAAGGACTATGTTTAGTAGACTATGGTAATTACTAACTGAGATATGAGTAATAATGTAGACACACCTCCATTCTTGACTATTTTATGGATATTCATGCAAACAGCTCAAATATCCCAATGGTGATGCTATATACCCACCCCCTCCCCCATTTAAAGTGAAGAGTGCATAAAACAATAGAACCAGCAAATGGAATTTTATCTCTGTCCAGCAAATGCACAGACTCTCCAGAGCCTTCAAAGTAAGTAAGGGTGCAAAGATCAGGAATCGATACAATCAAGTACCACACCTGACCCAGGATACCAATGGGAAAGTATCAAACTCACAGTTAGACACCACAAACGAGAGCCAAGAGGTCAGCCCTTTCCCAGCAGGTGACCACAAAGCACAATTAAACAGACGCGCACAAAGACATGGCAAACACAAGACAGAACAGAAACATCAAAGATCCACAAAAGAAGTACCGCCTTGGAACGGTCAGTAAAATATTTTACTTGAGGGCTTAAACCGGTTTAACCGGGCGCCAACCCTTAATTCAGATGTGGATCAAGACACATAGATATTTGGTTTGCATGAACGACCTCTAACTTATCAATGCATCATCCCCTAAAACATATAAATCAAGATATAACAAGAAGATAAAGCAAAGATAAGGATTCAACAGTCAATAAAACTGAATACCAGAGCAAAAGAAATCCAACAGGTAAACCCCCGAGGGCCCGACAAACAGCCAAAGCATCAGGCCCCTACCATCTCATCAAAAGATAAGTCTTTAAGTCGGAACCATCATAGAGTCTGAAGTCTGACCCACCGGCATGCAATTAAAGAGGAAAGCAAAGTTGCCAACCGTGTTTGTATTGACAACCAAGCATGCAGTCTGTTGCAATACATTAATGTTATAGCCAATCTTTTTATAATGGGAAATTATTTAAATGAACTGCGCTGAAAAATTATAAGAACCAGCAATCTTCTTGAATTTATACACCAAGTCACCATAGAAATCTGGTTCTGAAAGTCCTTGGCGCAAGAGAGATTTAAGTCCAACTTTGAATTTAGAAATCAAATCATAGTAATGTCTATAAAATTTTGCAAAATGTTTTGCGAAGTTTATGATATTGATAGCCTTGTTTAAGAAGTTTCTGAGTTAATAATTTATTGCGAGTGTTGAAGTCAGAAACATGGCTAGATGCTCTAGCAAAACGAAGGAGTTGAGAGATATGGACTCCATAGGATGTAGAACGAGGAACATCCCCATCAAAAAATGGGAAATTGACAATTTCAAAATCAAGGTCGTCACGTTTATCATAAATTTTGGTAGAAACAATATCATTAAAATTGACAAATGCAAGTCTAAAAATGCGGCTTCGGTATCAGAGGTATTGGCAATATTCGGTTGGAGCTTTGAAGGGTATATTTGACTAACCATATTGTCAAAATAAACATTATTAATATTTAAAATTAATATTTCAATGCTCATATTGGCCTCGACGGGACAAAACCTGTCTTTGGTGTTTCCGACAAAGCGTTTACATATGATACTTTCTAAGAAGCGAATAACAAAGGTGCTGATCAGACTGCGTGAATGACAGGCTTGTCTACACCTGTGTTTTGTTCGCAAACCCCGAAGACAGGATTGTGTGTACAATCTCCTTCCATTATTCCTGTCCCTGGATATCCTCTATGTATTGTACCGCATTTAAACTAACCAAATATCTACGTGTCTAGATCCACAACTGAATTAAGGGTGAGGTTGGTGCCGTTAAACCGTTTGAAGCCCTCCAGTAAAATATTTTACTGACCATTCCAAGACGGTACTTCTTTTGTGGATCTTTAATGTTTTAGTTCTGTCTTGTGTTTGCTATGTCTTTGTGCGCGTCTGTTTATATGTGCTTTGTGGTCACCTGATGGGAAAGGGCTGACCTCTTGGCTTTCATTTGTGGTGTCTATCTGTGAGTTTGTCACTTTCCCATTGGTTTCCTGGGTCAGGTGTGGTACTTGATTGTATCGATTCCTGATCTTTGCACCCTCACTTACTTTCTCACGTCGAAGCCCATATATACAGATTATGGCTAAACGTTAATGCTCAGACCAAAATTTACATCTTAAGGCCCCACTTGATATGTAAGCATGGACGTATAAAAGAGTTTATGCGCATATGTTCTGAGTGGCAAAATCTCATGTGCTTAGTCATTCATCTTTGCAGTAGCAGCAGATGATAGTACCACAGAAACAGTAAAGCCCGCTACCGAAACCAGTGAAGTAACCGATCAAACCATGGACCTATCAACAGAGACAGACGCAGACCCAACAACGGTCACAGAGACTACAGCAGGCTTCACAATGGGACAAAGTTCATTTACAGCCAGCATCGCTCCAACAGCACACACTTCTACCATTTCAGCAACGGGAGTGAATGCGTCAACAGAAAGTAGTAAAGCACCATCGGTGGCCACACAAGGCTTATTGGGGAGAATGAAACTTACAGCTGTGGCACTTTTAGCAGATTTAAGCATGCATATTATAAAATGAAATGTTACAGTAAACTTTATTTATATTGATTTCATATCATAGTTCATATTTTTGAATTAATTTTCTTATATTTAATCAATTTCTGCTGTAGATAAATTACCTATTCTTGCATGGGAATTCGTTACGCAAAGCTGTTTGAAGCCGCAAAACCAATGTTCAAATCATGAGATTCTCGTGCTGTTTGAACATCGCTTTTACTTGAACAGGCCTAAACTGGGCCTTGATTTGTATGCATGACGTCATATGGGAAAGCGTTGTGGCCGTGTGTTGCGTTGTGGCCGTGACTGGTCATTTCGCCGATGCTTTCGTTCGCGAAAACGTTGCACGCGTATATATGACGTTGTGGCGACGCAATGACGTTCGAAAGTTGACGCTGACGCCATTTTGTTTTGAGATATCAAGTGTAAGAAAAGGGATATTTAATGTTAAAGCGACGTTTTCAGCGGGGTGTTTGCTGAATTCAGGTAAAATATGCAAGAAAAACGATCACACATCGGACGATGTTTGAACACTCGGCCTAACGGCCTCCTGTTCAAACAGCTTCCTTGGGACCCGGCAAATGTTAATGCATGAAAAAACATGTATGCTCATTATATTTTAATACCAACAGCTCTTGGTACATGTAGTTAAATAGATGATAACGTTTAGTTATATACTAGAGGACTTTGAAAACGCGTCACAATAATTTTGCACTTTTCTCTAGAACGATATAACTTATAAGCGGGGTGTATGCTGAATTCAGGTAAAATATGCAAGAATAACGATCACACATCGGACGATGTTTGAACACTCGGCCTAACGGCCTCCTGTTCAAACAGCTTCCTTGGGACCTGGCAAATGTTAATGCATGAAAAAACATGTATGCTCCCTATATTTTAATACCAACAGCTCTTGGTACATGTAGTTAAATAGATGATACCGTTTAGTTATATACTAGAGGACTTTGAAAACGCGTCACAATAATTTTGCACTTTTCTCTAGAACGATATAACTTATAAGCGATTGATATGTTACTTGCAGGTTTTAATGTGCATCTCAAAATTGGTATAAATCAGTCAATAGTTCGACTACATCATAACGTAACGTTGCTAATGACGTCACATGGCTACATACAGCATTCAGCACCATTCTGTAAAGTCAGTTGATTTTTTGTTATTTTGTGTTTACACCGTGGTGTGTATGATTACATAACCAGTAACGCATTTATTAGAATATTTCTTATCAATAGCAATTGATGGCTTATTTCGTAAATAAACATCAGATGTTAACATCAGTTTCATCCCATTTTCAAAAAATCGTATAAGTTACGCTTATGTATACTTTCATTACTAACAATGAATGACTACTTATATTGACAATCCTATGAGGAATAACTTTCATGCGCGGATCCAGAAAGTTATGCCAGAGGGGGTCCAACGTTGACAACGTTTTTTTGTTGTTTTTTAGTGATGAGGGGATGGAGGATCAAAATACCACTATAAGCGAGCCGTCATAAAACAAATATTTTCAGCGTAAAATTGTAAATATTTTCTTACCCATCAATTTTAACATATGTTTTGATGGCTCCTGTGGACAATCTTTCAGGAGCCTAGACATGTTTTAGACTTCTGTTCTACACAAATTTTCATACAATACATTTCTTGCCAATTTTGCACACTATGTTGCCAGAATGAACATTTTGTACGCTGTGTTTAATTCAGAAATATTGTGCAGACTGGGCCCTTTTTTGGGCGTAAATAATCGCATAATTCATGTACATAGTTATATTTTGTTAACTATCAATCTAATGTAGTGTGTCTTGAAACTCTGATGAAGGCGAAAGCCGAAAACGCTTAGTTTCAAAAATTTTTAGCACTGTTTTTTGATTTATATCCGTTTATATATATATATATATATATATATATATATATATATATATATATATATATATATATATATATATATATATATATATATATATATATATATATAAACGGATATAAATCAAAAAACAGATATATATATATATATATATATATATATATATATATATATATATATAAACGGATATAAATCAAAAAACAGTGCTAAATTTTTTTTTAAACTAAGCGCTTTCGGCTTTTGACTTCATCAGAGTTTCAAGACACAATAGATTAGGTGAATAGTTAACAAAATATAACTATATACATGAATTATGTGATTATTTAAGCCCTAAAAAGGGCCCAGCTATTGTACGTGTATTCGCAAATATGACTGCACAATATTAATGAATTAAATACAGCGTACAAAATTGGCGTTCTGGCAAGAAATGTATTGTACGAAAATTTGTGTAGAACAGAAGTCTAAAAGATCGTCTACAACAACACAGCACACCAAGTGTTCTACTATATGACCAGATAGAGTCAGTCACCCTTGTTGATGCCAAATGGACACAGGGTGTTCAGACGCCGAATCCAGTAGCTCTCACGGAGTTTCCTGGTCGAATCTGACCACTCCTTGTTGTGTTCAAGGCAGCAGACGGAGGCATTACTCAAGAAGTCATGATCTGCAGAATGAAAATGTTCTGCTCTTGGTGATCTTTCAAACCTACGGTGTCTCCAGTCGTCACGATGGCCATTCATACGTTTGTTCAATGGGCCTTTGGTTTCTCCTACGTACTGTTTGTTGCAACTGCAACATTCTGAGAATGTTGTGTATCTGATCTCTTGCAGCTCTGAAACTCTGATGAAGGCGAAAGCCGAAAGCGCTTAGTTTCAAAAAAAATTTAGCACTGTTTTTTGATTTATATCCTTTTATATTTATTTCTCAAATCAATTTAGCATCCTTTATTGGATCCAGTGCCACAGGAAAGATATCTCGTTTGGTGCATTAGCCTATTTCTGACTATATTAACAATTATACGAGTGTTTCCATCTTAATTTTACTACTGTTAAATGAAATTAATGTTTTCAGCTGTAAAACCCCTCTTTGTCTCTACAATGTCCCTCTGTATCAACGATGCTGTAAAATGGAATATAAAAGTCCTTTAAACCTTGGTAATTTTATCTTTGATTTGAATGGCTCTTAAATTGTTCATAGTATTTAACTACGAGTCAGCTGACAAGGACTAAATTACTCAGTGTCAATTTACCATGGTTTCATATGTTTGCTTTTCAGCAACTTTCTCTAGTTTTTCAAGGAAAATAAAATTAATTGTCTTAAATGGGCCTCGACGTGAGAAAATCTGTCTTCAAGGTTTCAGACAAAGTGAGATTCAAACCAGCCTACTTAGCTACATAGACTAGCTAGAAAATCGAAATTTCGCTCGAAGCAAGTCTAGATATAATGCTTTCCAATAAGGGAATAACAAATGCGCTGATCAGACTGCGCAGATGCGCAGGCTGGTCTGTGCCTTTGGTGTTCAGAAACCCCCAAAGACAGGTTTTCTCGCGTCTAGGCCCAAATTTTACCCCAACCGTCCGGTTAACTGTATGCAGTGTTTAAACTCAAACAAAAGCACGCAATTTTTATAAGATATGCGTCTAAGCAATATATACAGTCAGACAAAAGTTAAGCATCACCCAAACGTTATTTCAGAGCCGTTTTTCGTGTACAAATTTCTTCAGAAGAACAACCAGTTTGTAATATTTTGTAACCCTAGTCTTCCTTTGGTCTGCAGAACATATCAGAATGTCATTTGGTCATTTTGCTGAATTTCTACAGTCCTCTATACACCAACCCCTATTTTTGGGTGTACCCTTAAAAAGTGGCACAGCTTAACTCAAAGTGCTTACTTTGAATTCAAATAAACGCAGAAATAATCCAGACATATTTTTCAAACTAGTGCCAAACTGATTCTGTCGAACTCAAGGTTCCATGTCATTTATAGAGGATCATAAAGTTAATCGCGTGTTGATAATGTTTGCATTATCACTATATAGCATGCAATTCTTTACACATTCATTACGTTTATTCTTTTTGAGATATGAATCTGAAATTTTCGGACAGAACTTGTCTTTGAAATTGTGACAATATGACACAAACACTTTACGTGTCTAAGCAAATTGAAAATACCATAATGGGTTAGAGAATACGGATATTTTAGGGGTAAGTGTGCATTTACCATGCCAGGTTGTTTGCCTTTGCGCTAATCGAATCGAAATTTGCTGTAAATGTCACCACTTTATCTATTTTTATAATAAAACAAGAAAATATTCATGACTGGAAAGCTTCCTTCGTTTTCTAGGAAACTATTGAGGCGATGCTTAACTTATGTATAATCATCAAATACATTCCTGGTCAATAAATACAGTTTTAATGACATTTTAAGTTAATTTAAAAATTGGTGTATCCTTATCTACATACTTTAGAAATCAATAAGCAGTATTCTTAGATGACTTCACTGTTTCTGGGTCTACACGGATGTCATTTGATTAAGTAAATTCAATATTTTTCAGTCCCAATCTTTTTTGATAAAAATATAAGACATTTTGAAAAATATTATTTGTGCATGTTCTTTGCCCCTTCCGTAGAAAATGGACTGCTCTGGCGTGAGTCTGCTATACAGTGGTTTTATATACATCATAGAATAGCCTTAGCAACCATACACAATCGAGCTGTATACCTTTGGTGTGCAAGGGTTAGCATTTGTCCTACTATATACCAAATATATGAGAATTATTCAGCTATTACACAACAATTTTAACTCGTGTGAAGTAGTGATAGTATATTGAGAATTACATGTGCTTAGCATAGGCCTTCTTATTAATGCATCATGGATATCCCTAGGATATGCCTTGCTGGAAACTATCTTAGCCACCAGTTAATACTTCTATTTAACTAATTACCTTAAATTATAGTCTAGATTATTTGGGTATGTTTTGGTGAGGTTTTCGGTTTATGCTGTGATGTTGTGACTATAACCTAGCTAGGGAAGAGATAATTGATAATTTGACATAAATGAGCCCCAATGTCTCGGGCTTATCACAAGGGATGATTCAAACCCGTCTACCTAGTTACAGAGGCTAGAAAAGGGCCTGTTGTATACTTATGGGGACAGCAAATATTCTGATGGGACTAGACCGATGCGTAGGCAAATTAAAATCTTAAATGGGCGCTATGGAAACATAATTGATTTCGTAACGAGGAGACTCATACATGTAGTAACACTGTTCTAAAATATATTGTTGCGCTTGTCAGCAACCACAACCTCAGATAACTTATATAGCTCCTCTGTACCATAAAAAAAAGAACAAAGTATAAGACGTCTGCTATGAAGAGATTTTTGAGACCAGGTAATTTCTGCAAGGTTTCCTAGACTATCAATTCCGAGTTTACATTTTAATCGCCTATTTCACCTCATAATAGTTATTATTACCAATAAGTCACAAAATCACCTCTCTGAAAGAGACTCTATATTTCATAGGCGGGAGCGCACTACGCCGACAATTTAACTGAAAATCGATCAAAATATCAGTCTGTTACCTGACTTCGAAGAGAAAACCTCGAATAAGCAGTTTTATTAAAGCTGCATAGTCTGTAACTTTTGATCTTTTTATTTTAGAACTAATGTTTCTATTTTTCAAGAACACAGTAAAAAAACTAAAATTCAGGTATACATTTTACCAATTTCATAAATTTTAACAAATTATCAGTATCAAAACAATATCATTTATGTTAAAAATCAACTGTCTATAATTATTGGAGGGACGCAAATAATCACAAACAAGAGAAAAACACACCTGTTTTAATAGATAATTCACTTTTCCGTGCCGTTTTAAGCTATAGTGAACAGATTTATTGTGAAAACATAACTTAATTCTACTTTTGCAAATGATTTAAAACGAAAATAAAAATAATCGAAAAATGTTCATAGTTGCAGACAAAAGTAAGTAATGGTCTTTTATGTTTTTGTTCTGTCTTGTGTTTGCTATGTTTTGTGCGCGTCTGTTTATATGTGCTTTTTGGTCACCTGCTGGGAAAGGGCTGACCTCTTGGCTCTCGTTTGTGGTGTTTTCTGTGAGTTTGTCACTTTCCCATTGGTATCCTGGGTCAGGTGTGGTACTTGATTGTATCGATTCCTGATCTTTGCACCATTACTTACTTTTGTCTGCAACTATGAACATTTTTCGATTATTTTTATTTTCGTTTTAAATCATTTGCAAAAGTAGAATTAAGTTATGTTTTCACAATAAATCTGTTCACTATAGCTTAAAACTGCACGGAAAAGTGAATTATCTATTAAAACAGGTGTGTTTTTCTCTTGTTTGTAATTATTTGCGTCCCTCCAATAATTATAGACAGTTGATTTTTAACATAAATGATGTTGTTTTGATACTGATAATTTGTTAAAATTTATGAAATTGGTAAAATGTATACCTGAATTTTAGTTTTTTTACTATGTTCTTGAAAAATAGAAACATTAGTTCTAAAATAAAAAGATCAAAAGTTACAGACTATGCAGCTTTAATAAAACTGCTTATTCGAGGTTTTCTCTTCGAAGTCAGGTAACAGACTGATATTTTGATCAATTTTCAGTTAAATTGTCGGCGTAGTGCGCCCCCGCCTATGAAATATAGAAAGCGCACATTACGTCCAGCTTTATGCACCCACTTAGGCTTTGAGAACGGAGTTACTACATGTTTAATAAGCATCTACATGATCACAAACACAGGCATTAGCTTTGCTTGAAAGTAGGGTATGACTAAATAACAAAGCTTAGTATGATAAGGAAATACCACAACTACACACTTCAAAATAATCCACGGCACCACGAGGAAGAGCCACAGAACATTAACAGTCATAAGACTTCAGGAAGACAAAGCAAAACAAAAGCAACCAGCTTTCTCTTCTGTATTTCACTACACTATTCAAAGTTTGATTGAAAGCAAACAGTACTTAAGACCCGGATCAGACTCCGCGTTTTGACACATCTGATCGGGGTCTGCACTGTCTGCAAAAACATGCTAAGCTTACTTTGGTTAAGCAAGACTAAACGCTGGGATGTTCATTTATATTACCGTTTGCCCTTAAAGGAAATAATTTTGCGTTATGCTCATACGTTCGGTGCATAACTGGTGCTACGCATATGTTTTAACATGTATTTCAATTAACTCTGCATTCCATTGGCGTAGTTCCCATTACGCAATATACGCACGTGCGTAATAAAAATAGTAATAATCAAGGGAATTTACCTAATGTGGTAAATTTGAGTTTCCATTACATTAGTAACTGCTCATAAAGGAAAGAATTCGCTCCCTCTGGGAGCAATTTTTTTCCTTTAAGAGAAGTTCTCAATTTAAAAAAAGGACTCAATTGAAGAAAATCACTGCTTGATTCAGTAGTCTCCCTTTGATGTGCGTTTTTTTCAGCGTTCTAGCTACGCCGTTGCATTCTGGGTAATGTTCGTGCTTATGTTGTCATCTGCTAACTTTCTTTTTAAAATTAACTTTTCAGGAAAACCCTCAGAGTGTCAAACGGGTTGGATCCAGAACAGAATTGACGTTTTGTCGGTCCTGATCTGGGTCAAAACTGTTTGTAAAGGTTACAAGCAGACGACAAAAATCACAAGCAAGGGAAGTGTTAAGATCTATTTTTATTATGTTCACAGCTAACAATCTTTCATACCTTATTTGCTTCATTGTTTATTCTTTTTATTCCAATATTTATTTCATTAATATTAGTAAAAGCTGAAATATATTTTGTTCGATTGTTATCCTTACATAACCAACTCTACACCAACACCACGACCATCTCGACCACCACCACGACCACCACCACGACCACCATCACTAAACAACAGAAAATGCATCAATCTTTGTGGCACTTAGTTAACAGAACCAATAGTAAAATGCAGAACAAATAGTATAATGCAGACTAGTTATACTTTCTATGGAACAACAATCCCAACAATAGTATGAAAAACCTAGAGGATACATGTTGTTCCAAAAACCACCAATTCAGGTCTGAGTTATTTTGAAGTTGCTTATGCTTCATGTATATTCACATCCGGTTAACAGCATGTGCAACTTCATTATCATAGGGTTTAAAGTAGATACGAGGGTTAGTCAAAAATAACTGAGCCCAACCTCATAACATTTTAGTTTGGTATTGTAGACAACAAATGTGATTATGTTCTATAACTATAACATGTCATAGATGTTTTAACTCTAAATAATTACCATAGTGAAGCTTCTATCATGGTTGCTAGGCAACTGAAGATCGTCAGTCAGATCGATGCGTTCACGATCTCAGCCACCAGGAATATACAGTATGTCTTTAAAAAGCTTGTGTGCTTGATAGTTTTTGATAAAGACATATTTGACATTTATTTGAATAGCATATATCATATTGTCTTTTCATAACACTTAGTTCATTAATGTTTAGGTGAACATTTATTGTATGCGTTGCCTAGCAACAGAAAGCGCCAAAATTCCACAAATTTTCAAATACACGTCATTTGTGTTGCCATGGAAACAAAATTATGCATTTAAATCAAGGAACCTAATACGTCTAAGGGTTGAATTGTATATGCAGACTGTTAAATTATTATAAAGCTAATATTTTATGTTTTCTATTAAACTTGTGTAAATAAGAATGTGGGTGGGGTAACTTATAGGACCTCAGACATGTTAAAATTTGATAAATTCTGAAATCAAACTACCACAGCATCTATAATTTATGGTATGTTGGTTTCTGCTCGGTGACACTGAATAGGTACATGTTTAAGATATCGGACGACAGTGACTAAAACCTCGCTTAGATTTAGATGTATCAAAGCGTGAACGCACCCCTTTGACAGGTCATATTCTGTTGCCTAGCAACCGTTACTAAAAGCATACCAACAGAAATAAAATATATGATTAAATAGATAACACATTACTACAATGAAATATCATCTAATTATATGTCCATTTTACTTGATTCAAATATTATGAGGTAGGGCTCGGTTATTTTTGACTGACCCTCGTACTCCGGAAAAGTAATAGAAATATGCCCATCTTATTAGACTTTTGCACAACAATCTGGATTAAAAGTTATTGACATTTAATTCCTGTAATTGGTTTACCCGCAAAGAGATGAAGTAGGAAAGCAGGCTATATTTCTTCTGTTTGTGTGGTTAATTTTTTACCTATTAAATCGAAAGCTACCAAAATAAAGCAGTAAGGGAGTTTTTAATATTTTTATTGAATGGTTTTGTGGGTATAAGATGGAACAATGATATGGTTTACACAAGGAGTGTTGTATGATATGGCTTACACCATAATTGTACAGACCACGTAACTTTGTCATATTTGACTATGATTACATGTGTGGGTGTTGCACACAAGTAAAAATGAAATCATATTAAAAACAATCCAGTAAAGATGAAACTTTTTCAAGATGTTTTCATGGACATGCATTCATGTCATGTGGTAGTCCAAAGCCTAATTTTAAATAGTGGACTAAAACCCACCAGGTTCTCTCGCAGAGACAATTGCTGGTGTAAGTCCAATCTTAGCGGAAAGACGATAATGTCAGGTTGTAAGAATAAGAGTAGTAATATAAATAGAGGATCTTACATGAGTGCTCATGTTTTATTGAATTTATTAAACGAGTTGAGGAAAACAGATAAAATGCGAGGCTGGGTGAGCATTTTATCTTTTTTTCGCAACGAATTTAATGAATGCAATAAGACAAGAGCACAACTGTAAGATTCTATTTATCATATGACATTAAGATTACTTTGAAATCTCATTTCCGCCGTGAAAAACGTTATAATAACGTTATAAACTTACTTATTATAATTTTGTCATTATGTACGCAACGTTGCTATGGACGTCATAAAGTTTCCCTAAAATCTGTAAACCAGTAGTGGTTTATCGAATTTATTGCATGATGTTATTTCACTCCCAGACACGATTCAAGCGGTCAGGAGGGTATCTCATTTTTGGTCTGTAATTTTATTGCAGCCACCTTTTGATTTATAAAAAGAGTTGTGAGAACCACAGCTGACAAAAAGCTATAATGAAGGTCTATGAAAAAAAAACACTTTTAAAGGTCAGACAGTCCGTGTCCTAGTGTCCTTGGTATTGTGTTCATTTTGGTCGACTAATGGGTAATTGTTCTATGCTTTCTTGCCTTTCAAAATCAACTTTTTACGAAGGTTTCTTGCAGGAATACCATCAGCGTGACATACAGTTTGGACCTAGATCAAGGTCGACGTTTGGTCGGGACTGGTCTTGATCCAAGCTGCTTGGAAAGGTTATCAGCAGACGACACTAGTAGGCAATGAGTTAACATTGTCAAACAATGGATTTCCAGTCGGTAGGTGAGGGGCTCTTGATAAGTGTTCGCAATGACTGTTTCAAAATACAAATACAATTTATAGTGAACATGTAAAAATCAATTTCCTGAACATTTGCAAATTTCATTTTACAGATGATTTCATCTAATTAACTCTTTGCCTACTGGATAATTTTATACTTTTTGTCGTCTGCTGATTTTTTCAACATCAAATTTTTCGAAAAAGTATTTCAGGATTACCATCAGAGTTTCAAACCGTTTGGATCCGCATTCAGGCCCGACTTTTTGCGAATGTTTTCAGCAGACGACACTGGTAAGCAAATAGTTCATTAAGGTCGTCAAACCCACATTGAAAAAGATACACTTATGTCTCTTTAATGAAAAACAATGGCAATCGAGTACTATAAGAAAACGGAGCCGGCTCAAGGGATTTTGTTATCGCATTTGAAATCAACAAATTTTCAGACGAGAATATACAGCTGTGCATGCTCAGCCTCGTCAGAGACTTCGCTGCCCGCATAGAGATTTTCCACACGCAAAAAACTTAGTTTTATTTCAAAATCTGGCTAGAAGACCCCTCCATATAAATCACCGTGGTGAAGTAAGTTTAAAAGAATAGACATCACATATTGTTAATATAAATGTAACATTGTTTCTGGAACTGCCACATAAATTTTAGGGAGCGCAGTGGCTCAGTGGTAGAGTGCTTGACTCGAGACCGAAGGGTAGCGGGTTCGAGCCTCACCGGCGTCACTGCATTGTGGTCCTTGAGCAAGACACATTTATCCTAGCTTAGTACTGGTTAAACCCAGGAAGAACCGTCCCGCATAACTGAAAGATTGTTGAGTGGACGTAAAGAATCAAATCAAACAAAACATAAATTTTAACCATTGAAGCGCTAATCACGACTGCAGCAGACAACAAATTTTGTGACATCTTTCCTGAATTTCGAAAAAAATAAGGTATGGTATTTCATTAGAATCGTCTGCCAGCAGACGAATCTCATGAAATATCATGCCTTACTGTTATTTTGAAAAAGCAGCAAAATTTGAAATTGTCGTCTGCTGCACTTTAAGGGTTTATCTGTTTTCTAACGATGTAAAATGAATAACGAGATTATTTTGCAATTGACTTAAATGAATCGTAAACATCTTGATTAAGCCATCAAACTATCAAATCTGATGAGTTCCTGTTAGCTGCGACTTTTTTGTCGTATAATAAGGACAGAACCAGACCGACAGAACGTTGGTCCTGATCTGGAACCGAACCATTTGACACTCTGATCGTGTTCCTGAATGAGTTTGTTTGAAAAAAAAGTTAATTTTGAAGAGAGCTCTTTGCATGCTAGGTAATTTTGTATGTTATTTGTTGTCTGCTGACCTTTATTTCAAAAACAAACATTTTGAAAAATTATCTCACATGTCGCAGGAATACCTTAAGAGCGTCAAACAGTATTTCCGACATTTTGTCGGTCATGTTCTGGGTCCAAACTGCTTGCAAAGGTTTACAGCAGACGACACTAGTATGTAAAGAGGCACAGCATGGTTTCTCGTGAGACGAATCGTATTGCAATGAAGAGTTATTGTTTAATATAGTTTTATCTCTTTCACATATCAACCGCATAAATAGAGAATACTAGGTGAGCAGCTTTTGATATCAAGTTTACCAGGCAAGGCTTTGAGATCGCTTGTTGACATCGCGAGGCTTGCCGAGCGATTCAACATGCGTTCGTATAGCCGCGCCTGGTTAACTTGATATCAAAAGACGTGAGCCTGGTATTCTATTTATCAGTTTACCCTTTGTTTCCGTCTTCAAACTAGCGATTATGACGTATATTTCGATGTTTGTGTGAATTCAGCGTCATTAACGACGTCATTCAAAAAGTGCAACGCCATCATAACCTGATAAAGGCGCATGCCGTGAGATAGACAACGTTTATTAGGCACACAGGTATCATACCGAATTCTTGGACGCGGATATTTTTCGACTAGTCTTTTCGCGGAGAATAAATATACTGAAATTGAAGGTAGGGGCTCTCAATTGAAATAGTATAGACTTATTTACGAACACTTGTTAGAGTCGATTAAAGGCATATATGTTTTCTTGAATAGTCATCCTAACAACACATCATGGCTAAGGCATTACAGTACTTAAAATATGCGAGTAAAAATGGATTTACATCATGAACGAGTCCTTGAAATCAGGATACTTTGGAATTGATTGACAATTACACCTTTTTACAGATATGGTTTCTATATTTTTTGCGTTTTTGGTGAAACGACGTTTACTTGTTTTTACCTGTATGTTAACGATTCGGCTTAAATAAGCGTCAATTGTTTATGAGAACGGGATTTCTGCCCCTACCCCTTCAACGGTTGCAAGTCTTAACCGCGGAGGTGCGTGAAAAAATGCTCTAGCGTCCGCGGGGTTCTGTTATCTGGCCGCGGGGTAGGGCTTTTTAGAACCGTTTTTTCACACATTAATTAAAGCGTCAAGAACCAATTATAGGCTCAAAGGCAGTTACATTTTGATAGTCTGTACGTTTCTACCAGCAAGGACAACCGATACTGGTTCTATTACGAGTTTGATGCGAATCTGAACCACGGGGTGATAGCATGCTCCTAATCTTACCGCGGATGTGACCATTGTCGGTGTTGTTCATGGCCGCGGGGTTCTGCAATATGCTTTCTTTTCCGCGGTAATCCTAAAATTAATTTTTTTTTATCAGAATCATCTATGACAAAAAATAGGTAGGTGTTGTGCTGAAACCACTGGACCAATTTCGGTTAAATCAGAATGAAACCATTGGGTTTCGCTCTTTTTATTTTTCTGAATGCTCATTTAGCTAAATAATCTAGTATTTACGGTAGTAAGATCGCCAGACTAAAGTGCCAAAGGTTGTGAGCAGCAAAATCTAGTTGTTTTTTTTGTCTGCCCATTAATCAGTTCGCCCGTCTGTATGCATTGGTTCTTTTACTTGTATGCTCGTTAAACGAGCTTAAATGTGTCTAGTGGCTCAGGTGGTTAGAGCGCCTGTCCAATGTTCTGAAGGCTGTGAGCAGCATAATCTAGCCGTCTGCCTGCCTGCATACTCGTCTGTCCACTTGCCTATGACTC
Organism: Loripinus fragilis; assembly: GCA_964019695.1. Classification (NCBI taxonomy): domain Eukaryota; kingdom Metazoa; phylum Mollusca; class Bivalvia; order Lucinida; family Lucinidae; genus Loripinus; species Loripinus fragilis. The sequence goes on along the minus strand of OZ026521.1, from coordinate 6,786,636 downwards.
GCTGTATCAGTTCATTGCTCTTTTTACTTGTTTTGTATGCCAGTTTTGCTAGATTATCTAGAAGCTCAGGTGGTAAAAGTGCCTGACCCCATTGGGGATACTTTCATTTTTTCTAAATACGTAGGCTTGTACCCAGCATCTACTCTTTTCCCCAAAAAATATAAGGAATATGAGGCATACCCAAAAATATTGGAAATTTAGCAATCCCAAACACATTTTCCAATACTGTACCTTGACCTTAAGAAAAGCCCTAAAATGTATAGAAATGACCCTTAAATACACTGTATAGTCCAATTATGTGATAAACCCCCAAAATATCCACAAAATCTTCATACCCCAAAAATATTCATTTCTCTGAAAACTCCAAAATATACTGAAATTGAATTTTTGAACCCCTAAAAATTATTCATAATATCATCATACCCCAAAACATTTTTTTTTCTGACCCCCCCCCAAAAAAAAAAAAAAAAAATAAATGAAATTCAAATTTTGAACCTCCAAAAGTGGACCGAACTCACTTATTCATGATAATATTAGAGTACCACCCACCCCCCCATTTGCCGAAAGCTGACCATTGGTTTTAGAGAAGTATGCACCGAAATATAGCTGTCTGTCTGCTTGCTTCTCAGTCAATCAATCAGTCAGCCAGCCAGCCCGAACAACCGCGTAGACTGAGCTACTTTGTAAAAGCGAATACTTATTAAATAAAAATGGTTGCATGTCCCAGGGCTGGTGGGTAACTCTCATTTTTTCTTCATACGTATGGTCAGGCCCAGCATCTACGGTTGACCCAAAGAATATCAAGAATTTCAAGTACCTCCAAAAAAAATTTGAAATTTTAGCAACCCCCAAAAATATCCCCCATTATGTACCATGACCGAATGAAAAGACCCTAAAATGCATAGAAATGACCCTTAAATATAGCCCAATTATGTGATAAACCCCCAAAATATTCACAAAATCTTCATACCCCAAAAAATATTCATTTCTCTGAAAACCCCAAAACATACTGAAATTGAATTTTTGAACCCCTAAAAATGGCCTTAGCCTACGTGTGTATGAAAATATTAGAGTAACCCCCGCCCCCCCCCCCCCCTCCTGAGCTGCGTATCTTGTTCTTCGGGGTAAGTTATTGATAACGACAACAGAATTTTGGGGGGCATATTTGTTGCAAGTTATATGCATTGTAGACAACAGAGGAATAGGCTACTGTCCGTTCTACATGTGCGGATCCAGAGGGGGTCCAACTATAACGGCTTTTTTCCTTTGCTTGTGTTTGAATGATGACGAGAGGTTACTATAAGCGGGCCATCATCGGTCCACCAGCGAAACGCCATTCGAATGGCGTCAAATGGCGTTTCGCTGGCGAGCCGATGCTGCTGACCCATCATTGAATGCTAGGATGATAACTGTGAATTTTCAGGGGATCCGGACCAGAATTGCTGAGAAACCCTACATTTTTGTGATATTTCAGAGGGGGGGGGGGTCTGAATCCGCGGATGTCCTACGGCGGCGAATCTTTTGGCGTCCGTCCATTTTTTATTGTTGCTCCCATTGTATTAGGGGCTTGCCTAATTATGTTGTTCTCAGTAGACGAACGAGGAAATCTCGGAGAAAAAAATCGGTTGCAGACAACATTCATATATCAGGGGCGTCGCACTGTGTTGTGTTCTTGAGCAAGACACATTTATCCTTGTTTTAGTACTGATTCAACCCAGGAAGACCCGTCCCGATATATCTGAAAAAATTTTGACTGGGAGGTAAAGAATCAAATCAAACAAAATCAGGGGCGTAGTCAGAGGATTTTATCATGTTGAAATTACAAAAAAATGAAGAATTAAGATAGTTGACCTTGTAACTTTACTTTTAAGGAATGATTGCGAATAACAAAGGCGCTGATCAGACTGCGCGAAAGACCAGTACCTTTATTGTTCTTTGAGGTTTCTCGCATCGAGGCCCATGTGATGTTGAAGCCCAGGCATCCTTGCTTCTGCCTTGCTGCGCGCCTTTATCTTGAAATAAATACTGGGGCCCAGGGGTTTGGGGGAGCTGGGGGGATGGGCTATATATTTTCAGGGAGCTGGGCTGCACTGGTAATTATTTCAGGGATTTTAGGAGCAAACTTATAGTTTTGGGGATTTTGGGAGCCCTGCAAAAAAGTAAAAAATAAATTTATGAACTTACCTTAAAGGAATAGCTTTCATTTCATTTGATTTTTTTAATTCTTCGGCTTCTGAGGGGAAGCCCCCATACCACCCCCCCCCCCCCCCCCCACGCTTAGAAAATCTAAATGTATTTACTTTCAAGCTCTAACATGCTAATGAACAGACGCGAAAGCATGACAAAGACAAGATATATATAACACAAATGATCCACAAAAGAAGTCCCGCCTTGGAATGGTCAGTAAAATATTTTACTGGAGGGCTTGAACCATGTTCCTCAATCTTGAGTCGGCTGTTTTCTTATATTGTGTCTCCTCTCTATTTCTGAAGGATCCGTTTTTCCAGATTATTTGAATGAGCAATCTCTATTCTAATGATAAATTTCCATTTTCACATATTTGAAACTATTTTTAACTTATAACTGGCGACAGGGTTCAGTAAAATAAATATTTATGTATGCTTATAAGCATGTTACTTCTACTGGGGTACATATTATTTATTGCATTGGAATGGGCAGTGACTTCTTTCAACTCTGTCAAAATGTAATTAAATAACATCTGAGATAACACCTATACAAACAATTTTAACTACCATGACTTTTTAATTGTTATCAATATATAAATATACTAAAAATGTGGAGAGCAGACTCAAATTTTACCTTAGCTTGACGACACGCCAGGCTCTTGTAAAATTTGAGTCTACTCTCCACATATAATTGATAACTTCAATAATTGACAAACAAGTACATCTCAGAGAGTTTTGTAGTTTTGCTTGACTGTAATAGTTTGATTTTGATTTGGGTCAGCAATTTGCAGAATTTTTATCAAGGGTTCATACGTGCAAAGCAAAGCGGGGCCGAAGGCCCCGCGTGCGAAGCACGCCTATAGATAACACATATGTACAAGTTAACAATTTTCTTTTTACTTGACTAGCCAACGATCTTAAAAAAGTTGTCCAACATGGCGCCTCGCAGCCTCAGTTGAACCCTGTGTCAATGCCGATTTTTGTGGTTTTCGCACAAAAGCCGGGACACAAATTCTTCCAGGAAACACTTCCCAAAGCTTCGAGAGTGGTTTTTGATTCATTTATTTCGAATCTAAGTTCTTAAAAACATTTTTCTTAATTCACAACATGCAATAAGAAGATAAATGGATGAAAGCTGAATTTCATTTGCAACGTCAATCAAAAAAGCAAAATAAATTTTACCGGAACACAGCCTCCGCCATTACTGTTACACTTTCTCAGATTCGCGAGTGTTTTGAGATCAATTTGAAATTCTTTTGTCCGTTTCCAAATTTCTCCAAAGTATTTCCACAGCGCAACAATCGTTATCTAACATTAAACTAAAGCAGAACAAGGTTTTTCAACGTTTGGGAAAGAAAAAAGTTTGAGTGACGCCATAAAATACGTCACTTCCGCCCGTACAACTCCCCAGCAGTGTACATTTCCCGCCGTTATTTGGCGCATCCCATTGAAGCCACAAAAAAGCAAGGATAGCTTCACGGTTCGCCCACAGATATCCAAACAAAGACCACAGACAGAAAATCAAAAACACAATGTAAAATAATCAACCTTTTCTTCCTTAGGGAGAATAGTGCCGGACTAGAAAGGATGGATACTATTTTATCACAAAAGCAGGACCAAATACGAAAGGGGTCAACCACAAACATTGTACAAGCAACAACAAAGTCCCCTTCTGCTTCAGCCAACAGGTGGACTTAATGTATTTTACTGACCAAAATTCCCCCCCCCCCCCCAGTCTTAAACCATATCCATGAATACTTTTGTTTGGTTTTCATTTGATTCTTTACACGCCAGTCAACAATTTTTCAGCTATATCAGGACGGGTCTTCCTGGGTAGAACCAGTAATAAGCAAGGATTAATGTTTCTTGCTCAAGGACACAACGCAGTGACGCCGGTGAGGCTGGAACCTCAATCCCTCTGTCTTGGGTCAAGCACTCTAGCTACCTCTGAGCCACTGCGCTCCCTATCAACACGAATAACAGAACCCAGATAAACAAATACATGCACACATTAGAGCAAAATGCAATTGAAGTACAGAAACCAGTTCCACTTTCTTAGTACGATGAAAAAAACAGGGCAGAACACAAAACAAGGCCAAGAAGAGTTTTCAATCAAACATTGTACTAACATTTAAAGAAAACAACTCCGAATATATGTGGTAAAATTTAGAAAATACCTTTCCAAGTTTAGGATTATACCCAGCACACTGTAGTCATTCCACTACGGCAATTTGGGTCTCGTCACACACTCCGGTGTTATAGTAAAATTACCTTCAAATAAAGGCTGACAAAAATGAGAACTTTCTAATATGATTGCTTCGAGATTGCATTGTCTAGTTAACAACCTCTGTGTTGTTTTGCCAAAACGGAGATAAAAACGGATTTTCGGTGTATTTTTTTAAAGTTATATTTAAAAAAAGTCAATTACGGTTTAGTCATAATAATACGGTTTCGTCATTGATTAATTGTCCACGACGACGAAGCCGTAATTAGTTATTTCATGCCTAGATATCAAACGTTAAAGTTTTCATATAATTTTAAAGCTAAAAGATACAATGTGAATTTGATGAACAAAAATTAATCGGAACCCAATCATTTTGGGGTGTTTATCTGTGATTAAATGAAGAAATTGAACATGATGAGAAAGTTATCTTAACACCGGAATAAGTGACGAGACCCAAATTGCCGTAGTGGTATGACCACAGTGCAGCAGAAACAAAAATTAATTTATATTAGAGATTCAAGTCATCAAGTCACGAAATTAGAACCAAATCGTGCAAAACTGCTTGCTGCAAAACATATACACTTAAGAATGTGGGTGATTCAACAGACACCTGCCCAGACACGATAATTGAACTGTAGTCCTCTGTACGTTCTCTATTGATAAATCTGAGTTTATGTGTAGAGTAAGGATTCCCAATAGTAACTTCCTTACACAGTAAGCTTATAAAAGCAGGCCTCTATTGCCAATAATAAGCAATATATATGCCAGAGGCAGGGGGCGGCACTACGTAGACATTACAACCATAACAAGCAAAACACCATTTCAGTGGTGTTTCATTGGTTGACCTTATGTGACATTTGGCCACTCTGCCTCCCACTAACAGAAGCTATCAAGTAGATGCTATTGGGGAAGAGAGAGCTGGTTGCTTTACTTTTATTGTATTCTGTCGACGGTAGATGTAATGTTTCTGTTGTCGTTCTTTGCCTCTTCCTCACAGTGCCTTGTTTGGTCTATACTCTATAGTGTGTGATTGTTGTTTTTCCTGGTAAACTCACATACTTTTTTACATGATAAAACAATCCTGTATGAGGTATACGTTCTCACACAGGACACATTTGTTTGAGAAAAAAACAAGTACTCAGGGTCTACAATTAAAGAAATGTGTGTTCCAGGTTGCTAGACCGTGCCTAATTTTTGTCCCCATCCTAAATTTTTAAGCACTTTTGAGGGATTTCCCAGTTCGGCCATATTGTTTCCCCATTTTTACTTTTAAACTTTCACCAAAATTAAAGTATTTTCTTACCTTCGGTCCTTATTAAAAAATAATGTAACCTGAAACACCGGTTGTTGTTTTTGTTGTTTGTTTTTTTTTTTTGGGGGGGGGGCCTTATATAAATGCAGGCCACTACCCAATCATCTGCTGACACCATTTGAATTCACTGGTGGGTTGATATGACATTTGACGAATCAGCCTGCCACTGTCATAAGCAATATTGTCTTCTGTATTTCATGTTTCTGTCGTCATTCTTTGTCTCTTCCTCAAGGTGCCATATGGGTTGAACTGTATAGTGTGTAATTGTTGCATTCTTGGCTATGCGTAATATATACGTAATCACTTTTTCTTGCATTATAAGACAGTCTGTTCCCTCACATGATAAAGTGTTTGAGAAAAGGCAAAAAGAATACAGAACATATCTAGTAAATCATTTATTAAAATAAGAAGAGTAACCATCTACAATACCCTACCAGAGCTGCTGGTTCAATCCAATTTCGATCATTATGCCAGGTAGTGCTTATTTTTTAAGTTTGACAATAAATCTTTTGGCCTTTATTCTGACTAAATGAGGAGACCCTAAACTCTTCGGTAGTCTTGGCATTGATTACTGAAAGAAAAAAGACAGTTCCGACATAGAATATAGTACAGGGTAAAACAAAATTTTCAGTGCTGTCTTTATGTCTGGTATCTACAATGTTGGATACTGTGCGATGACCTGGTGTGACTTTCGAAATGTGAGCAGCGGTCATGTACTTTTTTTTCAACAGATACAGCACGACAATAAATATTGTGAAAGAGAAGCAAAATGGGTCCATCACTAAGGGGAGTTTTGGGCACTCCTCATTTAGTCGAAATACAGCTAAAAGTTTTTCCCCCTCAAAATTCGCACTCCTGGCATAATGTTCAAAATTGAGCGAGCCAGTACCAATAGAACATACTAGATAGATAAAGTCTTTTAAAGAGATGGTATTTCAAGCTCATCAAGCATGTCATTGATACTTCTTCAACTTCAATGAGGATACTTTTCCAAATCCGCTGGGGAAGTCCTACTTGTCTTTCGCCATTTCTCGTGTGTCCAACGGGCTGCCGCCTATGAATTTTCTCAATCAGGGAGTCCTTTTACAATCGTCAGTGACCTATACAATACCGAATATAGGCCACTGATCAGGTTAAGTTTTCAAAACTGAGAGAGACATACCAAATTAATCCTGATGTGTACTAAATTACGTGCATAATCATTGTGAATGTGTATGTTTGATTGCTTTGCACGGTTTAGGTAGCGCCTAAGTTCATATTAGCAGTATACATTATATTTACTTCATGATTTAAATATTGAACTGAAAATACTGTACATCAATAAATAAATTAAAATAAAAAATCGATATTTCCTGCATCAGGTGGTAAGGCAGGGGGATAGTGCTGGGTGTCTTCCAGAGCAGGGACTTTCCGTTGATTTTAAACAGAGAAGGACAATTCTTAAAACTAGATAAGTTCTGATTAAGCCTTCTTTTAATACGTGCGCCCAAGCACGCTTATACACTGAGCTTAGGATCCAAAAACTTTGTGACAGCTTTTATCCTGCTTTCGAGACGCTGTCCGTAAGGCTATCAATGAAAAGCGGGAACCAGTCCCATTTCCCCATGAGCAATGATTAAATAGGCGCTTGTTCACAGTCGGCATTTCAACGCTTCAGTTTCTTGCGAACGCCTTAGCACCCGAGAGAAGGTCTTTTTGGAATAGCTCGGCGTTATTCGACCTATTTTTGTACCCGGGCGTACAGGCTGTAGGTGCTAAAAGCAGGGGACCAAACAACCAAAATGCAAGTTGTACGCACCGTGCACGTGAGGTTGCTCGATATTTAGCCAATTGCGGCCATATTGGAATCCGCAGTACAATGAACAACAAGCTTAACGCCATTGCATGCTCCGTTTGACATTAACCGTAACGGTAAATCCCAACAAAACCATCATTTGCGGTTACAGCTGTCCTCAGACTCTTCAATTGCTGTTACAAATATTGCCTCAAGTTGCTAGATTTATCCTCCTTGATCAGAATTGATTTTTTTTTCAGTTGAACGAGACCGCGACACACGTGGATCACAGTTCAGTCAATGATACATACACGGGTACGTAAGTAAATACAATTCGTTACGATTCGTCAAAGTTTGCGAATGCAGAAATTGAGTTTAGGGGCGCTGATAATGAAACCAAAATTGTTGTAACCAGAAATCGTGGAAGCGAAAGGAGCCTGCAGCTTTAGATTCTATGAGGTTTGATCTCAAAGTGGGCTATTGGTCATAGTGTACAGAATACAGTGTGATCAATACTTTCAATATCAATACCCAACCCTTCTCCTGTGGATCTCAGTGGCTCAGTTGATGGAGTGTTAGACTGGGGATCATACAGTTGCTAGTTCGAGACTCACTGCCTTTGCAGGTCTGGGGAATCTCGAAAACACGCGATCAAAATTATCGCTCAAATGCGTGACCACGCTTGAGATTGGCAGACTTGTTAACAGAGGTAGTTATCCTACAACTGCGTCGCCAATCTGAGCGATAGAAATTTGATTAAATGTGTTTTGGCCCGTTTCCGCTGATTCGATTGGTCTTTTTTCGGATGCATTCGCACCAAGGGGTGAGAAGCTAAACGTTAAACAAACGAAATTTTCTGGAACAAAATCACCAAATTGAACCCTCTTCTGACAGAAACCTGTAATTTTTTTGACCACCAAACTTATTTAGCCTGATGACGTTTAGATTGATTTCCCTTTACATGGGCAGTCCGCTATCGCGCATTTGAGCGATAATTTATTATCGCATGTTTCCGAGATTCCCCAGACCTGCTTTGTGTCCTTTGAAAGGACACGACATTTTTCACCTGCTGCCTTAGAACTGGTTCAACCTATGAAGACAGGAAATCATCCCAACATAACTGAAAAATTGTTGATTGTGACATAATTAAAGCATCAAAATAAACAAACCAAAACTTCTCAATCCATTGTCTGCACAGGTGCGATACTCAAAGGATCGACCTATCTGCTATGGCACATCACCACTGAAAAATGGGTTTTGTGTTAATATGCAGTATGCATTACTCAAAACACTATGTAAAAAAGTAGCAAGCAGCACTGAATGGCTATAAATAATCTGTTTGTGGAGACGTCAAGTATCCTTTGGTATAAACACTAACAATGATTTGTATTAGTTTACAAATCATGTACAGTGTTTAGCGACAAAGTGATAAGATTTTTCTACACTAAAACATTTTTGAAAACACATCACACATGGCAAGGTCAAAAAGCGGTTTCAGTGACACGTAATGATGCAGTTTTTGGTTTAGGCCTACGCATGCAGTGACCACGAGACAGATGTCAGAAGTGTGTGAGGTATGTTCAGGTTAGACTCCATCCACTACTGAATTGTGTGATGTTATACATGGACGACACTAGTCAATGACTTTAAGCGGGAGGTGACATTCTGGACGTGACGTTCCAACGCCAGACAAAAATTTTCACCAGCAATTTTTTTTCGCCAATAGTTGTCACCAAATTAAAATTTTTGCGCCAAATTTATTATTTCTTTGCATTTTGCGACAATGGCAACCACTAGCGCGAACCCTGGCAGATTGATGACAAGTTTGAATCAACCAATCAGGCGAATCACATAATTTGGTGACACATTTGGTAAACCAATACGTCACATGTACCCACAATGCTCAAATCAAATAGGTCAGTATGCGATTGTCAAACCACCTATTGTTAGATATTGCTTCTCTATCTTTTAGTTAAGGCCAAAACTAACTTGGTCAGTGGTCACAGTACACTGAAAATTGGTTCAATCATGCTTCGATCAGACATGTAAAGATTAACGGATCTCCCGTGTCACTAACGGAAAACTCTGCCGCGCAAAACGGATTTTTTTAAAAAATCACGGATTTTCAAAACTCCGCTCATAGTCTTACTGTTTTTTTAAGTCATTTCTTGTGATAATTTGGCGGAAGTCGTCGAGAAAAATCAATATTGCATTCTCGCGAGACCTGACGATCTAGCCATGCGTGCTGCCTGTTTGCGACAATGATCAATATTTTGATATCGTAAGGAAGCTTGGTAGTTTCGAATAGCTGTCAGGTAAAGCATCTCAAAGTCACTGAAAAATCGATATCAATTAAGGGCTTGAATGTAAACCAAATAATACAGGTACAAATAATCCAAGCGGCTGTATAACTTGATAAACCCAACAAAGATGGCGAAACGCGAATCATCGCCAGGGATTAGCCCAGCAAAAAACAGAATAAGGTATAGAAGGGGGTCATATTTTAATGCAGAACATACAAGAACGTTTGACTGGGTTATGGCCAGCGACCGGGGCAAGCAGCAGGCGTATTGCAAGGTTTGCAGTAATCATTTCAGTTTCTGTCACGGCGGGATTGACGACGTCTGTAGACATAGGGAAGGCAAAAAGCATAGAAAACGGAATTTTTTAAAAGATCACAGATTTTCCGCGTGTTGTCCCGCATTTTTTTTTCCAGAAACTTAACATGCCTGGCTTCGATGCACAGAACTCATCTTGCTGCTATATTGTTTCTGCTGGGAGGTACTTAACTTGTATCTCCTTGCTCTTTATCATCATGATTTAATCATTTTTTGAAAAAATTGATTGTCAAAAAATAAAAAAAGCAGGCGAGAAAAATCACGGACCATTCACCATATCTACATTACATGCTGCAGGCCTCCAGATAAGAGTGCGTATTGGAAAATTATTTTCTTTATTTCTCATCCAAAACATATGTTGCAGGTACTCAAAAGAACCGTCTCAATGAGACGGTTCTTTTGAGCACCCAAAACACGTGTTTAAATTAATGGGTAAGACAATTATTAAAATTTTACACAAATAAAATTCCCTTATCTGGACCTATGATGCTGGTTCTGACCATCTGTAAACCGAGAACCAGCAATGAATGTAGGTATGATGAATGGAATTCTGCTGAACTTCAAGAAAACAACCTTTCCTAAAAGGCTTTTATTTGGTTTATATGAGAAAATACTTTATCAAATTATCACGGTTATATTTGAGCTGCAAGTTGGCATCTTTCAATAATAATTTAACTTTTAAACGGCCGAAGCTAGCACTTCCAACTTAAGACACTAGCTGGCGCCTAAAGTAACTGTTTGTGGTTTCTTTAGCCAGTAGAGTTCCTTTGCCGTCTTATTCACACTATGATTATGGCTCCTACAATGCCTTTGAATGTATATTGCATGGTACTACTGACATGTATAATGAGAGACCATAGAATGCAGCTGCTGAAATACATTATACAGTTCAACATAATATCATTAACTCTTTGGCTGTATGTTATATTTATATATTATAGACAAGATCTATATAAATTCTATTGATGAGGAAAAAGTCACAAATCAGACATGCACAGCCACAGATTACAGACCATCCTATCATGGTAACAGGAAAAGAGACACTAGTCTAAGAATGATCGATTTTGCCAGAACAGTTCAGAACTTTGGGTTGTCATGTGTCTAAAAGTCCAGCCCAGCCATCGATCCATTTTTGCAGACTCCAAGATTCAAGTCATTGACCATTTTGATGGATGATTTAATTAATTAGGACATTGATAAGTTCATATGCAAATTTGGCACATCAAAAGAACGAAAATAAATTTTATGGAGCTTACTAAATAATGTGATAATTTTACAAAAATGTTCATTTTCCATCTAAATTTGTGTAATGTCCATCAATGTATAGAAACTTTACTACATTTGTATATTCATGTGTATAATGGCAACGGCCAGAAACGGACCAATCCGAAATTCTGAATGCTGAACAAATATTGTCTGCCTTGAAAAAAAAGGCTAAATCAGTTTAGTTATTTAACCAGTGGTGTATCCAGATGGGGTTCACTTGAACCCTCTTTTGAGCCCAAATTATTTCATTTTCATTGGGATATTTTTTATTATTTTAGAAAAATGAGGCCATCCTTTAAAAAAATGTTTGCGGTCACCTAGGCCTACTCAAAATTTTCCAGGTCGGTAGGTATTTTATTTATTTTTCACTGATTTATTTAAAAGACATTAAAATTTTAAGAAAAATGTCTAAAATTATAATAAAAATATTTCTCGGAAATGTGGCGAAACAGACATACTTTTTTTGGTACGTGGCATTTTGAGTGAGTCTCACACTCAGTCGTGTGACAGCAAACAAACATTGATGATTGTTTTAAGGATGGCCTGAGTTAAAATCATCAAATTGATTCCCCCCTATACATCTGAATCCCTTTCCAGAGGAAACTCTCTGCCTACTGGGTAAGGTTATCAGCAGACAACATTAATATGCAAAAAAGTTAACCCTTAAAGTGTCAATCACAACAAATTTTGTTTTGTCATCTGCTGAGTGCTGAAATGTTCATTAGCTCCTCCTCAACCACTGGTCCAATTTTAGAATTATTTCACAGAATGGTTCCTCATGTTCTTATAAAATTGCACATATGGTTCTGCTCCACCGAACAGAGGGGCTGCCAGAGCACTAGATATTTAAAGAAATGTCTTTTGATGACATTTCCTCCTGAACCACTGGTCCAAATTTAAAATAATTTCACAGAATTGTTTCTCATCATGCCCTTAACTAGAATTGCACAAATGTTTTGCTCCACTGAACAAAAGGGCTGCCAGAGCTCCAGATAAGAAATATCTTTAAACGACATCTCCTCCTCATGGTCCAAATTCAAAATAATTTCACTGATTTGTTCCTCATGATGCCTTCTACCGAAATTGCACAAACAGTTTCGCTCGGCTTAATACAGGGAAGATTAACTGAAGTCTAAAATTTCGGCATTTATTTAAATTTTACTGTTGCTATGGTAACAAACATGATCCACAAAGTAGGCTTAAAATAGAAAAAATACCCTTTGGACCAAATTTAAGGCATTTGGAGACCTTTTTAAAAAAAATAGATATCAGCACAGCTAAATACCAAAATATCCTTTTAATATGTTGTTTGCGGTGATAATTCTCATCAGCTGTTAAAACATGACTTTAGTTAAGAGTGTGTAGCGAAAAGGATCATTGACACTTGCTATGGGTAAATGCCTATGGTTTTCAGTAAAAATAAAAGTTTGTCAATCGTCCCTTTCTTCACCTTGAAGCTACCCTGACCTGAGTACTTTATGGCTGTGAAATCCATTTTCGATATTAAATGCTTTAAGGGTGTAAAGTTTTGGGTAGAAAAATCAGTTTTACATTAAGATATATAGGAATCCGAAAACATTTTTTAAAATATCATTCCCCCCCGTGTGCCAGCTAAAGCTTTTGCATGTATATGTGTTACCATATTTTACACATTGTATGGAAGTGGCTTGCTGGCACAAGGGGGGGAAAGATGTTCAGCAGCCCAAAAACCCAGGGCCTAAGCCCATAAAATTCCTTTTCTACAAAATAAGAGACAAATGACAGTAACGAAGTTCTCTAGAAACAACCTCCAAAATTGCTTTGTATTCTGTGCTAGTTTAATATAAAGTACTTAAAGATTAAAAGTAGAATTAGCAAGGTTTTATGCATTTTTTCATAAGAAAACATCTCATTGTTATTAAATGACACATTATTTTGCAAACGTCCTGTACTTATCTATTTGCATGCTAGGGAATTGCTCATGTTTTTATTTTCGTCTGCTGTCTTTCTTCAAAATTAAGTTTTTAAAAATAAACCACCCAGGACCACCATCAGAATGTCAAACAGTTTGGATCCAGATCAAGACTGACATTCTATTGGTCTTCATCTGGGTTCAAACTCTTTGCAAAAGGCTATTGACAGACGACAAAATTATCCACTGGCATGCAAAGAGTTATAACAGGTAAATACTTTAGTGTTCAATATATTGTCTCATATAGGGATATACATGCATCATGTATACCATAAATATTAGGACACTTTAAATACATTCAACATGCTATGCCCTTTAAACAAAGCAAAAGTAATATTCAAAGGATCTAGTTAGAATCAGTTTTACTTTCCAATGCTTAATGGGACACTTTCATTCCTTCAAAATTATTTGTTTCTTTTGTTGAGCTTTCAGTTTTGTATTATTTACGGTACATGTAGTCAAAATGTACAGGTAACTTCTAAATTATCTCCCCAAAATCATTTTATTACAAAACATATTTTGTTTTTAAAACAATTTCATCAATTATCGTGATTCGTTAATTCTCTGCATATGGTATGTTCAATAGATATCACCATGCCTACCCAATAAATCAAGAAAACGCGCAGAAATCACTTTTTAAAGCACTTTTTATTTTCATGAAATTTCAGACCCCCTCCCCTTTCTACCCGCCATAACTCTCTAGTGCGTAGGAATTTTGAAAATATTTTGCTGGCTGGCTCTTGCTATTAGATTCACCTATTGCACTGATACTACATACACCACACTAGAAGCTCAAAAGCAGCGTTCTAGGAATCAGAAAAATAGGCGTATAAGGCCCAAACCGTCAATGATCCTTTAATTTTCTTATTTCTCAACCAAAACATATGTTGTGGGTACTCAAAAGAACCATCTCAATGAGACGGTTCTTTTGAGCACCCAAAACACATGTTTAAACTGATGGGTGAGAAAATATTTATATTTTTACGCTTAAAATATTTGTTTATCTAAACCTGTGTAAAATATCTTTTTGATAGTTGCTAGTGCTCTATGTTAATTGGTCTGTCAAACATCTCAAATTTGCTCCAAAGTGGTCAATTTCCTGTTTTCAGCCTATTTTGGTGGCCATATTTGTTATCATAGCAACGGTTAAAGTCAAATTAATTCGAGACTTTTAAACTTTGGTTATTGTTCTAATAAACCAATAAGAACAAATTAGTTAAAACCAATTTTATGTTTTAGCCTCATAGGCGGGCCAAAAAAGCCCGTTAATGCACATCATATTTTGAACATTCACAATATGTACAGTAAATTTTCTAAAATTTAGAACATTTCTCTTTTTGTTCTCAGATTACATGTGGGTTAATAACTTATCAAGGCTGGAATACATCAAGTGCTTGTCAGAATAGCAAACAGGGAAGACCTTGATCAGACTGCTACATCAGAAGCAGTCTGATCTGGGTCTGCACTGTATGTCTACTGTCTAGTAAGAAAGGCCTTTTTACAGACAACTAGTGTTCAGAGTTTTAGAGCATCTACTATATATATAGGCTTAATTTAGAGACTTATACATGTTTGTTTCAGGTGACTCTGGCTAAGAAGTCTGACTAAGGAAACAACAGCTGTGAGGTGATCAACGAAGAATGAATTTATATCGCAAGTTCAGATGTCCTTGTTAAAGGTAATTACATTGACTAAATAAATCTTGCATTCTGTGTTGTTATTAGTTCTGGGAACTACATAGGTTTGCTCGATTCCTGATGATACCCTCTACCAGAATTGCACAAATGGTTCCTCTCCGATGCACAAAAGGGCCACCAGAGCTCCAGATAAGAAATATTTTAAATGACGTCTCTTCCCGAACCACTGGTCCAAATTCAAAATAATTTCACAGAATTGTTTCTCATGATGCCTTCTACCAAAGTTTCTGCTCCGCTGAACAAAGGGGCCATCAGAGGCCTAGATAAGAATTGTCTTTAAATGACATCTCCTGAACCACTGGTCCAAATTAAAAATAATTTCACGGAATTGTTCCCTGTGATGACCTCTACTAAAATTGCATAAATGGTTCTGCTCTGCCAAACAATAAAGGCGGCTAAAAATTCTAGATAAGAATTATCTTTAAATGATATCTCCTCAAGGCTCCTAAACCACAGATCCCAATTCGAAATAGTTTCACAGATCTGTTACTCATAATGCCCTCTACTTAAACTACATGGTTCTGCTCCATCACACAAAGGGCCACCAGAGTTCTAGATGAGAAATGTCTTTAAATGACATCTCCTTAACCAATGGTTCAAATTCAAAATAATTTTACAGAAATGTTCCTCACGATGCCCTCTACCAAAACTCCTTCACAGCATGGGCACCAGAGCTAATTATAAAAAAAATCTTTGAATGATATCTCTATAGCCACTGGCCAATACATTATCTTCTCATGAATGAAGATTCAGATGAGCGATCCAGGGCCCTAGGGTCCTCTTGTTAGCTCACCTGAGCCGAAGGCTCATTGGGGAGCTTATTGTATACCAGTTACTCCAGCGTCCGTCCGTCAACAATTTCAAACATCTTCTCTGAAACCACTAGGCCAATTAAATTCAAATTTCATATGGAGACTTCTTAGGATGAAGGAAAGAAGTTTGTTCAAATGGTCCTGGTCACATGACCAAGATGGCCGCCACGCCCATATATGGTAAAAAACCCTTTAAAAATCTGCTTCTCCAGAACCAGAAGGCCGATGACCTTGGGACTTGGTATGTAGCATTTGGGTTATGGGGCCTACCAAGTTTGTTCAAATGATGATCCTAGGTTGACCTTGACCTACTTAACGTCAAGGTCAAATTTGCTTCCTAATGGGAAAATTTCTGAAAAGTTGATTTTTTTTAAAACTGTGGAAGCCTTAGTCATTATTCTCTCTTGATATGTTTAACCTAATGAGACAATGGCTAAGTTCCAAAGGTCAAGGTTGACCTTTGACCTTTCAGCTTAGGTCACTCATATTGGAGTCCCATCAATATATTAAAACAAATTTCAAGTGAAGACTCCTTATGATAAATTAGTCAAAATGTATGCAAAATATTTTGGTCACATGACACAGATGCCGCCATGCCCATATATGGTTCAAACCATTTAAAAATCTTCTTCTCCAGAACCAGAAGGCCTGTGATATTGAGACTTGGTATGTAGCATTGGGGATGTAAGGCCTTCCAAGTTTGTTCAAATGATGATCCTTAGTTGACCTTGACCTACTTAAGGTCAAGGTCAAATTTGCTTCCTATTATATTTAAATGTGAAATTTTTTGAAATGTTGATTTTGTGAATACTGTTGAAGCCGAAGTCATTATTCTCACTTCATATGTTAAACCTAATGTGACAATGGCTATACATAAGATTCAAGGGTCAAGGCCTCCACATCCATATAAGGTAAAAACCCATTAAATATCTTATTCTCTGGAACAAAAGGCCAATGGCCTTGGTATGTAGCATTGGGGATGTGGTCTCTACTAGGTTTGCACAAATGATGAATCTAGCTTGACCTACTATATGGCAAGGTCAAATTTGATTCCTAATGCATTTATATGGGAAAAATATTGAAAAGTTCATTTTTCTATAACTGTTTAAGCCGAAATCATACTTTCGAGAAATTTTAACCTTGTGAGACAATGGCTTTGTACCAAATGTCAAGCTTACCTGTGACCTTTTATTCAATGCCACTCATTTGGACTGCCACATGTACCTACATAAACATTGGTTTCTCAGAAAACACTTGGCTGTTTGATGGAGTATTCATTAGATTGTTTTAAGTCACTGGACCAAAATGGCTACAACCCCCATATACGGTAAAACAAAATATGTTTTATTATAAGCTGTAGTTGACCTTGACCTATTTTAACATTATTAAAGTGGTCAGGTGAGCGCCTCAGGACCTTCAGGTCCTCTAGTTTTTTTTATTGTTATCAGTTTTCGTCTGGCATGTGTCGTCCGTCAATCGTCCTCTCAATAAACTTTTCCTTTAGATAACATCTACTCCTGAACCACTTGTCCAAATTTAAAATAATTTCACAGGAATGCTCCCCATAATGCCCTCTACCAAAATTGTATGAATTGCTCTAGATTTGAAGTCTTTAAACGATATCTCCTGAACCACTGATCCAAATTCAAATAAATTGACAGAGTTGTTCCTCGTGATTCCCTCTACCAAAATAACACAAATGGTTCCGCTCAATGGACAAAAGGATTGCCAGAGCTCTAGATAAGAAATATATTTTAACTACATCTCCTCCTGAACCACTGGTCTATATTCAAAATAATTTCACAGAATTTTTCCTCATGATGCCTTCTACCAAATTGCACAAAAGGTTCCACTCTGCTGAACAAAAGGACCACCAGAGCTCTAGATAAGAACTATCTGTAAGCAGTATCTTCTCCTGACCAATTGGTTTAAATTCAAAACAATTTCATAGAACTGTTCCTCATGATGCCTTTTCCTTAAATTGCACAAATGGTTACGCTCTGATTCTTAGAAATCTAGTTCAAGCATTAAGAGAGTGAATATTTGATGAAAAATTCTTAGCCATCAGTTTAAACATAAAATTCATTTTGGATCTCAAAAGAACTGTTTGATTGAGAGGGTTCCTTTGAGTACCTACATGAAAAATTTTGGTTGATAAATAAGGGAAGGAATTTTTAATTATGTACTCTAATCTAGAGGCGTGTAGAGGAGTTTATACTGTTTTCAGCCTTTCCTGGTTTATGTTATATACACTAGTTATAAATGTATTAATGTTGCCTGGCATTTACAAGTTATAACTCGGGTTAATAATGTAGATAAATGTTCATTCATACTGGAGAGAACTCTTATATGAATGTTTATTCACACTAGAGAGAACCCTTACATGAATGTTTCTACACCTTGAGCTGGTGAGAACTCTAAATATACTGAGGGAAAAAAGTTAAGCAATTACTTTGGGGATTCACAGAATGAATAGTTATCAAAGCATAGGCATGTATTTATATCACACTTGTTGCCGTAGCACCAGAATATTTTGGCAGGGAATATTATTGTATAGATCATATTGGAGCCAAAAGCATTCCATTCATAAAATTACATTTTTTCTATATTTAACAAGTTTCAGCTGAATAGATTTTTCAATTCTAATCATTTGAATGAGTCTGTCTTAAAGTTTAGGGTTGTTTGAGGGTATTTATCATTCATTTGAATTCAAAGTGAAGTAGAACATTATTTAAGATAGGAGTGAAGACCCTGATCAGAGGTTGCACAACATCTGATCTGGGGCTGCATAGTTTGTCTACTCTATGTCCCTTAAAAGGAGCTAGGCTTAAATGAGTTAATAATCTTGTGTAATATTACTTTTTATGTTAACACTATTTTTTACGTATAATCTTAGTCTGTCAAAATTTACTTTCAGATATGATTCAGGGATGTTCACTATACAGAGATAGAAAGGATGGAGCTACTACAACTGCAAGCCCCAGAGGCTCAAGAAGCAAAATAACACTTTATTATCAAATGATGAACTCTTTGAAGGTTACACTTCATAGAATTGTGACTTTTTTAATTTTCCCCAAAAGTCTTAATCTTTCACGATGTTATCATTTAGTCAGGGCCCTTAGGGACAAAAAAATAGGTCCCGTGCGATTTGTGTGCCGATTTATGGTGACCTATAGCAAAACCTTCAATGGAGTCTTACCTTTAATTTAAAGGTGGTCACCCATCTCAAATCCGCGTCTGAGGCTAGTTATGACGTCATAAATATGGCGACCATAATAAGAAACTGCCCGTTAATAAAAGTTACAGTTTGTTTTGGTATGGTCAGATTAATCCAACACGAACGCTTTTTTATAACATAATATCAATTATTTTAGTCATATGATGGTTACATCAATGCTTTACCTGACTTTGGCAATGAGTTATTTATCGATAACTATATTTTGCATGCAAATTACCGTAGATTTCCTATAAATACAAAGTTTATCGGGCCACCTTTAGACTGATGGCTGAGAATGTTATTGCTCCCCCTCGGGAATTTCGCAAGCTTCAAGCTGCTTCTTTTAATATATGTTTGCACTATGTTCGCCGGGGCGTTAGTCTCTGACAGCCTGTTACATATGTTACCATATTAAATTTAGAAAAAAAAAGAAAATTAAAGTTTGAGCTACAGAAAGAGGGCTAATTATTTAAATTACTCATATGGTCTGCATATTTACTACTTTAGCTACATATAAATCCTTTTGGAGCAAAATTACAGCTTCCTGTGGTGTTATGTGCGTTACTTCAATCAGATTACCCTTTAAACATGAAAATTGTGACCAATATCATTTACTTTTTAGCCGATATGTGCATTTTCCAAAATGTTTTCAAATTGTACATTTTGTACTAACAAACTCATTTGGCTTTTATATTTAAAATATAGTGTCTTATACGTGCAATCAAACAACCCAAAGGCTACACCCAATTTTAAGGAGCCGAATTTGGTAGGCATCATTTAAGTACAAAAAATGTAAAAACATTTGCTGCTGTTGGATATCTTGCATAGTTTGGATTGTCATGCTCATATTATAAAGAATTATAGATTTTGCAGGTTTAACAACAAGATTGAAGCACGTATTAAAGGCTGTAACATATGTTACATGACATAATAAATGAGCAATGACATTGACTTGATGTAAGAGATGATATTTCAGGAAAAAATGAATATATTTCGCATGTTTTCCTAGCTAAAGTCTCTAGCATCCGTTGCCTAAATCTTAGGTATTGAGGATTATTAAGCCCCTGTACCTTTGTCAGTCAGGGGCATAACCTGTATAAGTTACAATATATATCACTTGAAGAAGTTAAAATTGTGCCTTTTCAACAATGATTTAAAAGTTAGGCTATCGAAAGTAACTTTTGTAGGTTATATCTGAAATTATTCACGCCAAGGTCAAATTTTAGTCAGTCAAAAATATAACTTATTCAAGTTAAAAAGTAGCTTATTTTCTGATTTTCAATGACCTCGCGTACAAATTTCTAGACGATGCATACACAAATTTATTGCATAATCGTAAAGCTATGTAATAGGTCTTTCAGATAAAATTACCCACATGGCCGTGAAAATTTCAGTAACTCCGGAATATGAAGATGAAAAAAGACAGTTTCACTCAAACAGGTTACTTTTGTTTTTGTTACTAAAAAAGTTAACTGCTTTAAGTGATATATTTTTTAACTTTTGGAAGTTATGCACCTGACTGTTTGTTACAGATGTTGAGAATATTTGTTTTCAATATTTCCTAATATGAATAATTCTAAAATAAAAATACATCCTAGAGGAACATAGAAAATAATCGGTTCACATTTAAACAGTACAATTTAGACATACACTATCGTATGTTCCAGTTCGAGGAGCATCGAATAGGAGATGTTTGCACACTTTAAGCATGGTTGTTAGCCTGTAATAGCTTGTAGCTTGTTACATATGTTACTTTATCAATTTGAGAATAAGAAAATTGAAAATTTGAGCTACAGAAAGAAGACATTAAAACTAGCTAATCAATGAACATTCTAATAGTCTGCAAATTACTGGATGTCTTTGCTACATATGACAGCTGTTTACGGCTACATGTTGTATTATGTGCGTTACATGAACTTAATTATAATTTTAAAGTGGTAATTTTGGCTATCGTCATTTAGTTTAACGACTGCTCAGAGTTGGTTTCAAACCGTTTTAGATTAGGTTTAACAAACATATACTCATTCGACTAATACAAAAACCAAAGTTTGCTTTTCCATCTTAAATATTTTGTCTTATATGAGCTAATGCACAACCCTACCCTCAGTTTTGCAGTGGAGCAAAGGGGCTCTTTCATGGTATGGGAAATTAACATGGGAGTCTGCCCACGCTTGGAATTTGATAATATTATGTTTATTAATTGTCTGGGGTATGACTTTTATATTTATGGTGCATTTGAGTTTTTATGCAATTCCACTGCTTATTTATGACGTCATGTATGATATCACTACAATACCTTAGGGTATCCAGTTATAATCATTTCTAAAGTAATTGACATATCATGTAACAGGCGCAGAAATGCTTTATTTAATAACTATATTATTGATAAGTATGTTGATACTATAAATGGCTTTGTATGTATTAGGATAGCGAGTGGGCAATCATTTTTATGAGATGGTACCCCAATTTTTAACTATATATTTTGTATTCAGTCGAATTTGGAATTAAAATTTTTACACGTGGCGGTCTTTGTCAAGATACCATTTCAACATATAAACTTTCCATATATGTTAAGAATATGTAGACAAAATTTCATGAAATTCAAGGACCGGTAACATATTTTTCAACTTGATGTAAACACATGGCCCTAATTCATCAAAATGTAAAAAATACAATAATCATGTTTCACTGTAAAACATACTTGAATACTTGCTTAGTTTGAATCACCATGGTAGTACGTTTATTGGTAGAAGTTGATATGTTCAGTAATTTTTCCCTATTGCTGATTGTAAAAAGAAAAAAACAATATTCTTTGATATGAAGTGTCATGATTCTTATTTAATGAAGTGCTTACACAATAATATTACCCAAAACGATACAATATGGTGACACTGCACTTACCACATCTAGTTTCTAACGTTAAAACTACATCTAACGAATGTTACACTTAATATGTAACATTATTAAGAATTTTAATTCATACAGAAGAGAAACCTAATGACAAGTCAGTTCATACAGGAGAAGAACCTTATATCTATGATTTTATAATTGTAAGCCTCATTAATAAATCTGGTTCACAAGAATAAGCCCCTGTCAAACCTATTGGTTATAATGAACCAATTTGGTCACAGAGAACTCTTGGCTTCAAAGGAGTTGCTAAATTAATGCTTAAATCTTCTCTGTTTATTCTATTTTGTAAAACTGATGCTGATTTCCATCAAATGGCAACATTTATTCTTTGGCTGGCTGTATATTCCAGGCATACAGTTTCGTTTTCTGGACCTCACTTATTCATGTAGAACACTGTTCTATGATACCTTTGATATGACTCTGTTACACTTAATCCTGGTCACGGCACCAAAATGTGGATACTCTAGATCAGTTGGGATGTATAGAAATATTTGGTCTTCTTGTTTTCACATGTTTATTGATAGGATATTATGTTTCTTAAACAATATCATGCAGGACTTGAGGAAGTGATACACATTGCCTTGGCCCCATAGTGCCATGACATGGGGCCATGACCTTTGGCATTTCCATCAATTGAATCATTTGAAATTGTCTAAACATGTCTTTCTTTAAGAAAAGTGGATGTAGATTTAAAAACAACCTCCTTCTGTCGAGTTATTGATTCATTTCAACTAAATAATTAATTTTGCTAAAACTGACCTATACCCATAAGAGGTAGGAAATGACAAAGTTACCGGTTTTGGATTTTCATGAAATTTGGCTCAGATCAGTAGGATATATATGGCATGTTTTTGTGATAATATGATATCTTGACAAAGACTAAAACATATCTATCTTTGGAATTTAATGTTGAATGTTTTGTAAATTTTTGAAAAAAATATTGAAATTTTATAATCACTTCTTCAGAAAACGTAAACCATAATATATCCAAATGGTTTCCTGGTATTAGTATAATGCCTATGGTATTTTGGATTTAATCTAGATGATAAATCATAGGAATAAACAAAACTATAGATTTAGGACATGGAAAATTAGAGACAGGTGTCACCTCAAGGGTGGAGTACGTCAGGGTTGCTTCCAAAGCCTTATTCTTAACTATCTAATTCAATACATACATTTTCATAGTTTGTACATAACGAGTCATTATCATGCAAAGTTTAAAGAAAATCCATGCGTGGGCACAGATGCAAGACCCCCTTTTGTTTTCGCTGCTTAAATAAAACACATAAAACAATTGCAGAGTGTTGATATTTTACATTTTCTTAAACAGTCTTGCTCATATATCATCAAGTTTCTAAGATCAGGACACTTATTAAAGATGTCAATGTGCCATTGGTGATGTCACAACCAGGACTCTGATCGAATTCCATGCACTTTCAGGTGCTGATATTAGCTAGTTCAATGTCAGGAAAGAGCAAGAAATCATATTGGCAGGCATTTAGCTATGCTGGAGACTCTATCCACGAAGCATTCTTTCACATCGGCTTAGAAAGCAATATGGCGGATGCACTAGAGTAATATATTTGAAAATTGTCCTGACCTCTTAGCTGTCGTTTGTGATGTTTACATGTAACTGTGAGTTTGTTACTTTCCCATTGGTATCCTGGGTCAGGTGTGGTACTTGATTGTATCGATTCCTGATATTTGCCGCCTTTCTTACTTTGTATTAGCCACTCACCGATATTGTTCGACTCACTGCGTTGAGGTACTGGATATTTTGGAGAGAAAAAAAGCCGCATTGCAAAAACTACCACTTCCCAGAGCTGTATTTCTCGAAGGTGTCAAACGTGCGCAGTACCAGTGCATCATTTGAAAACCTCATCTGTCATTTATCCTGACAAATTAATGCCTGACAATTATGGTAAGAAGAGTGGCTGTGAAATATTGTCCAGTTATGATGGTATTGCCCATGTGCGGATCCAGAGGGGGATAGGGGGTCCGGACACCCCCCTTAAAAATAACAAGTACGTATATGGGTTTCTATAGAAATTAGCATTTGGACCCCCCTAGAAAAAATTGGACCCCCGGATCCTTGGTAAAGTATAGGTATAGATTTCTCAGCAATAAAACCATTAGACCCCCTCTGTAAACTGTAAAATAAGCTGAGGACTAAATAAACCTGACAGAAATTCCTGGATCCGCGCATGTTGTCTCCTGCCCCCGAAACCCCTCTGCAGCTGATAAAATGTGGTTGCAGCATGTCTGTATGCGAATCATCTCGTTGTAAGTACAAAGCAAACCATTTATATTGTACTGATTTGTGTTGCTGTGGAGCAGAAGAGGACTCATATAAAATATTGCCAGTGATCAATATGCTTATGACTTTTGAACAACTATTTTCATGTGAATTCAGATATTTCTTTAGCCGTATCAACAAGAATGCCTTATTGTCCGTTTTTGACCTTTGAAGACGATTCTACCTATAAGCATGCGAAAGATAAATCAGATTGTAACAGTTTCTATTTCCCATGCTGTCGAAGTACCATGGATAACTTGTAGAGGGTTTTATCCTTATTTCCATATCATGAACTACTAAGTAGACTCTTCTAACTTTTGATCCATCGGGGGTCAAAATCGGACTATAATGAGTTTGGTAGATATTGTGTGCAAATAATTATTACTACTATATTTTCTTTGGATGTAGGATAAGCAGCTACAGATAAACCAAAAGCTTTGAAGTGTGACTCTATTTACAATATTGATATGTTGTTCTAGAAAAATGGTTTCAGGCATTTATATACATTTACTATAAAAGCTTTGACATACACATATTCTAGCTGGACTGGCTCTTTTTACGTATTCTGCATCAATCGTTTGAAATAGAAAGACCCAAAGGTCATTGGTCAGAGGTCGTGGTACATCTATATATGTCATGATAAGGCTACCAGTTCATTAAAGGAATATTTCCATGCGTTGGAAATGGACAAAACGCATATATATGTGGTATTTACATATAAGGCGTCATTTCAATGACGTCATCTTTTTGTTCTGATGCGAAAACAATATGGGCGACATGTTTATTTTAATTATTTACCCCCTAAGATTAAATTTGGTGCATTTCGACTGAAATTGGCAAATAATATGCAAGAAAGTCCTGATCGCCATATACTACAATGGACATACCGTTTAAATTGCACTGATACAATATACGTAATTTTGATGACGTCATAATGACGTCCAGACGTGAAACCCAGATGGGTGACCAGGTGATTTTCATTAGTTATCCCCTAAAGTTTGATTTGGTATAGGTCACCATAAATCGGCATCAAATTCGCACGGGAGTCCCGATCGCCCCTGACTAATTGTGTGTGGGGGAATTTGTGTAGCATTTGAAGAAGTCACCATTCAATGAAGTGTTGCATTCAAAGAAGTCACTGTAAGATACAGTGTAATCAGGGTTGTATTAGACAAAGCTCAATAAATAGCATGATTGAATTTATAACTTCGTGTTTTTAATGTTTAAACATGATCAATACAGTAATCTCTCGCTAACTCGAATCCTTCAAACTCAAAATACCCTCTTAAGTTAAAGTAAAGTGTAGGATGAATTCATATTTAACAGACTTTGTTCACAATTATTTTCTATCCAAAACTATGCTGACTTTGATGTACTTAAAAGGATAATAGCGAAAACAATCTTGATAGCCTTATACACTGTAATATCCTTTTACAGATCCACTGTTTTAATTCAAGCTACAAATAAAACAATGTGAAAAAATTGGTCATAGAGACTTTGATTTAACGAGAGGTAACTGTATACTAACTTGCTAAGTACCACAAACTGTCCAGACTATGTATGGTCGACCATTGGTTAGAAATCAGAGGATGTTGGTAAACAACCCTAACTGGGCATCTTAACACTGTTGCCATGGTAAATCCTTTCATTTGTAAAAGGCTGTAGTTTTTAGCCCTGGACCTGCTCACAGTGTGCTCAATGAGCTTTCAAGAAATGATGTCCCTCTGCACAAACCGTCATCATAAAAGGTTCTGGTTTGCAATGGCAATATACAAGATGTACTCAAATATCTTCCTTTGAAAAGCAACAACTCCTGGCTGTATTTGAGAATAATTCAATTCTTATTGTTTCTCTAAGTCTAACAATTTAGATTACAAATTTGGCCAGATTGGGCAAGTGAGGTTATAGGCTAGACACTGAAACGATATTTAATCATCTCTGTGGGTGAACTATCACATTTAGTGTGAACTGATTTATAGGCGATCGCGAGCATATAGTATACCAAAGATTATGTCATCCGTCTTTTAACATTTTCAAACACTGGGCGAAGTCTACTCAGATGTCACATTGAGATCAATAGGATATAGCCAGAATAGCTAGTTTAATGGTACTGATTACACATTCAAGATTGCTGCAGGACTAAAATATAACAAAACCCTTAAAAATAGTTTTCTCTGGAACCAAAAAGCCTGTGACTTCTCTTTTCAAGACGTTATATTGGTGGCCCCTTTGCTGTCAAACATGTAGTTGTGCATATATGCCTTGCCTGACGATGCTCTTGTTGTCCTTTGCAATCTCCATGATTGTCCCTGCACTCAATTCCGACATAGTTACAAAAGAGTACCGCAAGGAGCTATAATTTTAATCCCATGAACTCTAGGCCAACAATGCCAAGTAAACGGTAGTCCAATAACAGTAAATTGTAGTCTTTAATAATCAAAACAGCATTCCATTACACCTTAGCCATAGGCTTAATATGAACTTATGTGACCCTTTCATGTCCGTCATCTGTCAGTCAACACTTTGCGCTTTAAACAACATCCCCTTAACTACAAAGCGTAACAGGAATGTTCATTGGATAGTTTTTAGATCTTATTGCGATTATTGGGTGTGGGTCGTCTGTCATGCGTCGTCAACAATTGCTTCAAAGGGCAGCTCCTAAACTGCTGATTGGATTTTGGCCAAAAAGTAAATAAGTATGATCAGGAAATATCACAATCACACACAGCAAACCAACCCACGGCACCGTTACAGGAATGATCCTCTAATGGCCCTCTTCAATAATTATTCACAATGGTTCCTGTCCGTTGTATATCTAGATCAGATGGGATAAGAGAATATTTGCGAGATGAAAACAAAAAAACCTTTGTCTGAAACCACAATGCCTAGAGCCTGATATTTGGTATGTAGCATCACCCAAGTTTGTTCAAATTATTAGTCCCATATTCGGGGGACTATTCTTTTATTAGGTTTGCTTGATTCCGTCCGTCTATCCGTCAGTTACGCTTTCGTGTCCGAGCAATTTTTCCAATATTATTTGAGATAGGCATCCCGAATTCGGTGTGTGGATGCATCTTGAAATAACTGAGTGTCTCGTACCATTTTGGGGTCACTGTGACCTTGATCATTGACCTAATTTCTAGAATAATCGTGTCCGGAGCATATCATCTACATTATTTGAGGTAGGAATTCAAAATTTGGTGAATGGATGCATCTTGGGGTGGCAATGTGTCACACACCATATCTGGATCACGGTGACCTTGACCTGTGACCTCATATCTAGAATAATCGTGTCTGTAGCATATCTCCTACATTATTTGAGGTAGGAATCCCAAATTTTGATGTGTGGATGCTGTTTGGATGACAGAGTGTCGAGTACTATTTTTGGGTCACTGTTGACCTTGACCTCTTACCACGTTTCTAGAATAATTGTGTCGTAATATATCTCCTACACTTTTTGAGTTAGGAATCCCAAATTCGGTGTGTGTATGCATCTTGGATTGTTTCTCATAATGCCCTTACCAAAATTGTACCAATTGTTCTGCTGGCATTACTCCATAAAGGGAGATAATCCAGATAAAAAAATATGGGTCAGTTATTTTTTGATGAGGAATGCATCTATGAAATTTTAAAACCCTATCTTAAACTTGTAATGGACGGATGGAAAAACCCAAAGCAATGCCCCTAAACTTTTTCAAAGTTGGGGTCATAAAAACTGCTCAAATGGTTCTCTCCACCGAACTAAAGGGCATCCAGAGCTCTAGATATGAAATGTCTTTAAATGACATCTCCTGAACCGCTGGTCAAAATTCAAAATAATTTCACAGAATTGTCCCTAAAATGTCCTCTACCAAAATTGCACAAATGGTTCCGCTCCACTGAACCAAGGGGTAACCAGAGCTCCCGATGAGAAATGACTATTAACAACATCTTCTCCTGAACCACTGGTCCAAATTAAAAATAATATTACAGAAATGATGCCCTCTACCAAAATTATTCAGAAAGTTTAGCTTGGTTGAATAACATGGCTATAAGAGCTAAAGTCTTTAAATCATATCTCTTTAGCCACAGACCAATACATCATGTGCCAGGATTCAGGTGAGCGATCCAGGGCCATAGGGCTCTCTTGTATATATTAGGATTTTAATGCAAATTTAAAATAATGGCCAATTATATTGGCTCTTTGTGTATGGAACTTCATATTTCCCCAAAACTATTATACCTAACAGCTTTTATATAAGAACCAAATGTAAAGCTGACCTGTCACCCAAGGCAGCTCCCTTTGGACTGTCACATACATATCTAAACATCTTTTTCTCAGATTGAACTCAAATTTCATATGGAGTATGCATTAGATAAAACAATATATTTCATTTTGTTTCATGTTACTTGACCAAAATAGGCACCTTGCCCATATATTGTAAAAACCCATTAAATTTTCTTCTCTTGAACCAAAGGGCAAATTATGCTTGGTCTGTAGCATAAGGTCGTTTTGGTATGTAGTTTTGGGGATGTGAGGCTTGTGAGCCATACAAAATATTTTTGAATAATTAGCCTAGGTTGACCATGACGTAGTTTAACATTATTAAAGAGATCATGTGACTCAATATCAGGTGAGCACTTCAGGTCCTAATATGCCTTGGTATATTGCATCATCATTTCGTTCATTTCGCTGGAACGAAGGGTGTGTACGAAAATACTCTCCATTTGATGCAATGAGAAGATATTTACTCCAATTATGATCAACGCACTTTATTTTATTTGTAAAAATAGCAAATGTCTAGGCTTTACTTATGGGCATGTCATTAAAACAATCCATGTTTAGTACCAAAAAGTCATTTTTTTTCTTCCAAATACAAATCTGGATAGTTTAACTTGGACGCACGGAAATAGGTAGTGCCTATTTAATTAATATTGAGAGCGATTGGTAAAATTTGATGATGTGCTGTTTTACAAGTTATTATCACTTTACACTAAATGTATATGTTATAGGTAAATCCATAACATATGTAACAGCACACTGTCATTATTTCAGCATAATATGTTTTCCTGCGACTACTGGCTCCTTATTGTCAGTAGAAGTATTTTATCATGCTTGAAGAAAACTATGTTTACTAAAAAGTGATTATGACCAGAAAATTTGCAAACCAACCAACAGTACCGTAAGGAAAATAATATTTTAGGTCTTGACTTCATTTTATTATAATGTAAAACTCCAATATCATTTTTTAAAGATTACAAATATTAAAACAACCAAACTACTTATCAGAACAGAAGTAGCATGGTGTAAACTCAAATATACCTAGTGCTTTGTAGACCAAGCATAAACGACGGTCGTTTTGTATGCTTATTACATTTAATTTTCACATTTGAAAATTATCTTTTGAAAAAAAATCAATGTATTTCCTGTCATAATTGCAATCTACAATTTTGTGTTGAGCACGAGTTCATATTGTAATGCTTATTATCTTATTAAGCAATTTTGAAAGACATTTTTGTTTGTTAACTAAGA
Organism: Loripinus fragilis; assembly: GCA_964019695.1. Classification (NCBI taxonomy): domain Eukaryota; kingdom Metazoa; phylum Mollusca; class Bivalvia; order Lucinida; family Lucinidae; genus Loripinus; species Loripinus fragilis. The sequence goes on along the minus strand of OZ026521.1, from coordinate 6,756,861 downwards.
AAGTTTGAGGTAAAGCTACCTGAGCCAAACTCATAGACTTACGTGGTAACATTAGTTACAAAGCTATAAAGATATTTCAAGGTAATATTAATTGATTAGCATTTGTCAGATAGTAAATCTTTATTTTAAAGTCCATATTCAGAAGTTATTCTAAAATAGTAAGTGAGTATGATCAAGAAATACCACAATCACAAACCGCAGACAAACCCATGGTACCGCAAGGAAGAGCCACTCAACCATTACGAGACTCCAGGAAGACAAATTAAGCAAAGCAACCAGCTCTCTCTTCCCCATAAAGGTGATTGTAATACTAGAATGGACATAAAGTAACGTACAACAAAACATAGAACAATTACAAACTCCCACAATGGGAGTAACAATAAACAAAAAGACAACAACAACAGAACCACCGCCTTAGAACGGACAGCAGCCTAAGCCACCGGGGGGGGGGGGGGGGCTTAAATGCATTTTACTGGCACCAAATATTCGCCCTAGATTCTGCTGTTGTTGAAGTACAAGAAATGTTCAGCTCGCATGGAGGCCTTCTTACTAATGCAATGTATCATCATGGAGATTCACTCTAATCAAAGGACCTCTGACGGTGGTAATGGGAATCGCAGTGTATCGCTGCCTATTATTTTGATAAAAATTAAAGTCGATCAAATGCTTCCATCTTCATATATAAGCTCGCTGCTGGTCTCTATTTTATGATTTTGCATTTGATTTCCTATTTCCATAAATGTACGGCTTTATTTTGGGGCTAAAATGATCACTTTTTGTATTATACATATAGGAAATAGAAAAATATTTTTAAAACATCATTCCCCCGCGAGTCCCAAGTCGGGGGGGAATGATATCCCACAGCCCAAATTGTGACGTCTGGGCGAGCCCGATCATTGGCATTTGGATTTTTTGTGTGCTCTCTTGAAAATCTTTTTTTCCAGTATAATGAAATTATAAGTACAAGTAAGCTCCCTTTTCATAACCCATTAGTCATGAAATATTACAACGTTTTAGCATATTTTTCTTAGATTATGAAAATTGTCCTTTTACTAAATTCAGTTGGTAGATTATTTTGCACATATACTGTATCTATCCAATACACATAAACTACATGGCCATTGACTAGGTGTACTTTATGCATGGATTAATGGTTATAGTACATTGCTGCATAATATTGCACCAGGTAAATACATTGTCATCAAGGTTGAATATGGACTACAGTTGCACTTCAAAATATTTCTTAACAAATCAGAAAGAAAAAACAACAACAAAAATAACCATTACAATGCTCATGATTTTGGACTTTAAAATACTTTCACTGTGATTTGTAATCGAGGATTGATGATATAATACCCTTACACGTGAAAATAATTGATTTCTAACTGTTTTGGTGAAGTCAAATTTTGCAACCCCTACACCCTTTGGTAGCGTCTCATGTTTTGTCGTAGGGATCTGCCTGTCTAATTATAACCTTAATTCGTTCCTAATACATCAAGCGTCCTATTCGAAAAAATACCAGCCATATCTTATGCATAGGGGAAATTTGGGAAGCATCTGAAAAATAGGCAGATACCCTATCAAAGTGTCAGAGGTCCTTAACACACCATAATAAAACAAAGAAAAGGGCTCATGACTCACAAATAGTCAGAGCTAAAGCTTTAACATAAACACGACTCACCAAAATTCAGCAACCTGGTTTGAATCTCTGAAACTCAGAGATTAAATTATCGAATTAGTGTCTGTTGAAAAAAGAGTGTCACGTTTCACACGCAGCTGTTGGCTTTCTTATATTGTTCACAAGGTAGTTTTTGTTCCCCAAAGGAACTTTGGGAGGAATATAGTAATCACGCTGTCTGTCCGTCAGTCCGCGTACCACCGAATGGCCATTTAGGTGGCTAAGAGTTATGTGTCTAAAAACATTATGCGTCTTCCAATTTTAAGTGGCTAAATTCTGTCGATTTGATTGAAGTGACTATAGTTTTGGGATGATAAATTTTTATGAGGCTACATTCTTATGTGGCTAAACACAAATTTAACCACCAGGGGCTCAAACTGCAACAGATTTTTATTTTCATTATATCAGGGTTACCCCCTTAGAATAGCTTTTCGATAGTATCAATTGACAATGAGATTTTTTTTTCTATTTAAGTAGGCATGTAAGATCAAGGCACGTAGTGTATGGACAAGACACCTCGTACATGGACTTACTTTACCAAGCCACATTATGTAGATGGACGGTGTTGGAGGTCCATACAGATGGATAATTTAATATCCAATTTTAAGTGTCTTTTTTTTAAACTTGCAGGGGTTACCCCCCTTAGTTGATTTATGTAGTTTTAAACATCTTCTTATGTGACTAGACACGTAAGAGGTTTTATTCACTAAAGTGTCAAAATACCAGTTATTAGCCACATAAGTGGTCATTTGTAAACACGCGCCCGTCCATCCCTCTGTCCCACTTTGTGTCTGGAGCATATATCAAATATTCTTCGGGGTAGGAAATCCAAATTTGGTGTGTTGATACACCTTGGGATGGCAGAGCGTCGCGTATCATTTTTGGGTCACTGTGACCTTGACCTCTGACCTAGTTTTTTTTATATAATCGTGTCTGGAGCATATTTCTTATATTATTTGAGGTAAGAATCTCAAATTTGGTGTGTGAATGCATCTTAGGATGACAAAGTGTCGCGTACCATAATTGGGTCACTGTGACCTTGAATTTGACCTCTGACCTATTTTCTAGAAACTGCATTGAGTCTGGTGCATATCTCCTATATTCTTTGAGATAGGAATTCAAAATTTTGTGTGCAAATGCATCTTGGGACGACGCAGTGTCACATACCATTTTCGGGTCACTGTGACCTTGACCTTAACCTCTAACCTAGTTTTAAAAATCATTGTGTCCAGAGCCTATCTCATACATTCTTTGAGGTAGGAATTCTAAATTTGTTGAGTGGATGCATCTTGGGATGGCCAAGTGTCGCATACCATTTTTTGATCTTGACCTCTGACCTAGTTTTTAGAATAATCGTATCCGGAGCAGATTTCATATATTATTTGAGGTAGGAATCTCAAATTTGGTGTGCGGATGCATTTTGCAATGACAAAGTGTAACGTACCATTATTGGGTCACTGTGACCTTTAACTTGATATCTGACCTAGTTTCAAGAAACTGCATTGAGTTTGTTGCATATCTCCTATATTCTTTGAGATTTGAATTCCAAAGTTGGTGTGCACATGCATCATGGGATGCCTGAGTGTCACATAGCATTTTTGGGTCACCATGACCTTGACCTTTGACCTGGTTTTTAGAATAATCGTATCCGGAGCATATCTCATATATTATTTGAGGTAGGACTTCCAAATTTGGTGTGTTGATGCATCTTGCAATGACAAAGTGTTACATATCATAATTGGGTCACTGTAACCTTAACCTTGACCTCTGACCTAGTTTCTAGAAACTACATTGAGTCTGGTGCATATCTCTTATATTCTTTGAGATAGGAATTTCAATTCTGGTGTGTAAATGCATCTTGAGATGACGAAGGGTCACATACTATTTTCTGGTCACTTTGATCTTGACATCTGACCTAGTTTTTAGAGTAATCGTGTCCGTATCATATCTCTTATATTACTTGAGGTAGGAATCTCAAATTTGGTGTGTGGATGCATTTTGGGATAACAAAGTGTCACGTACCATAATAAAGCCACGGCGACCTTGAACTTGACCTCTGATTTAGTTTCTAGGAAATGCATTTAGTCTTGTGCATATCTCCTATATTCTTTCAGACAGGAATTCCGAATTTGGCGTGTAAATGCATATTGGGATGCCTGAGTGTCTCATACCATTTTTGGGTCACTGTGACCTTTACCTCTGACCTAGTGTTAAGAATTATTGTGTCCAGAACATATCACTTATATTCTTTGAGGTAGGAATTCCAAATTTGGTGTGTAGATGCATCTTGGGGTGGCGGAATGGCACGTATTATTTTTGGGTCACTGTGACCTTGACCTTGACATCTGACCTAGTTTAAAACTACTTGTGTCCAGAACATATCTTTGTCTTTTTTCTCTCCAAAAATTTGGTGTGCAGATGCATCTTGGGATGGTGGAGTGTCAGGTACCATTACTAATCACTGTCACCTAGACCTGACCTTTTTTTTTAAGAATAATCATGTTTGGAGCATTTTTTTCTATATTATTTGAGTTAGGAAACCAAATTTGGTGTGTGGTTGCATCATAAGATGGCAGAGTGTAATGTATCAGTTTTGTGACTTTGACGTAATTTCTACGATAATCGTGTCAGGAGCATATCTTATATATTATTTGAGGGAGGATGCCGTTTAAGGTCACTGTGATCTTGACATATGACCTAGTTTTTAGAATAATTGTGTCTGGAGCATATACTCTATATTATTTGATGTAGGAATCCCAAACTTGGGGTGTTGATTTCTCTTGGGATGGCGGAGTGGTGCATACCATTTTGGGTCACTTTGACCTTGACATTGACTTCTGGCCTCATTTCTAGGTTTTTAGCGTCTGGAGCATATCTTCTATATTACAGCTAACTTTCCTAAAATGTGTCTTATGCGAGACCAATTCCTTTTGGGGCATTCGTCACGTGTTTGTGACATTTCTTGTTTGTGTTTTTTTGCACCGGCGAATTGTGTTGACTGATACATGTTTACACGTGGTATATGAATTGAGAAGTATGAGACTTTTAGATATATTCTCACTTTGTCCAAAATATTCCTACTTTGCGCAGGCCATCTACCTAATCGATAAAACTGAAAAAATCCCTTGTTAATTCAAGAATGATCAGGTACTATTCCAGAATACACAACCAAGTGAGAATTCCTACTCTGCGCAGGACCATTCTAGAAGGTATCGATTCTTACTTTGTGAAGAATATATTTCATTGGTTACCAGTAGTCCTTTTAATCCTTTCACAGGTGGTATTTCTTTCGTGTAGAGGGGGTGTGGCCCTTGACGCAAATTTGACAAAATATTTTTTATAGGGAAATGAAAATAAACAACAAAGAAAACTTCATTATATGCTCTCCTCAAATCGCTCTTTTGAAAGAATAATTTTCAGGAAACTATAGTTTTCAGTTGTCTGTCCATTCATCTAAACATTAAAATTTTATACGAGAAATAGTAAAAAAATATATGCTCGCCTGCAACAATTTGACAAAATAATGTTCATGAAATTTGATTAGTGTCTAGAGTTTTAAGTTATCTATCCGTTCGCTTGAATGGGTAATAGAAATTATACAGGATTTCAAAAACACAAGCATTATATACTCTTTTCGAATATCGTTTTTGCTTGTAATCATTTAGCAAATATAATTTTCTTGAAACTTAATACATGCCCTATAGTTTTCAACTGTCTGTCCATTTGTTCGTCTGAACATTGATTTTAATAGGGGGGGGGGGGGGGAAGGGGAAATAGATATCATACGGAACTTGAAAAACACAAACATTATATGCTCGTTTTAAACCGCGTATAATTTATGTCTGGCTATCCGATTGTCTGTCTGTTGTCTCACCATACGACATAGCAGACGACATTAACCGAAAAGTTAGTACCATCTTATCAATAAATAAGTCTTTAAGTCGGAACTTTCGTTTGACGATTGAATCTTCCCTTTTAGTCATTTTGGGGTATGGTCTATAGGAGCGAAGTGTTCACTTTATAGCAAAAGCTCCTAATTGTTACTTTTACTGTCTGGCAGTATAATTGAATTTTAGTGGACACGACACGTACGTATAGACACACACCCATTGTTGCTCGTTTCTTCGTCATGATGCATTTAATATTTGCGTTGGTATTTTCATGAAATGAGCCAGTTCATGAGATCATATGCGAGCAGCTCAGATAATCCTGCACTTCTGCGGAAAATCGTAATAGCCTTAACTCCTCACATACATATGGAAATAATAAAGATGAACATGCATGCCTAGAAATTGAGTTAAAGTAAGTAAGGATGCAAATATCAAGAATCGAAACAATCAAATACTACACCTGGCCCAGGCTACAAATGGGAAAGTGACAAGCTCACAGTTAGACACCACACACGAGAGCCAAGAGGTTAGCCCTTTCCCAGCAGGTGACCACAAGGCGCATATAAACCGACGCACACAAAGACATAGCAAACACAAGACAGACAAACATAAAAGATCCACAAAAGATGTACTGCAAACGGATATAAATAATTAGAATTTTGACAATCTCAGGGGTCAGGAGTATTGGACTCTATATCTATATCAGTTACAATTTTATTAAAGTTACATATAGTAGACCTTGTTGGTTTGTTATATTTATAACAAATGATAAGAGTTTCAGAATTATTTAAGTAATTTGGAATAGACGAACTCACTAAATTATCCTTAAAGATACTATGTAAATCAATAGAATCAGTACCTTTGTTAATGAATGAAATTTTGATAAAATGTTGTTTATGGTAGACCTCAAAATCGATATAAGGACTAAGGAAATGTTGAGCATAACACCTTGTAAGAAGTGCTGCTTTATATAATTTGTTTGCTCTATCGTAAAAATTATTAGCCTCTAACTCTAAATTAAGAAAAACTGAGATAGGCAAGGAACTTAAAAATGAAAATAAGCCATGCCTACCATGATTATTTAAAGCTATAGAAAGATCCTTTACAGAAGTATTTAAGCGTTTTTAGCACAAATTTTGCCTTTAATGTTGCCATTTTTACGATTACCATGAGATCTACTTTTACATTTTTTACATTCCGAAACAGAAAAACACCCCATCAAAATCTGGCATTTTAGAAATGTTACCTTCATGGTATATATTATCATTAAAGCCTAAAAGAATAGTTGATTGCAAAATTTTGATCAATTTTAGTTCAGTTTCATATCTCCTTATATTTTTTATCTAGTTGATGAATTTGGATCATATCTAATTTCTTTCAACCGACTGAATTACAATTTTACTATGTGAATGACTATTACTTTTGAAATGACGATTAAGAAAAATGTAAAGTTTGTAAGGCTTTTTTTTCATTTTATGAAAGTGCTAACGAAACCTAGTCTTAAGGGATTGGCCAGTTTTTCCAACATATTGCATTCCATAATTAATTTCAGTTCAAGTCATAACATAAATCAGATCAGATGAAGCTCAGTCCATATTAGCTCCATTAGGTGGTTGTATGTTTGAAAACAGTATAGGCCTTGAAATTTATTTACCACACGCCTGTTGAATGTTTTAAGATCATATGTACTTTGTCACGAGAAATCCAGGTTTGTTACATGCAAACAACAATGGCGCAGATCAGCCTGAGCATCGGTAGTCTTATCAGCGCCTTTGTTTTTAGAAAGTGTATATGAAAAAAAAAAACAGAAATATCGTTAGAGTTTCAAACAGTTTGGATCTGTTGGGCCAGATCTGAGCCCAAACTGTCTGCTAATGTTATCAGCCGACAAAAAAATCAGAGTTAAAGGGGCCGTCCCCTTACGAAAATCTCTGGATCCATGCAGAGACGACAATCGAGGATCCAGTCAGGGGGATCCAGGCCCACTGACAGTTTCTGTGTTTGTGTTTAACGTCCCACCAACAGTTAAGATCATATGTCTCATCAGACAGACTGGTGACGCCAAGGCCCACTGCCAGATAAAAGTTCTGACAACAATTTTGTGTGTTTTTAAAGCCTTTCTTCAACTAATTTACCAGGTGGGGGGGTCCAGTGGCTTCTTCCAAAGTAAACGTTAATATTTTGAGGTTCCAGGGGGGTCCAGCAAATGTATTCCAGGGGGGAGTCAAACGTTTTCCAGCCTGCTTATCGATAGAACTTGTGATTTGTACTGGACCCCTGTCCCCCCTCTAGAACTGCACAGTTATCACAAATTTTATTCAACTACAGTGAATCTCTTTTTTGGCTGTTTATTTCCGTCTTTCATTATGTATCCATTTTATATGCATGTTTTACTCTTATTTAAAAGCGGGATTTGGTGGGGGTCTTTATTTCATAGGTGTGTTAGCATGATATGTTTCTGAGCTTTGATAAAAGGATACCGTAGATTCCCTACTTGCAAACCTGGGTGATTTTCCATACAGTTTTAGAAGTGCTTATTCTGTATATGCCATGCCCAAAACTGCAGCTCAATCCATTCACGGAAGGTACCAATATAATACAGACAAAGTGGACCTCGACATGAGAAAACCTGTCTTCCGGGCTTGTGAACAGTAAAGTCGCAGACAAGCACACCCGCGCAGTCTGATCAGCGAATTTTTTTCGCTCATTGAAAGGTATCATATCTAGACTTGCTACGGGCAAAATATTGATTTTCTAGTCTCTGTAGCTAAGGAGACTGGTTTGAGTCTTGCTTTGTCGGAAACCCCGAAGACAGTTTTAATCCTGTCGGTGCCCATTATTATTCTTTGTCCTTGCTTCATAGCAGCCTTTTTCTTTTGGATGTTTTAAGAGATTCTAAACTTGTTTCAGGTTGAGAATAGAAGGGCCAGCTAAACCAATCCAAACCCAGTTTAAATGTTAACTAAATGCAACAATCTTAGGTTGGGTCTAAATGTGTAAATGCTCAACACTTGATGTGGATCAAGACACATAGGCATTTGGTTTGCATGTAAGACCCCCTAAATTATCAATGCATCATCTCCCAGGACATATAAATCAAGATATAAAAAAGGAAATAAAGCACAGATACGGACTCAACAGTAAATAAAACTGAATACCGGAGCAAAAGAAATCCAACAGGCAAACCACGGTGGGTCTGACAAACAGCCAAAGCATCAGGCCCCTACCTAGAAGCCATATTTAAGCGAATATTGATCTTTATTAGCGAGACATTTGATAAAATAAACAGATTTCAGGGAAGCGAGGCAAGAGTCGTCAGTGATTGTGCAGGTCATTTTGTCAATTGTAATGCTGACAGATTATTCATGGCTATCTCTCATAGCCACAGATATACTCCAATGTCTCAACAATGCCATCGCTATAACGAATCTTATATTATATGAAAAATAATAGAAATAACACTGACCTTGTAACTCAGCGTTTTGTGATTTCCTCGCTTCACTAATAGCTATATCCGGTGTACGATGCTATACGGTGATAAAGTGTAACATTAGTAACGATACATATCACCGATTTCTGCAACTAGATCAAACATTAAAGCCCAAATAAGTCCATTAATAGCATTGTAAAATATAATTATAAGTCTTGTATTTTGTGTACTGCTATTTTCAATGCTAGTAGGGTAACGTTGATATTAGAGACCATTTATAGAAAATTGACCATAGAAAACTTAGACTTTAATCTCTCTCTGCGCCAAAGACTTTCGGAACCTGATTTCTATGATGACTTGGTGTATAGATTGAAGAAGATTGCTGGCTCTAATAATTTTTCGGCGCAGTTCATTAAAATAATTTCCCATTATAAAAAGATTGGCTATAACATTAATGTATTGCAACAGACTGCATGCTTGGTAGTCAACCCAATCACGGTTGGCAACTTTGCTTTCCTCTTAAATTGCACGCCGGTGGGTCGGACTTCAGACTCTTTGATGGTTCCGACTTAAAGACTTATCTATTGATGAGATGGTAGGGGCCTGATGCTTTGGCTGTTTGTCGGGCCCACCGGGATTTACCTGTTGGATTTCTTTTGCTCCGGTATTCAGTTTTATTTACTGTTGAGTCCTTATCCTTGCTTTATCTCCTTGTTATATCTTGATTTATACGTTTTAGGAGATGATGCATTGATAAGTTAGGGGTCTTTCATGCAAACCAAATATCTATGTGTCTTGATCCACATCTGAATTAAGGGTGAGGTTGGCGCCGTTAAACCGGTTTAAGCCCTCAAGTAAAATATTTTACTGACCGTTCCAAGGCGGTACTTCTTTTGTGGATCTTTTATGTTTTGGTTCTGTCTTGTGTTTGCTATGTCTTTGTGCGCGTCTGTTTATTTGTGCTTTGTGGTCACCTGCTGGGAAAGGGCTGACATCTTGGCTCTCCTTTGGTACTTGATTGTATCGATTCCTGATCTTTGCTTCCTTACTTACTTTGGTAGCTTTGTGGTTTTTCACGGGATCCGGACAAGTATTACAAAGAAACCCTATATGTTTTGTGTTTTTAAAAGGGGGGTTCGGACCCCTTCCCCCCCCCCCTCTGGATCCGCGCATGTAAGCGCATGTAAGCAGGCTCGATTTCGCCATTCCTGTTCGCAAAGTAATATCTCGGTGAGGGCCAATTATAAGCGTGATATTGCATAATGCTGAAGCTGCTATATCAGGTTTCTAGAATGCAATAAAATAGCTACATGTATGAACAGCAATGAGTACCAGATGCTGTTTTATCTATTCAGGAAACAATTCTAACCCTTAAAGCACCAATCACATCAAAAGTCGTCTGCTTTTGCCATCTGCTGAAATAGTCTATAAGCCTCTGACTCAAACAGTGTTGACCAAGATTAGACTTCGGGAGCAAACTATATTTGCCTGTATCCATAAATTAGTAAATACTGTTGGCAAATATATGCAGCAGACATCTTAAGCAGACGACGTTATTATGTTGCTTTTTATTGAAAAGCAGATAAATTTATTTTTGCATGTTGCAAGGTGTTAAATTTATAAACCGTTGAATCTAATATGATGACATGTGATTCTTGGTAAACCTGCAAATAATGCGGAAAAGTTTAAGCTAGCGCGTGAAATGTTGGCTCCTATCGCATGTGCATAAGTGACAAAAACCTCCTTCAAACACCCATGTAATATCCCCGTGGGGGGAGGGGTTCTGATATTTTCATACATACGTAGGCTCGGGTCATTTTTTTGGATTCCAAATTTTGAATTTCAATATTTTTTGGGGTTTTCAGCAAAAATAAATATTGTTTTGGGGTATGAAGATTTTGTGGATATATTTGGGGGGTCATCACAAAATTGGACTATATTTAGGGGTCATTTCTATGCATTTTAGGGTCTTTTCTTAAGGTCATGGTACAGAATGGGGATATTTTTTGGGTTGTTATAATTTCAAATATTTTTTGAGGTGCTTGAAATTCTTGATATTTTTAGGGGTGAAGGGTAGATGCTGGGCCCGAGCCTACATATGAAGAAAAATTGAGAGTACCCCCCTGGGTGTAAGAAACGGCGTTCTACTGGGTTCTGCACTTAGACGGATGGCTGAGAATGGTTTTGCTCCCCTTCCACCTAGGGAATTTCGCAGACATATCCTATCTTGTAGAGAATTGCAAGCCGAGTCTTTGAAGAGATGTTTGCACTCTGTGCTCCGGGGCAGTAGTCTGTAAGAGCCTGTAACATACGTTACTTAATCAAACTAAGAAAAAGTAAATTGAAAGTTTGGGCTACAAATTAAAGACATTAAAATATTTATTTTTAAAAAATACTCATATAGTCTGCATACTGGATATCTTAACTACGTATGACAGCCATTTGAACAAAATTGCGGCTTCCTAAGGTGTCATATGCGTTACATAAATCAGATAACCCATTAAAATTTGCAAGTGTGGCTAACATCATTCACATTCACAATCTCTCTGTGTGTTTTACAAAATGTTTTAACCATGTCTGACTAGCTTATGCAATTGGCTAACAGAAAAATTAAAGTTTGTTTTTCTAGCTTAACTATTTTTTCTGAAATAAGCAATTAAACAACCCTACCCCTACCCAGTTTTAAGGTGAAATGTTTGGTATTAAAACTAAAGTAAAAATAGTTAAAAAAATATTTGAATGTGTTTCATTGTTTGGAATTTATTTGCTTATACGAAAAGACTCATAAATCTGTAAGTTTGTTGCAAAATTTTTAATATCAGAGGCTGTAACATATGTTACCTGATGTAATAAATGGGCAAGCTCATTGTCTTTACGTAAGATATGCCTAAAAATGTTTTAATCTCCTCGAGGGAATTTTGCAGACATATTCATTCTTATAGTACAACTCAAGCTGCATTGAATAAGGGATGTTTGCACTCTCTATGTTGGAGCGTTAGTCTGAAACAGCGTGTTACATGCGTTACTATATCAAATAAAGGTAATGTAGTTTGAAAGTTTGAGCTAAAATTGTGACAAAACTCGCAGCTGTTGAATATCTTACATTGTTTAGGAATTAGCTGGTTCCTATGATAAAGACTTATAGATCTGCTAGTTGTCATCAAGTTTTAAAGATCAGAGAGTGTTACATATGTTAGCATGATAAGTAAAATCATCAAACAGTATTTTGACATCAAGCTGAGTAAGGGCCTGCTCCATCCTAATCCCCTTTGGAATTCTGCAGACAAATTACATCTTATGTAACCATTCAAGGTGCATTCAATAAGAAATGTTTGCTCTCTGTAAGTAGGGGCGTTAGCCTGTAACAGCTTGTTACATATGTTACTATATCAATTTGAGAATAAGAAATTTGAATGTTTGAGCTACCAAAAGAAGACATTAAAATTATCTAATAAACTGACATTCTTATAGTCTTTATACTGGATGTCTTTACTACATATGGAAGCTGCTTAACATTAATACGGCTAACTGTGGTGTTATGTGCGTTACATGAACCTAATTATAATTTAAAAGCTATAATTGTGGCTATCGTCATGTAGTTAAACAACTACTATGACTAATGGTTTCAAAAATGTTTTATTAGATTTTACAAACATATACTCAATTGATGAATAGGAAAAACCAAGTTTGCTTTTCTTTCTTAGATATATTGTCTTATAGGAGCTAATACACAGCCCTACTCCCAGTTTTACAGAGAGGCGAATTTTGTTATTACCGTTTAAGTAAAACACATGAAAGCGATTACAGCGTGTGGATATTTTTCATTTTCTTAGTCTGTTCATATATCTACAAGATGTCATTAAGTTAAAGATCAGGACACTTAATGTGTAATTACACGTCTTTGGTGCCAAAACACTAGAAATTATATTCATTTCTGATTATCAAGCCCATGGACTGGTGTTGCAGATGTTATCAATGACCTTTTGGACACATTTCCTAATACTGTGCATATAATGCTAAATATAGAGCCACAAATAGAAAAGATAGTTTTACATTTTTACAAGAAAATACAATAAATGAAATGGTCCAAACTATTTCTCATCGATTTAACACTCATGTTAGACGTTTGTTGTTGTCTGCTTCTGTGGTAATCATTATTATCAGACGCCTCCTTGCAACTAGTAGAATCATCACACAATATTTCAATCATTTGCTGTTATTCAATTTTACCACCAGTCCACTCAAAATTGATGAGCCATTATCAACTTTCAAATTTTGCCATTTATGGCTTGGAACATTCGGAAACTGATATGAATTCCTAATAGTTGGCTCTTTGAATATGTGTTTCAAGTGATACTCTGCAAGTAGATGAAAGACTAAAGCTTTACAAGGATGAAAACTATGCCATTAAGAGCAATGAGTACCTGGACTGATGTACCTTGTTATTTCTGAGATAAAGAATCATATCTTAGCTGGTTAACTTTTATAAATGTAGCCTTTCCATACATGCAACCCACATATTTTCATCTAATAATGTCTCTGCACTTATTATCTTTCCCCAAGCATTCAAAAACTTATTTGAAGTCTTAGTACTTCTGAAGTGCTGAAACCGAGGTAACTCTTTCCCTTCAGATAAACAAACTAGATGTATCACAGCAGGTAAAGCAATGAAATGCAGGATGAACAGAGCGCAAATTAGACCCTTTCAATTCAATGATTCACTAAGTTTCTAAGATAAGAGGGCTTATTAAAGGATGTAACATATATAACATCTCATAATAAATGAGCAAGGGCATTGTCTTGACATCTTTTTTGATTACACAGTCAGAGGCAAGTGTTTTCAATTTCAGTGTTTTCAATGGATCATGAAATGAGGCACCTTATCAACTTGTTTACTCTGTATAAATTTTCCATAGAGCATAATATAGAACTACTGGTTATCCCATTCTAGCTATAGTTCACTTACCTTCTTTTGAATGCAACAGCTAATGATACGGCTGCAAAAAGTGAGAAATCATAGGTTATACATTATTTTAAGACATGCTTCAATGTACTGACATCAAAAAAACAACCAACTGCAAACATAATTGATGGCAATGTCCAACTTCATATTCTTTCTCTTATACCAGATAACTTTCAAGGTGTAACAGAAATTGTTTCAGATGGTCTGCCAAAACCATCAAGAGTCAACATTGTAACTAAAGAAAACTTATAAAGTTTTTTGGGCGCAGCATAATACTATTGATCTAAGACCTGAGGACTTAAGCACCAAAAGACTGGATAGGTCCCATGGCAAATGATGCAATAAAGCAGCCTATCAAATTTCTGTTTGACCAATGTCAGAAATCTTAAAGTATTCTTAGAGGTACACGGTAGAGACATAGATTTTGCAAAATCAGAGCAAAGTTATCATTTGACAAGCACAGATGCAGAGGCAGCTGCCGTAAGATTGCTCTTGCCACTTCACAGGAAGAGATATATACCAGAGTCATACTCCATTGTATGCATATATGTGAAATGGCATTAAACCCATATTTAATCAGGTGTTTGATTCCATGACACTGACATGCTGTTTCTGCTTTTGAAGAATGCTAAGGATTCAAGTTTGGCTGAGTCAAGTTGTTTGACGCTGGCACTGGCCACACATACAAAGAAAATTAAGTCTTTTGATGGCTAAAGAGGAGGATCACACGAAATGCTTATAAGTGATGTTTGTCACAATTACCAATTTTAAAAAGTAATCTTAATTAATGTAACACATATAACACCATTGGAAGCTGTATATTTGTTAAAAAATCTCCTCTTATGTATCAAAGGTATTTAGCATGCAAACTACATGAATAATTCAAATGAATAGATAGTTTTATGTTTTCTTTCTGTTTCTCAGACTTTAAATTCATCTATTCTTAAATTGATATGGTAACATACGTATCATACCATTACAGGCTAACCCCCTAGTAAATAGAGTGCAAACATCTCTTATTTGATGCAGCTTGAATTGTTCTTTAAGGTAGGATATGTCTGCACAATTCCGAAAGGGGTGGAGAGGAACAGGATTGTACTCAGTTTGCAGTCCTAATACAATGCCATGATTCTACTGGTTGTGATGAAATGGGTGATTATTTTGCAATAGAAGCAGACACAATGATAGACATTGTGAAGGTGACTTGAATAAAGATTGTTTTTGAATAATTTTATTTAATAGGAATATTTATTAAATTGTGTCATTTAAATGAGAACTATTATTTTCTATATATATGTCTATATATTTTAATATTATAGGCATTAGGAAATATGTGGTTAAAAAGGTTATATATAACATAGATAACACAATTCCATGGGCGTGTTATCAGCAATGACTGTAATTACTAAGACAAAGGCGCCAGAGGCTAGAGATTAATAGGAAAGCATGTGAAAAACGGTATTTTTCTGAATATCATCTCTTACTTCCAAGAAAATTTCCTAGCTCATTCATTATGCCATATAACATACGTTACATACTTTAATAAGTGCTCTGATCCTGATGTCAAACTTGCAAATGTATGATTCTTTATTGCAATAGCAAGACAGTGCCAAAAATGTAAGATATCCACGAGCGTCAAATATTTTCAAATATTTTTCTTCAATTATAGATACCAAAATTGGATACTTAAAATTTGGGGTAGGGTTGTTTAATAGCTCATATAAAACAATGTATTTGCGATAGAAAAGCAAACTTTGTTTTTTCTACTAGTCAAATAAATATTTTTGTAAACTAAGATTAAAAACACTTGTAAAAATGCACAAAACGTCTGTAAAATGAATGATGTTAGTCATGATTTCAACTTTCAAAGGGAAATTTAATCTATGTAACGCATATAACACCATTAAAGGCTGAAATTTTGATTAAAATGCTGCTTTTATGTAGCTTAGGCATCCAGCATGCAAACTACATAAGAAATTTGAATAATTAATTGGTTTAATGTCTTCTTTTTGTAGCTCAAACTTTCATTTTGATGTTTTCCTTAGTTTGTTACAGTAACATATGTAACAGCTGTCAGAGACTAACGCCCCGGAGCACAGAGTGCAAACATCTCTTAAAAGATGCAACTTGAAATTTTCTTCAAGATAGGATATGTCTTCAAAATTCCCTAGGGGGGGGGGGAGCAGGACCTTTTTTAGCTCGAAGTCTAACTGTTAACTGACGTGAAAACAATGTTTTGTGCTTGAAGTAATGAGGATATTTCAGGCAGCAACGATTATTTTTTTTATTTATTTTCTAATCTAGCAGCAAAACTTATAATTAACCAAGGCACAATTCAAACATAATACAAATATAAGGAGTTCATGTTTCTATTCTAAACAAGTGGGTTAAAATAGTATCCATGTTTCTAGTCTCATATAAAAGGCCTGAATCCTTCTTATAAAGTTTCATGCTTTTAGGATCGATGATTTCAGGGATAATTAATCTTATTTATCGGGTAACACTTTACGTTTTCAGCAATAAACCATGATATTAAGAAATAATCTCAGTTTTAGATTCTCTTTCACATATCTGCCTCGACACGAGAAAAGCTGACTAAATCTGAGAAAATCTATGTGTCTTGATCCACAGCTGAACTAAGGGTGGGGTAAGTGCACCGTTAAACCGGTTTAAACCCTCAGTAAAATGTTTTACTGACCGTTCCAAGGCGGTACTTCTTTTGTGGATCTTTTATGTTTTTGTTCTGTCTTGTGTTTGCTATGTCTTTGTGAGCGTCTGTTTATGTGTGCCTTGTGGTCACCTGCTGTGAAAGGGCTGGCCTCTTGGCTCTTACTGTGAGTTTGTTACTTTCCCATTGGTATCTTGGGTCAGGTGTGGTTCTTGATTGTATCGATTCAGCCTGATCTTTGCACCCTTACTTACTTTGTTGCATGCGAACAACAAACGCACAGATCAGGCTGCCGATCCGCACCTTTGTTATTCGTATTCTAAAAGCATAATAGCTAAACTTGCATCAAGCAAAGTTTCATTTTTCTAGCAAATCTTATAGGCTGATCAGACTGAATTGACTAATCATAAAGACGGGTTTTCCCACGACAATGCCCATTTATATATCAAATGACAAAAAGGTAGTTTACATGCATATCAACTCATTGTCTACCAATGTCGTATGGTAATAAATTTTGAAAACAGCTTGGACCAAGATAAGGCCCAACAAAACGTCTCACTTGATCTGAATTCAAACTGTTTGACACTTTGATCACGCTAGAGAACCTCTGTACTCGAACAGCTCAGTCATCGCGTGGTGTTCGCAGTCGACGGGTGCACAAAATATACTATTTTGGTTTAATGTGATCCATTCTATGAACCAGTAATTTACAGCTTTTAATTTTCACGATGTTTTTTCATTTGGAATTATTGCTTAGTTATTGTAGTCCATTGGGGCCCAATAAGAGCCTTTAAATTTTAAAACCAGCAGAGTACCAGTCATTTTCTGGCTAGTCAATTGGATTTTATATGCCTGAAATTTGTTCAATGACTAATAAATGTGCTGTTAAAGTAATCAATTATCATGTTATGTCATCAAATAATGAAGAATACGTATAAGTGGAGGACTAGAAAGTTTGAGATGTTTCTGTTTATTATTTGCGAAGATGCAAGCCATTTTCTTCTGTACGCGAATTTTGAGTAGTCAAGCGGACTGTCCCATATGTCGAGTGCTTAAATATTTAATTTGTACGCATTCGTCAAGCTGTATCTGGACGCAGTCGTTGGGAACACGAGCGGTTTTAACAAAGCCAGAGCGATTGAACTGCTGTTTATTTGTCTCCAGCGATGCCAACCCGTCTCGGCAACAATTTCAAAGCAATGCCAATACATAAAACAAGCTATGCCACACTCTCTTATAACCATTGCAAGGTATGTTACTTAATTTATCACTGCAGTGGGCAAGACATGCATTTTAGTGCATAAAATAACCAGGGTCACTGGCGAGTGATACGTAGATCAAGGTTAAAATTTTACGGATTTCATAAAAAAATATATGCGCTTTACAGAATCATAAAAATCAATGAAACATGCGATTAATGGCATAGTGCGTGCTTGAGGAGTATGCCCAGGACAACAATGACACTTCATATATCTCTGCTGCATACTTAAATGCAAGTGTGGTGTTAATCATGGTATGGGGTCTCAAATTACAGTGTATGTTTGAAGGGTATGCAAAGGACAATAATTATGCATGTTTTGACGTTCACAGCTGTCAGTTCTTCAGAGACACAATTTAATATGACATGTTGACAGACGGATGAACAGACAAACAAACTAGTGGATGGTTTGAAAATTGGAACGCTTATGAAATCCTCCTAGGGGAATAACCGATCCCTTGTTCCCCTGAAATAAACAGGCTTGTTTCACTGTTCCCAAAGAATCGAAAATTGTTTTCTTATGTGCCATGTTCCCCAATTTTGCCTTTGCACCCTGTTCCACTCAAAATGTGACCTTTGTTCCCTGTTCCCCTGGAATAAATGTCATTTCCCCTGTTTCCCAAAACCCCTGGGAGGGACTCCATTATGTGGATGTCATATTTAGCCATATAGAACAAAAAAGAGGCCAATAGATGGCCGATCTGCGAATAAACGGTTGGTCGGACGAAAGCTTGAAATGTCAACCCGATCTGGATCAAAAGTTCTATTTGACACTAGCGGGGAAGAGTCGATTTTGGTATCAGATTGCTCCGGGGGCTTTGTGACCAAGCTTTATGTCCATTCTAGTTTTGCAACCATCTAATCTGTCTTTCTGGTGTATCGTGATGGTTGTGTGGCTCTTCCTCGCGGTGCCATGGGTTTGTCTTCGGTTTGTGATTGTGGTATTTTCTGATCATACTCACTTACTATTTTTTTACAAAACTTGGAGCCTGATCTGGATCCAAACTGTTCGAGCCTGTACCCAGTAAGCACCTATTATATTAGAAATCAGGCAACTGGCGTTTCGCTGGCGTGATGGGATGTTGGCTCGATATAGCTGTAATCTGGTTAGTATGCGGAAAAAAGAATCAGCATACAAAACGTTCATAGTGTGTTTCTGGAAGCAATTTTAAAATGAAAATGTCTGAGATTGATCAAACAAACAGTTTGGACCCAGATCAGGCTCAGCAAAACGTCTGGCAAGACCCGAAGGAGAAAGGTCCGTAAGATTTAAATGACTCAAGGACAAAAAAAAAACGTTACTCAGCATGCAAAGAGTTAAGACAAAAACGTTGCTATATTTGGAAGTTGGGTATATGACGTAACTTACGACCACTTTTGCAGTCTACAGCAAGCTAAAGCAATCCTGTTTCTCATAAAGGAGGCACTTTGGCAAACAGTGAAGGCCGCAATGAATTGCCGCAAGCATAATACACCTTTTCATCAGGTTCTGTGCACTTTTAGAGAAAAGCATTACATTTTGAAAATAAAAAAAAATCTCTAAGGCCGAAAAAACGCTAATCACAATAAAACGTGTCTGTTTTGTCTTCTGCTGGAACATTTTAGAAATATTTTTTGCAAACAGTGTAGGCTCAGTCTGATCTGGGTTAATACTGTTTGCCGCTCTATGGACAGCAAAACTATTTAACGGTCGACATCGGCAGATGATATGCCAAGCGAGTATCCAATCCCGGGCCACTATCGGCCCGCCAGCGAAACGCCGTTCGGATGGCGTTTTGCTTGCGGGCCGATAGTGGCCCGAATTTACGTGCTTACTGGGTATGTGCAGGCTAATTACAAAGACAAGGACAGCACAGGAGATTTTGGACGGACAGCCGAGGCTTATATATGCGATCCTGTGTATCCGAGCATTCGCTGCTCGCATACTGAAAGCAGGTATGAAGATGCAATTTTATCCCAATTACAGGCCTATTTTCATTAGAGAGCTATACATGCATGCATTAAATATAACTTCACGCCAAGATCGCGTGTGCTAACCCATTTATACTGAAAAAGGAAAATATGTAATGTGTTTTAAAGTTCATTGTTAAACATTTTTGTTAATTTTATCCTCCGAAAATTTTGGGGAGATATTAGCGTTGTCAATCCGCTGATGCAATGCCATGTAACATTATAGGGATGAAACCGGTTCTGCGTGTCAATATTGACTATGGTGTGGGTAGGTTGAAAAACTCATAATTTTACTACGGGAGCTCCAGAATGTAGAATAAACCGAGCTCCCGTAGAGCATAGATCAACATATGTTCAGATTTAATACATGTATGATCAACAAGAAGCATCCTCTATGAAATCGCCAGAAATAACTCAATCCGCCATCACAGATCACCTAGCTAGCAACTTCTCATTATAGACTGTGACCCATGGTGTGTGTGTGGGGGGGGGGGGGGGGGGGTACTCTCACTTTTTCTTCATACGTAGGTTTGGGCCCACTCGGCATCTACCGTTTGCCGCCAGAAAATATCGGGAAAATCAAGCACCAAAAAAAGTATTTGAAATTTTTGCCACGCGAAAATATTCTCATTCTGTATATTTACCATAAGAAAAGACCCTAAAATACATAGAAGATACACCTAAAACTAGTCCAATTTTGTCGTGACCCCCCCCCCCCAAAAAAAAAAAAAAAAAAAAAAAAAAAAAAAAAAATTCCACAAACTTTCATACCCCCAAAAATATTAATATTTCGAAATCCACCAAAAATAATGTAATTCAAAAATTTAAACCAAAAAAAAACAAAATGCCCCGAGCCGTCATATGCATCAAACAGTATCAGAGTACCCCCCCCCCTCCCCCTTGTGGACCGTGATCGCTTAGTGGCTGTAAATTAGCAATTTAATGCCAACAAATTTACCAATGTGAAAAATACTATCTAAGCGTTGTTCCGTTTTCCAGAAGTGAGATACTGGAATTGTAAAGAGCTATTGACTTGTCACCCCCGTGTCGAACCTGCGCGAATTGGTCAATACCATGAAAGTGATTTTGGACTGCCCGGGGAGCTAGTTGATAAGGGCGCCTGACCACACTCTTTATATACGATAACCTTAGTAAAACAATTTGAACCCAGATCAGGTAAAATCAGCAGATGACAAAAAGCATAGAAAATATCCCAGCATGCAACAAGTTAAATCCACTGGCCATGTATTTAATTGGAAGATTGAACACGTCTGAATTTGTTAATGGGGCCATGCCACCTGCTAAGGTGTCATTGCGTTGGTCAGTTAAAGACTTTCGACGCATCTAGTTGGACTAGAGGTACAAATTTTGTTTCGAGTCTTTATCTTCATCCATACTTTGTGTATATTCGTGACAAAGGCTAATGCGAGTATGCACAGGCTTGCCTGGGTTTTCGTTGGTCGAAAATGCAACATGTATCCCAAAACACATGTGCTAGCTCAAATATAGCATGAACAACCCGCGACATATGCGTACAATTCTCTTTTATCTAATCCAGACGACTGTGTACAGGAGCACCTGATCATTGGGCAAGAACACCCGATATAGAGAACTGTGCGTACAGTATTAAATACTTCAATAACTTTGAAAATGCTCTGCCCACAGATTTCAAACTTCTGCACATTAAGGCCCTGGTACTTAGCGTTTTATCTTAAGTAAGCATAAATTTCAGAATATAAACAAAAAAAATCTTTCATCCTTTTTTTTTGAGAAAAATCACCTTCTTTGTATAAATAAGGCGCTGTATTGACTATCGCTTTGCCCACACACGTATTGTTACGCAGATACAAAGCTGTATATATTACTGACAATAATCAGCAAAAAATACTCTCAGAAGTGAAATATTAGGAAATTTATTACCTTTTTCAACAGCAAGGTGCACATTTTTTCCACTCGTCGACTGTGACCACCACGCGATGACTGCGCTTTTTGAGTACAGTGGTTCTCTAGCGTGTTGATGGTATTACTGAAATATCTTTTTTCGTAAAAGAATATTTAGAAAAAAATCAGCAGACGACAACAAACCAAACAAAATTACCCAGCAGGCAAAGGGGTAAGGAATTTTGACGCTTTCGATCATTTCGGATTGGTGGTGAACCCATTGTGATGTTTCTGCTATGCATTTGTAAGATTCACAATAAATGCGTATAGCACATATTGAGATGAACTGCTTACATGCAACACATGTATATTTTTATGGAAGCCCCGTCTACATGCGCGGATTCAGAGGAAGGGGGAAGGGCAGGGGGTTAGGACCCTCATCCCCCGAAAATTCACAAATCTATAGGGTCTCTTGGTTTCACTGGCACGAAAAGTTCCTTTTAAAGTGGCATTTGGATCCTCTATCCAGTAATAAACTGAACAAAACAACAACAACAACACCCCCCTCCAAAAAAAAAAACAATTGAAAAAACAACAACAAAAAACAACAACATAAAAACACACAAAAACAACAAAAATTAACAGCAACAAAAACATTCAAAGTTGGACCCCCTCTGACAAAACTTTCTGGATTCGTGCATGGTCGATACTTACCAAGTTCATTATAAATGAGGACAAATACCAATGCAAGGTAAAATATCTATTCATGGAAAGGAGGGAGCGCAGTGGCTCAGTGGTAGAGTGCTTGACTCGAGATCGAAGGGCCGCGGGTTCGAGCCTCACCGGCGTCACTGCATTGTGTCCTTGAGCAAGACACATTTATCCTAGCTTAGTACTGGTTCAACCCAGGAAGACCCGTCCCGCATAACTGAAAGATTGTTGAGTGGACGTAAAGAATCAAATCAAACAAACAAACAAATTCATGGAAAGTAGGCAATTTGAACCAGTGCGTTGGATGTGTCTAATTACGTAGACGAGCAGCAAATGCCTAGTACGCATAAACAAAGCACTATTAATCATTTGACATTGATATAAATTTGTTGTAAGATGTAGAAAGTTTTCAAAAGGACCTATACTTATCAAACTACGAATATTTAGCAACAGAACCACCACCTTGCTTGGGGCTCAAATGACCGAATATAATTTAAGCCTTTAAGCCAATGTTTGCCTCTAATACCTTAGGGTCTTGAAGTTATGATTTTTGAGTAATTTAAGGCCTAGGGAAGCGGGATACATGCTTTATAATGACTTTTTAAAGATTTGAAAAAAATGTCCGACCTAATCACTTTGGCCAAATTTTCCATTTTTTTATTGGCTATTATTTTCTCGAAATTTTGGACGGAATTAAAGAGAAGGCCCCTAAGCATCAGACAAGGTAGCAAATTTTCATAAATTCGAGCACCTGTATCTAATACCGTCTGATGTTGTTTAAACACAATATGAGCCAGTGCATGTGATTTCCAACAATTTGTCATTTTGACATGTGTAGACACAGATGAGCCTTTGCAGCCTCCTTCTAAGCTTAGAAACTCCAAATGACGTTCGGTCAGTATCTTAACGATGAAAGAATACTCAAGCGACTAGCAAAGGCTCTGATCAGACTGCGCGTATGCGCAGGCTGGTCTGAGGCTTTGCTGGTCGCACATACCACTTTGTTGGAAATCTCAGGCACTGACTCATATCTTTTAGATAACAGAGAACTCAGGACTGATTCAATGACCAAACACATCAATAAATCTAACATTTGTATCAATATTCACACACTGTTGAAATTGGCTTATAGAAATTAAGGGTGCTATATCCGATTAACTTAGCACTTTTGAGAAAAAGCTGATGCCACATACCCTGTCCAACTCTTCACCTGGAGCTCTATACTGATGCACAATGCTAATTAGATCCCTTTTCATTAGTATTGGGGAGCTGGTCAAAATTTCGGTTTATGAGAAAACTGTGACCGAACTGGTGGGAAAACGGTGACGTCATTGGCTTGTCTCAAATTTGCTTATACAATCGTTCTGTAACCATTTTACGACATATGATTCCGCAATGAGGTGGCAAAGCGTAAAACATTATTATACTATGGATGGATATTGAACTTGGGACGTCCCGGTACAAGACCATTGCTCTTACCACTGTGCCAAAGAGTCGACTCTCTGACGCCAGTTGTCAGAGATTGATTGCAATTTAGAAGCGCTGCAAAATCTTCTATGTGTAGCATGATACTTAAGGTGAGAAAGCTGGCACGTAATGCTCCATTTTCAAACAAGCCATCATCTATGATGACGGAAAGCTCTTTTAGGTGAAATTTTGTCCACTTTTCATAATGCGCCCGAGGTCCTTGGTTTTAAAAATATTTATTTCTTAAAATAGATACATAAAAATACAATAGTTACAAACCTTATAGGGTTTGAACAAAATCTAAACTGATTAGATTAATGAGCCAGTGCATGAGATTACCAACAATTTGATATGTGCGACCAGCAAAGCCTCAGATCAGCCTGCGCATATGCGCAGTCTGATCAGAGCCTTTGCTAGTCGCTTGAGTATTCTATGAATGTTAAGCTACTGACTGAACACCATTTGGAGTTTTTAAGCTTAAAAGGAGGCTGCAGAGGCTCATCCGAGTCTACACTTGCCAAAATGTCAAATTGTTGGAAATCTCATGCCGCGGCTCAATTATTTTAGTTCTAACGCTAGAGAAGCATTATGTGAGCACAGTGGCTCAATGTTAGAGTGCTAGACACGAGATCGAGGGTCGCTGGATACAGATTCACCGGAGGCATTGTGTTTTGTCATTGAACAAGACACTTTATACTCTGATTAGTACTGGTTCAACCCAGATAACAAAAAAATGTTGGCTGGAACATAAAGCATCAACTCAAACAAACAAAGAAGAAACATACAGTCACCATTAAAGTTTGTGTTAACATACCAAATCTCGATAGTTTCTTATTTTGTTTGATTTGATTCTTTACGTCCCATCAACAATCTTTCAGTTAAACAGGGACGGGTCTTCCTGGGTTGAACCAGTACTAAGCTAGGATAAATGTGTCTTGCTCAAGACCCACAACGCAGTGACGCCGGTGAGGCTCGAACCCGCGGACCCTCGGTCTCGAGTCAAGCACTCTACCACTGAGCCACTGCGCTCCCTTCATAGTTTCTTATAAATATTTAATTGACACCACATATTTAGATAAAATTCAGTTGAAATAGATTTGAAATAGTGGCGCAATAATTGTAATAGCCTTCCATTGCAAAAGACTACCCTTTATCAGATTATTTAATATTTGTGCCAACACATGAGATTTTGGTACTTATCGCATGTGCGCAAATAACGCATTAGACACCCGTGCAAGCAAAGGTATCCAGTGTATAATATCTAGAAGTACCGATACAAATAACCATAACTCTTCCATGACTACACACAATTTTCCTTATAATCTCAAAATTTGTTACCGTAATGACCTGAAACTTACTGAGATAAAAGGAATTGGCATGTCAGACGCAAATATAATGCATTAAACTATCTACATATTTCAGCAAGAGTTGCTGCCCCTGGTTATTATTTAACATTATTGTGTTTGGAAAACAGCAGTAAAGTGAGTAAAAGCTCAATAACTCTAAAATGGATGAAAGCTATCCTGAACCATTAATATGTCAAACTGTAGATCAAAAACTGTTTCTGCCACATTTATATTTTTAAAGCATGAGTTATTGCCCCTTGATATTTAGAATATTTACACAAAAAATGGGTACATAGAAAATGGGTCGAAAATCCAATTTTCTCCAATAACTTGCTCATTAAGGGTTAGATTGCAGTAAAAGCATAGTGTTGTGAGAACTTGTGACCCAACCCCATTGCTGTATCATATTTGGCAATAAAATATGTTAAAATTAGTAAAAGCATATATACAAGGTATCTTTACGTTTGTTAACTTAACTGATATAAATTTCGGCATATAACATGAGTCACTGCCCTTGATTTTGCATTTTTAGGTAATATAATCAATAAAATATGCCTTATGAATGCATTAATAACCCCAAAATATTGAACGAATGTTGAATTACCCAACAATTTTGACATATTTCAATGACTTGTTCACTTGTCGTTATATATTAACAACAAAAATGTGTGTTTGCAACAGATTTAAACATTTTAACTCTTTCATTGTATAATAGGACTTTTTGGTTACTGTAAAGGCGGCACTTAATGAATGCGTAATTAGGACTGGTCTACCTTAGATATATGTAAAAGCTGAAAATTAGGCGTATTCTTATTCAAAAGTTACTGTATCATCTTGCACCATTACCTCAGTATAGACGCAAAACGCATTGTTTAGTCCATAAAACACCAGCACAATAACTGTATCTGAAAATGTCTATTCAACATAAGCATAGAGGCAAACATTGTGGATAACACTATGATGGGTCAACACTATTTGTCTATAAGGCTTCAAATATTTTAGTGGACGACAAAAAACATACATTTTGTGATTATGCGCTTTAAAGTTAAATAAATATGAGTTCAGTGTGTAAAAGGTATGGATTTTCATGAAATTCACCCACGTTTGCGCGGCCCAAACAACTTATTAATTCTTCACCAAATTATAAATAGTGTTTAACAGATCAAATAGCCGAACCACGTCCAGATATGAATATTAAAGTTACCGCCTTTACAGAGAAAAAAGTTCTATTATATCAGAGTTGATAATCATTGAAAACAGTGGGTGCCCTCTTACTTACTTTGAAGAACCATAGCTATAATACTAAACGGTGGACTCTATCTTTTATTGTTTTATATCATTGTAAATAAAATGAAACAGCAAATAATAGAAAAATGAACAAAATCTATTTTTTGGAAAAAAAAAACTGCCGACCTTAATAAGTCTACCGCACTTTGTGAGTACGAACAGCGAAGGCTCTGACGAGAATGCGCGGAAGCGCAGGCTCGTCTGAGCCTTAGTTGCCGCATTTGCGACAAGCATCAAACTATCATGTGCATGATACCTCTGAGTTCATTGAGCTTTCTCAATTATCTATATATGGAAAACATGTATCCTGTTTTGAATATTCAACAGCTGACGCGGCAACGATTAAACATGCCATAACCATTTTATAAGGGCGTGGTTGATTTCTTCATTGTATGTAGCTAGAGCTGGCATCGCCTACTTAATTTTACTTTTAGAAATACTGCTGTGCGTTTATCCCATATACGTTAAAATGGCTAGGTTAATTCATGGACTGTTTTGTTATATCATTGCCCTTCAAAAAGGTAAGATGAAAGTTGTGGAATTCTAAATTGAGTACTGTAACTATAGATTCTCTTTAACTCGATTCCTGAGGGGCCATAGTACCTGCTTTAGCCGAAGTATATTTTGGAAAAACTGTAGTCCGACATTGTACTTCGAAATTCCGTTTATATGAAAGTGACTAAGTCTGCAATTATGAACATTTTCATAAAAAAAAAATCTTTTATAATCATTTGTTTAAATAGAATTAAGCTTTGCTTTCACGATAAATCTGTTAACTACACCCAAGGAATCTTCTAACGCATACATTTTTGTTTTGGCATTTACTTGAAATTACAATATATTTTGAATACATTAGAACATAGTGTTCGGTATTTCATGCTCATTTTCAGAGACAACTGGCTCAGAACATTTAAAATATTGAAGTCTGAGTTGAAAACTTAAAATAATGAAAGTCGCATATTTACCATTTTCAAACAAATCAATATGAAAACAGAATAGCAATTTGTCAATGTATTCCACTTTTTTTTTAATAAGATATGGATGCTTTTCAAAGCTGAGTCAAAGCTAAGTCTTCTATTCATAAAATAAGACTATCTTCTACATCTATAAAATCGTACGGACAATGCGCACACACACGTATTTAATACTTCCTGATAATCGCATCGCAAGTGTGCATTTTTCTGCTAGAGCCCTGCTGATGGAACTTTTTTGAAGTTGAACTGAGCCAAATCACATGAAAAGTTGCCAGTATGAACAGAATTCCACAATCATACACTGCAGACCAACCCACGGAGTTTTGATGAAGAGACACATATTTGTTAGTGATACATTGGATAAGCCTACATACGAGTTTAATATTTTTTTTTTGGTTTGACAACATCAGAATCTATGGCGAATATTTGGCAGTCATCTCGCTGGGAAAGAGGGAGCTGGTTGCTTTACTTTAATTACCTTCAATGGCATTAAAAGGCAATTAAAATAAAGCAACCATCTCCCTCTTCCCGAGCGAGATTATTACAAAAATACAAACGACACTAAGTGATACACGACAAAACAAGAACAATAAGTAAACCCTAACAAAACAATGGGGGCAACAATATACAATGAAGCAACAACAACAACAACAACAACAGAACCACCGCCCCAGAACGCTCAGCCTAAGACACTTAGGGAGGGGGCGCTTAAATTAATTTTACTGCCGAATATAAGCCCTAGATTCTGATGTTGTCAATCCAGAGGTATGGAGGCTTATCCAATGTATCATCACAGGGAGATAATTAAATATATAAACATACTTTCATGATACAAAGAAAAGGGCTCTCAACTCACCGACAGTCAGAGCTAAATAAAAACTCCTGGTGGGCCCAGCCAAAGACAAACATCAGAAATTGACTTATGCTAGGGTCGTCACTGAGTCTGAAACCTGACCCACTGTGAATTTCATGCATTTCTTATTACAATATGACGCTTTTCATTGTTCAGCATGACAAAATCAATTAAATTAAAAATGTCTCACCACTGAAACGCAGAATTGAGCCTTAATTCCAGTTTTGTGACTTTCGATTAAGACCCTTTCAAATTAAATAAGCTGTAATTTGTATAATACTCAAGGTATTGTTCTGAAATTTTAACACATGATGTGAATAATATTGAATTCTTGTTAAACAACAGAATATTGAATACGTTTAACATAATTAAGTTTTTGTTGTAAAGTGTTTACTGTATGCGTTGGAAGATTCCTTAAGTATGTAACTGAAAATTACATGGAAATGTAATTTATCTTATAAAAACAGGTTTTTTTCTTTTGTTGGAAACTATGTATGTCCTTCCAAAAATTCTAGACAGTTGATTTTTAATATCAAATCTGCTGTTTTGGTAAAGATAATGTGTTAAGGTTTACAAAGCTGGCAAAATGTATACCCAAATTTGAGCTATACTGAGGGGAAAAGTTTAGCTATTAGTTATAATGGGTTTTCCCATAGCCGATCTTTTTAGCGTAAGATAGTTTTATTAGCAGGTGCGCAAACATGTCAGCTGTTTGTAAATGACCCGCAAGAGGTCAAAAGAAACAAATTCTGGTTTCATAGCGAGGATTTGATCTGCTGAGCATTTTAATTTCAAACGCTATTCAATTGAAAGGGAGGTAATTTGAACAAATACGATTTAAAACTAAAAACAGTACGAAATTGGTGAACAGAACCTTCAGTTTTAAACCGGTTTTCACTTTTGGGCATTTAAGTCTACACATTTGATGGAAAAATGAAACTTATAGCAGAAAATTATTCGCTCTATTGCCAGATAAGCTGTTTAAGCAAGGGGGCTTAAAATTGGACTTTACGTTATGTGAAATGTCAACCGGTTAATTTCATCGTACTCCTAAACGTTTATCAACATATATTTTTGATATTATGATATTATAAATCCCATTTCTTCTAAACTGTGAATCCCCAAAGTAAATTGCTAAACTTTTTTCCCTCAGTATATATTACCGTGTTCGTTAACTTAGACACATGATTTATACAACAGAGGATAAAAAAGTTACACGCTTTGCAGCTGTAAAACTATTGGCCAGTACATGAAATTACTTATCTCAACCACAAAGTAAAGATGTAGGTAAGACCCTATTAAGACCTCTAGCTTCCCTTTATATCTTCTAAAAGACATTTGAATATACACTTCCTTTGCGTCAATAATGTCATCATGAGTTGGTTTCATCAGCAAACACTTTAGTTTAACTGTACAACCAAACCTGATGATTCTACTGCTTCGTATAAAATGTCACTGAAACATTTCTTAAGTAGAGGAGATTTTAAGCCATTGAATGAAAGGGTACAAACAGATAAACGTCAAATTAGCAAATCGTCTGTATCGCACGCCTGCCAAACAATATTAGAGGGATTCCTCGATGACTAACGAAGTCCTTGACATAGGTTTGATACCTCTCGTGTTTCTTAATTTAAAGAAGTAGGGAATCTTTCTCTGATAACATTGTCACATGAAACAATATACCCCTATTTAAAAAATTTACATTTTCAATGCGTTAAATTCATTTTAATTGGACAAATATTTTATGTGTTACTTACAAATGAACACATATTGTTGACAGTCCTCACTGTGTACCAGATTTCAACACTGTGTTATTTGGTTCATACTTACTGTAGAATTATCGTTACAGTTCAAAAATACATATTTAGATAATAA
This sequence comes from Loripinus fragilis, assembly GCA_964019695.1. Lineage (NCBI taxonomy): Eukaryota > Metazoa > Mollusca > Bivalvia > Lucinida > Lucinidae > Loripinus > Loripinus fragilis. Next base: position 6,726,630 of record OZ026521.1, on the reverse strand, counting down.
AACGGTTTGAGCGTTGAGGATTGATTCTCTCTCTCTCTCTCTCTCTCTCTCTCTCTCTCTCTCTCTCTCTCATTACATTTAGAGTAGAAAAGTTATTTGGTTTGAATACAATTCATGTCATGTTTCAGCTTTATGCGCCGAGACAGGTTGTGGTGGTGTTCTATATGGACCGTCTGGCAGAATAAGTTCCCCAACTAATACCACGACGTGGAAGTATCTGAGCTCTTCTGACTGTGTATGGACTATCATTGTTGGCGCAGCTAATACTATTTTATTGACAGTCGAAGACATGGATATAGAATTTATAGGTTGGTGTGACTATGATAATCTTGAGGTAAACAAACATTAACCTATTGACTCTCCCATTCTTACCATATCATAACATAACATAATATTGACAGTCGAGGACATTTATATAGAGTTCAGGAGTACATGTAACTATGATTATCTTGAGGTAAACAAACATTAACCCATTGACTCTCCCATTCTTACCATAACATAACATAATATTGACAGTCGAGTACATGGATATAGAGTTTGGGAGTTCGTGTAACTATGATTATCTTCACGTAAACAAACATTAACCATTGACTCTCCCATTCTTACCATAACATAACATAATATAATATTGACAGTCGAGTACATGGATATAGACTTCGGGAGTGCATGTAACTATGATTATCTTGAAGTAAACAAACATTAACCCATTGACTCTCCCATTCTTACCATAACATAACATAATATAATATTGACAGTCGAGTACATGGATATAGACTTCGGGAGTGCATGTAACTATGATTATCTTCAGGTAAACATACATTAACCCATTGACTCTCCAATTTTTGAACGAGGTTATTGCACGACCACCAGGTGTACATTCACTATAATCACTGTACGAGCCCGTCCGTTCGTCCGTCCGTATTCAGCTAGCGAAAATCATGCGCTCATAGCTCTCAACCCATTTAAGCCTAGCGTCCTTTTCATGAGACATCGACAAACAGTTTAGAACAAGAACGCGGCGTCTGATCTGGTTCTGCAGTGTTTGCTTGCAAAATCTACTTAAAAATTTGAACGAAATTGAAACTGACTACCCAACAACCCTCAAATTCGAAATAGATTCGTTCAATTGATAAAGTGGGAAATTCCATTAGGCATACATGGGTTAAACTTCACGATATATTTGGATCAAATTTTGTATACATATGCATGACAACATTGTCTAACCACTTGCATGTGTGACAACTTTTTGATAGACGAGGCTTTGCTTAGCATGAGTCGAGCGGGTTGTGGTCAGTTAGTGAAATGCTCTGTAACCAAATGGTTATTAAGATCAAATTTTGCTTACTTATTTTTTGAGATTGTCCAGCCACAGGTATTCAAAACTGTTTTATTGTACGGCCTACAGGTGTGCACTCTGTCAGTGAAAATGCTCATAACTCTTGAACCGCATAGTATATTTGGACCAAATCTTGCATACATATGCATGTCAACATTGTCGAACCACTGGAAAATGAATATGACCAGCAAATGCTCAGACCAGTCTGCGCATCTTGAGATGTTCCTATTTCCATAACTGTAAAAGCCAAAATCATTATACTTACTAGATGTGTTTAAACTAATGAGTCATTGGTTAAAATAAGTACGAAAGGTCAACCTGACCTTTGGCCTTTCATCTAAGATCGCTTATTTTGGACTGCCATAGAAACCACTGGGCTGATGAACTTAGATTTCATTATGGAATATTCATTTATTAAATCTGACCAATATGGCCATCATACCAATATATATTCAGAAAACAATTGAAGGATATTAAAATTATTTTGACTAAAAAAACATTTGAGAAAATAATTTCCACACAAAGTATTTTCGTATTCGATAGAACTACCAATATGCAATTCAGAAAAAATGCAAAATAAAATTTACAGGTCATTGGTTACGATACAGTACCACACCAAATGTACCAACCCTCTTCACCCTAAGTTCACAAGCAAAATATTTAGCGTTCATATTTTTTGCTGCAACCTTTACCTGGTCATTTCCGACCACAGACAAGTTTTCACGCCCATTTGTTAGTAATTGCACCTAATAAAGCGACATCTTCAACAAAAATGCACAGATATGGCACATCCCAACCATAATGACAACAGATTGGAAGTAAAGCACTGACAGCAATTACAAAAATTTGTGTCATTTTCTTGACTGAGACCCATCGATGATTTTGGAGCCAGTCATTATGGAATACAAATGATAAAAATGGGGTTCAATCATTTTTGAATGTTTGTGACTTTTCCGTATAGAGGTTTGCACCATTTGGACCTGTAATGTACTTTAATCATTGAAGCGTGGCTTAAATCAAACAATTCATTTTGATTGAAAATATCTTGAACTATGAAATGCATGCATACTTAGTCTAGATGTTATTGTATTGAATGTTGGGATGGCCGGCAACACGCCATTTTAATCCCAGCCAGTATAAGTGTCGGGCGGCCATCGAGATGCCCTAGCGAAACGCCATTACGGCGTTTCGCTGGCTGGCCAATTACGCCCCACTTTAAGATTCGCTGGTGGGTCGATAGTGGTCCATGCCTGTTTTGCTGGCTGGATGCACGCAAAAGTACTTTCAGCTTAAAAGCGGGCCGCCATCGACCCGCCGTCGGAATGCCAAACGCCAAATGAATGCCGTTTCGCTGGTGGGCCGATTGTGGCCTGAAATTGTATTCTGACTTGGATGGGTTTTTCAGGTATTTGATGGCGAAGAGGATGAGAATCCCCTGGGGAAATTTTGTGGAGAGAACGCCCCAGCTCCTTTGTTGTCTACAGGCTCAATCATGACTGTTATATTCCACTCCGACGGTTATTTCGAAAAAGCAGGATTCAACGCAACTTATGAAGAAATCGACGGTATAATAAGTATCCATTTGCCTGCTACGAAAATATGCATCTGAAAATGTCGTCTGCTGAAGTCGTTTGCTGCATGTATTGAAAACATCACATACAAATGTCGGCATATAGGTTAACAGTGTGAACCCAGTTCAGACTGCTCTGAGCAGTCTGATCTGGGTCCACACTTTGTGATACAGAAACGTTTTAAAGCGCGCAGCAGACGACATTAAATCGCGCTATTAGCAGTCGAAGAATTGCACGTGCATGTGTAAACTAAAATCACTGTGTGAGTCCGTCCGTCCGTCTGTCGGTCTGTCTGTCTGTGTTGAACCACACATGTTACATTGTCCATGTATATTTGGATCAAATTTTGCATACTTATTTATTCTAACATTGTCTATGAATGCAAACTGGTGACGAGGCTTCGCCTGGCATAATTTTAGCCAGTTTAGGTCTTTTAGTGAAAATGCTCATAACTCTTGAACTGCATGGCACATTTTGATCAAACATTGCATATTTATATATTTTAACAAAGTAGTGACGAGGCTTTGCCGAACATCAGTCTGCATAGGGAACTTTTTCCTTCAAACCGACGGAAATTACCGATAGCATTCTACGGACGTACCCGAGCATTTACTTGTATAACTCGCACCGAATTTTGTACAGGATTGAATGGCAAAATGATATAAAAAGTGATATAAACATATTTCTTTTGATACGACAATTTTTATAAGTTATACGATTAATATTTAATCTGCGCTCTAAAATGTGGTGTAAAGATTAATAAAATAACTTATTGGAAAATTTCTTCCTTTGGCGATTCAAAATTTACCGCATTGCTGTCAAATTTGAATGCATTTTGCGACTTATTTGTCAAAATTGCTAAAGGAGCTATTTTAATCTTCAAATTTGACAATGAAAGCATTTTCGGACAAACTTTTATAAGTTATCACCACAGAGTGAAAATTATATGGTTTACTTTGATATAATTATTTACAAAATAAGTATTTTATAAATTTCTTCCCTATTTCGAAATATATAAGGGTGTCACAGTCAGCTTGAAAAATTTTTAAGTCCACGTCCGTAGGTACAAGCCAAGACGTTAATAAGCTTCCTTTATCTCTGTATTGATAAACACGATTTGTTTATATTTTATTAATTTATTATCTTTATTAGGGTATAATTTTAGGATTATAGATATATATTTTTAATTTATTATTTTTAATTTCTTGTCTAATTTTTGAATCAGTAAAACATAAATCTTGATCTGCTATATCACGGAAACACTATGTTTCCTTCTCCCGCAATAACTAATTCAAATGGGAGGAAGACATGTGAATCCTGAAAGAAATAAAGAATGAAAGAAAGACGATATGTGAAGGAAAGAAAAAAGAAAAAGTAAGACCCCATTCAAGTCTATACCTAAAGCGACATAGACAATTTCGTCATTATTGTAAATATTATGCGCATACTAGTCTGAGCATTACACCGTTCGCTGCTAAGACAGTTGTACATTTATATTGTAGATTGAGCCGTCCAACCATGTGGTATGTGCTATCAGCAAAGGCTCAGATCAGCCTGCTCATATGCACAGAATAATCGGAGCCTTTGCTAGTCGCTTGGTTATTCTGTGAATATTAAGCTTCTGAGCGAACATCATTTGGAATTTCTAAGTTTAAAAGGAGGCTGCACAGGCTCGTCTGAGTCTCCACTTGTCAAAATGCCACATTGTTGGAAATCACGTCTCGCGGCTCAATTTGTAAGTAATAAGGTCTACATATACTAAATACTAGTACTTATGAAATAAATGGTTATGGATTTCAGTACGATGTCTTAATATTTCGATTTTATTATAAGACTAGCGTCCATATGCAAATTTAGTGCACTCCAGGTCAGACGCTGCAGAACTCGGCGCCCGATCAGGGTCTCCACTGTTTACTTAAAGAATGTTCTATTAAAAATTGATGAAAAAGTGAAAAATACCCCCAACAACCTTTAAAACAGAAATGGACCGGTCCAATTATTCAGGTTGGGAAATTCTCTTCGGCTTAAACGGGCGGGTTAATGTAAAAGTATACAAACTGTTATTTTTACTTTTGAAAACAGAAGATGCTTTAAACAAACGGGTAATCATATTTAGCACCGCTTTTTATAAATTGCTATAATTTGCACTTTTTGTCACAAGATACCACACCATTACTCACTTATACTGTTGAATCCATGAATTATTATGCCATAGGCATAATACATGGATAATATTCTGAAAAAAAGTTTGTAGAAAAACAAGCGTTTACCCTTTTCATTCTGATGGATTTCAAGCATATTGAGACAACAAGTATGTAATTGTCCATTTTGTATTTTAAGGGGTTGTTGGTCAACCTTCGAGGTCCTGATGAAATGCTGTTTTATAAAGACGGGGATAATACTGCGCTGACTAAGTGGCACGCGACACGCTCTCAAGCCTGCTGTTATCTGCTAATCAATGGGGCGTCACGTTGTCAAAAACTACTGCACCCTGCTGAGTTTATATATTCTGTTATCAGTGGAATACCCACTTATAAATAATGGACACCAACGTTTGAAAACTTTACTCGAAATTGAACAGGGTAGACACAGTTATGCAAGCCCATTCACACCTTCTGTGGATAGACATATTATCGTCGAGTACACATACATATTATCATTCTGATAACCGGTACTTTGGCAAACAGTGTAGACCCAGATGAAATGTTGTATATGGTTGCATTTAATCAGGGTCCGCAAGGTTGCTAAGATAAAAACAATCTTCATGTATAAAAGAAATACATTTTACATGAAACTCGGATCCCTTTAAATACAAAACGGACAACTCCATACTTATTGTAATCAACAGCATGGTTCTATGCAAAGTTTACCAATATTCAATGTCGCGTTGTATGTACGTTATAGCAACATTACTGGGTTTCATTCTGCCTGAAAAGAATCTTTGAGCGCATTTGTAAAATCTTCTATTATGTTTGTGCTTACCTCTGATTTCAATTTATTGATGCAATCATCAATAACGCTCATTGCTCGTGTCATCCATAGACCAACCTAGCTAAGGTGTGAAAACATTGAAAAACAATGCAATTATTATAATGACAGGTATCATACTAATGTGCAGTGTCGAGAGAAAACCTGACGTAGTGCATTCGAAGATTAAAGGCGCAGACCAGCCTACACATCCATGCAGTCTGATCAGTGCCTTTGTTGTTCGCCCTCTTGTAAGTATAATTGATAAACTTGCAACACGCAAAATTTCAGCTCTCTAGCTACTCTCTGTTACTGAGCAGGTTGGTTGAGTCTTGCATGGTCGGAAACCCCGAAGACAGATCTTATTGCGTTGAGGCCCAGATAATTTCTGTGCGCCAGTTTCATTTCCCTCAAATTTGAATTTTTCCTTCTAATTATTCTAAATCAATAACATGTCGGACTAATTATATTTCGAATTTACATATACGAGCATCGTGAGCATGTGTTGTTACAATTCATTCCGTTACGAATTATACAAGTTCTGCCTGTTCCAATTCAGCCGTTCCCCCAAAGTTCATTCACAGAGAAGAGTTTAGCCGTCGTAGTTCGACAGTAGGCCCTGGCTTCAATACGATGAAGCCAAAGATCTCACGTTATGCCTACCGACAAGAGAACCCATGAAGGAAAATTGTTCAGCCAAAATCTAGATGAAGCCTTCTGCATCCTAAAGTAACGGGTGTTCTAATTGAAAAAACGCTAATGCATATCTTTTCGAAAATACGACTCTTTGAAGTAAAACCATGTGCGGATCCAGAAAGTTATGCCAGAGGGGGTCCAACTTTAACAACGTTTTTTTTATTAGGGGAGGGAGGATCAAAATACCACTATAAGCGGACCATCATCGGTCAGCCAGTGAAACGCCATTTAAATGGCGTTTCGCAGGCGGGCCAATCATTGCTCAACATCGAATGCTGGCTTGGTCGCTTTGTGATTTTTCAGGGGATCCGGATCAGCATTGCTTAGAAACGCTAAATTTTTGTGATTTTTCAGGGGGGTTTGTCCGGACCCCCTGTCCCCCTTTGGACCCGCCCATAACAACCAAGGACCAGTGCTAAAAGTACTTTGTCAAAACCTGCGGGAACATAGGTGACATGGTGCTCGGACATTTCGGCACCGGACCTTTTGGCATTTTCCGTGGCCGAAATGTCCGGGCCGAAACGTCCTAGGCCGAAATGTCCGTGGCTGAAAGGTCCTATTTTGTTTAGCATTCGGTTTCTCACCCGCCAATAAATATATTTTCTAGCAAAACATCGCGACTGAAATCACAGACTCGTCTGAGTTTTCGTTTACGGCTAATTTCTGTAATATCTAGGAAATGCTAGTCTGCTCAGCTACAGAGACTATTTAGAATATCGGAATTTTGGCATGAATCAAGTTTAGATTTTATGCTCTACACACTGTAAATTTCAGGGAACACGTTACGCGTTTTGAGGGTGTTGCATACCCCAACACCGGCATTTTCAAAATCAACATTGGTGTTTTGTAGATGTTTTAACGTTGTAGTTAGCGTGTTTTGCACTAAAACGCCCAATGTTTTGCGCAAAACACCCAGCTGAAACTAGGTATTTTACACCTTATATGCTTCCATTCTATGGACGTGAAGCATAACTGAATTGTGTTAAATTGGCGGGATTTATATGCATTTCTTGAGAGGAAAGTTAGATGGTCATAACGAATGTGGTTGATGGGCTTTGGTGCCCTGGTCAGTCTTGTAGCTCAGCGTCCAGGTTTGGGCTTGTGAATCGTTGTGATTCGAATCGTTGTGAAGGTGTAAAATACCTAGTTTCAGCTGGGTGTTTTGTTCAAAACTTTGGGTGTTTTAGTGCAAAACACGCAAACTAAAACATCAAAACATCTACAAATCACCAATGTTTTGTTTGAAAATGCCGGTGTTTTGGTATGCAACACATTCAAAATGCGTAACGTGTTCCCTGGAATTTACAGTGTATCGTTACCTTTACTTTAACCTTTGGTCAATGAATTAAAGATTTTGTGGGGACTGACTTATATGGATTTGCATGGTTTATAAATGTTAAATAATTAATTCAATTTTGATATCCAAATCCGCAAGTATCGCAGTTACTGACCAAAAACACGTTTTGCAATGCGAAAATGGTTCATGTATTGTGAAATTTAGATAACTAATTATAATATAAATATATGAAAAATATTTCTGTAATTTGCAAAGCCAACAAAACAGAAACATTATCCTATGAGATGTGTATGTTAATTGCTTCAAGACACTGCGCGGACGTCAAGCGCCGCTGGACACCTGGGATAACCTAGATACACTACGGCCTGTAATATGCACAGCAGGACACCTGTAGGCCTACTTAGCCCAGGCATAATAAAAGATAATAGCGATGCAGGGGAAATAACAAGAATGTCAAAAAAGAGGCTTCAGACAGGTAACTTTTCTGATTACGTCCCATTGCTGATTGAGGGATTTAGTTACAGTTGGCCGGTCGTGGTCAGTTACATGCTCGGATCCAAAAAGTTTTGTCAGAGGGGGGGCAACTTTGACAGGGTTGTTTTTAGAGGGGAAAGACGATCTAAGCAAATGCCACTATAAGCGGGCCATCATCGGCCCGCCAGCGAACCGCCATTGAAATGGCGTTTCACTGCCGTGCCGATAATGGCCCGAAATTGAATGCTGGCTTGGTAGCTTTGTGATTTTTCAGGGGATCCAGTCCTGTATTGTTAAGAATCCCTATATTTTTGTGAATTTTCAGGGGGGGGGGGGGGTTCGGACCCCCTATCCCCTTCTGGATCCGCCCATGGCGTATTTTGATCTATTTATGCCTTACTTTCACATTTTTAGATTGCTTGGCCACGTTTATGCAAAAGGTGATGCCATTTAATGTTAAAATATATGAGTAAGCAATGCTTGATCCAATTATACCATGTGGTTCAAGAGTTATGAGCATTTCTCTAACTGACTATGACTGGCCAGAATTATGCTTGGCAAAGCCTCAACTGGTATGCAAATCTATTTATCTTTTCATTAGAATAATAATAGGCCACACAGTCAACACACTATTGACATCATACATGCCAAGATCGTTATACAGCTAACGTTTGCACCATCCTCCGAACTTATTCACTTATAATGGGGCATATTTGACTGTAGCATTAAAGAACAGAACATCATGTTTGCTGTTCCATAATATGAATCTCTCCAGAAAGTTTTGTCAGAGAGTGTCCAATTTAGACAACGTTTTTTTTTTCATTTATTTTTTATTTTTGAGTTGCTGAGGGGAGAGAGGATCCAAATACCAATATAAGCGGGCCATCGTTGGCCCGCCAGCAAAACGCCATTGAATAACGCCATGTTGTAACAGCTTCTTTCTATTATAACGACACAGCTGTTACTGATAAATTTAAGTGGCTATGCGGAAAAGCGATTTTGTAATAAATTTCTGAAAAGAAATAAAAATGAAAAGTAGGATGACTTGTTATCAACACTAGTTATGTGACTACCTTGTGATTCACCAATATACTAATTGGACAATTGATTTGCGTCTGCCGTTGTTCACATCTGACCATAAAAAATTAATTAACAATGTTTTACAATTTTGTTTAACCCCACACTACGACATAATAAACGAAGAAGCCCGTAGACATTTCGTAGATAGATTGCACGATCCCCGTATTGGCACCGCACGCTGACCGTGAGGAAAACGCAATATTTCAGATAATTATTTGGGCCCAAAATGGTCGTAGGCTCTTGAGATAATCGCAGGGAACCTGCATGGACATCGCATGGGTATCGTGCGATTTCTGTGTGCGGAGGTCGTGCGATTAACCGATGACTGGGCGATTTCTGTACCATCTCCACATTGTGTCTGTAAAACACCTGTCACAAACCAGAGCAGCGTTCTCACGGCGGTCACATGGCGTCCAAGAATCAGCGCAGTGCGAACACCATGAAAGCACAGTGCACTCATTGTGAGGGCCATAAATCGCAGTGAAAGCGTCGTGACTGAGAGCTCAGAGAATCGCCAACAAGAACTCTGTGGGAATGCGATTGAACGCCATGCGAGCTCCGTAGCAGCGCAAAGTCGCTGTAAGGGCGCCGTAACAGGCCCCTTTTTAGGAAAACTATCAGGATTTCTTGTTATATCTCTGTGCCAACGCAGTGGGAAACGGTTTGGTGTGACAGGGTCTTAAATGTTTGTCCCTTTTTGTCGCCGTAAGAAATTTCTCGCTGATTGTAAACAATATAAACACATAGATCGTAGCTTGTACAGCCTACGATGCCTGAAAAATCGTAACGAAAATCGTTGACAAATAACGCTTACGATGCTCGTAGCAAATATAACCTTGGCATAACATTTAGCATATCGTCCGAACATTTATATTCACAGCATCTCGACTGCATAGAACATTCCTATTTCCTCAACAGCAATTCTCTTCTTGCAGTAATATTTCTATTCTCTTACATTCCCTTTCCCTTTGATGCATTCGTTTTCTCTCACTTAAAATTGTGCTGCTTCTCCAGGTCCATCTTTCATGTAAGAATATCACGAGAAGTGGGTTGGTGGATGGGATTGCATTGGAACTATATAATCATCTACATGTGAAGCGCTACTGGGTTAAGTAAAAAACCTGCTCTTATGGAAGGATGACCTAGTACGCTATAACTAGACAGCGTTGATGACATTTAAACTCGTTCCCTTGCGGGGGACATTTAAGACTAGCACTTACCGCTGTAGCGAGACTGTGTAGGCAGCATTTCAGATAAAAATCCTACCCTTTGGGTGGGACGGTATTTGAGAAGAAAAATACCATTGTGGTGGGGGTGGGACGGCATTGGCTGCATTTGTGCCTAGCACCCTTGGAGCGGGACGGCGTTGTCAGCATTTTAGCAAAAACACGTAATTTTGTGGCTAGGCTGTGTTGGCGTTTGAGACTAACCTCAATCTGGTTGGCTTTGGTCAATTAGTAAAACTGCCCATAACTCTTGAATAACATGGTTTATCTTAATCAATATTTGCTTACTTACATCTTTTAAAAATGTCTGGCCACTTGTTTGCAAACGGTGACACCAGACTATATTAAAATGTACAAGTAAGCAAACTTTAATTCAAATACATGTATACACTATGGTTCAAGAGTTCTGAATTAAGGGTGAGGTTGGCGCCGTGAAACTGGCTTAAGCCCCCCAGTAAAATATTTATGGACCATTCCAAGGCGGTACTTCTTTTGTGGATCTTTTGTGTTTTTTTCTGTCTTGTTATTGCTATGCTTTTGTGCGCGTCTGTTTATATGTGCCTTGTGGTCACCTGCTAGGAAAGGGCTGACCTCTTGGCTCTCGTTTGTGGTGTCTAACTGTTAGTTTGCCACTTTCCCATTTGTATTCTGGGTCAGGTGTGGTACTTGATTGTATCGATTCCTGATCTTTGCGCCCTTACTTACTTTTATTATGGACATTTTCACTAACTGACTATGACTAGTTAGACTGATGCTTTGCGAAGCCTCTACTGGTATTCAAAATTGGTTACTGTATTATTCTCTCACTTACATTTAGCATAGCGTCCTCGCATTTAATTATATTCACAACATCTCAACTGAAAGAACATTCCCCTTTCCTCCTCAACATTCCCATTTTTTCTTGCAGTTACATTTTTTTTCTCTCAGTTTCATTCCCTTTCCCTTCGATGCAATTATTTTCCCTCACTCAAACTTTTGTTGCTTCTTTGGGTCCATCTTTCATGTAAGAATATCACGAAAAGTGGGTCCGTGGGTGGCATGGCATTTCAACTGCATAAAACATTCCTATTTCCTCTTATTCAAGACTCGTACCCTTGTGGGGGATAGTGTTTGTGGCATTTAAGACTAACACTTACCGTTGTAGCGGGACAGAGTTGCTGGCATTTCAGATAAACATCTACTCTTGGACTTGGATGGCATATGTGAAAAAACCATATACCCTTGTGGCTGGACGCCATTTGTGGCATTTGTTACTAGCACCCTTAGAAAGGGGTGGCATTTGTGGCATTCGAGAAAAAAACATATACTCTTGTGTTGGGATATCATTGCCTACATTTGTGCCTAACACCCATGGAGCGGGACAGGGTAGGGGCATTTGAGAAAACATATATATCCCTGTGTCCGAACTGCGTTGGTGGCATTTGAGACTAGCACCCTTGTGTCTCCCACTTAATTGCCAGTAAAACTAAGAAATCAGACTCTCAAATCATCCCTTACCTAGGGCTAATTGCATTACTTAATTCTATGTACCACACGCGACCACGTTATGTTTAAAGTAGACAATAAACTTAAATAACTAACTTAATTCTTTTATATCTGTATCATATGGTGGCCCTTTGGTGTAGCCATCTTTGCGGTGGAACAATGGAGGATCTATTTAGCATTAATCCGCTAATATCAAAACTGGTGCTTTAGTGGCAACAGCTCAGGTTAAGACAAGTAACTTTAAAAATTACCGATGTTAACCCTTAAAGCGCCAAGAAAAAAATGCATCTGAAAATATCGTCTGCTGAAGTCGTCTGCTGCAAATATTTGCCTAGCATTACTGACGAATTAAGTATAGAAGCAAACATTGTGACCCAGAACAGACTGCTCCTATAGGAGCAGTCTGATCTGGGTCCACACTGTTTGTCATAGCGGCTACTTAAACATTTCAGCAGATGAGAAAAGCAGACGACTTTTGGTGTGATTGGTGCTTTAAGGGTTAATCCTACACCGATAGTGGGGAGGAGCCAGAGGGGTCCTAGGGAACCCCTGATAAATCAGGGCTACATGCTCCTGTGACAAAGCTATCTACGCAGTGACCCTTTGGTGTAGCTATCTTTGCGATGCCACAATGGAGGATGTTTTAGCTTTAATCAGTTATTCCCCAGTGGCGTGCCTGGGCATGCCCCATCCCATTGACTTCATATAAGGCTTTAGTTTATATATCGTCAACCATTCAGATCCCCAGCCCTAACCATATATGATGTTATTCCTTATGATAAGACGCACTCAATAACACTTACCAGGATGTTACCAGGGGTGTGCCCGAGCATGCACCATCCCATTCACGTCATGAAAGGCTGTATATCTTAAAAGCCGTTCAGATCCCCACCCTAAACCATATATATTAATGTTTCTTATGATAAGACCCATTCAATTACACAGACAGGGAAGTACCCCAGTATCGTGCTTGTGCTTGCCGACTCCCGTATATTTCATAAAAGGCTTTATATCTTGGAAACAGATCAGACCGCACCCTTAAACCATTATAATATTATTTCTTATAATAAGACACATTCTATAACACTGATGGGAAAGTCCTCCCCGGCATGCCCTGATATGCCCCACCCTGTTAACTTCATAAAAGGCTTAATACAATAAGACACAATCAGTAACATTGATTGGAAAGTCCCCTCAGTGCGCCGGCGCACGCCCCTCCCCATTTACTTCATAAAAAAGCTTAGTACATTAAAAACCGTTCACATTCCCACCCATAATTATATATTCATGTTCTGAAGACAAAATAAGAAAAAAGGGCAAACATCAGGAATCGATACAATCAAGCACCACACCTGACCCAGGATACCAATAGCAAAGTGACAACTTCACAATTAGACATCACAAACGACAGCCAAGAGGTCAGCCCTTTCCAAGCAGGTGACCACAAGGCTTCAATAAACAGAAGCACACGAAAACATAACAGAACAAGACAAAAATAACATGAATGATCCACAAAAAAGCACCGCCTTGGAACAGTCAGTAAGAATATTTTTCTGGAGGGCTTAAACCAGTTTCACGGTGTGCCAACATCACCCTTAGTTAAGGTGTGAATCAAGACACAAACACAGAACATATATAACACAATGATCCACAACATATGTACCGCCATTGAACGGTTAGTAAAAATATTTTACTGGAGGGCTTAAACCAGTTTCAATAGCGCTAACATTCAATAGCACTAACAGGGAAGCCCCCCGGAGTGCCCGGGGATGTCCCAACCCCTTCAATTCATTAGAGGCTTCATATCCGGGAATCCCCATCCCATAACCATATATAATGATATTCCTTATGATAAGACACATTCAATAACACTGACCATGATGCCCCAGGGCATTGGGGGCTGGTTTGTGATACTAATCTGCTGATTATAATCATATCTTTTCTTCCTGGGTCAGGTGTGGAACTTGATTGTATCGATTCCTGATCTTTGCACCCTTACTTACTTTGTTCTTAACGATTATATGAATATTCAGGAATACACAAATTATGCAAATAAGATTATTGCGTATTTGACCATGAAAAGGCCTGTTCCTGAGCTTTAATTTATAACAAATTTTAGTAGGCTATATTGCGTAGCAGCTGAGATATTATTATTTTGAAGGTATACCCCAAATCTTGAATCACATTATCTAATTTTTTCATAAATATTTTTGGACGAAGTCGAATATGAGCTAGGTTAAGCCCTGTTTATCATAAATTCTATTGGTTGATTTAAAAAAGCTGGCCCTTCATTGGATAAGGAATTCGCATAATAGGATTTGTGACGCTATCCAATCTTATATTTTTAGATTTGTTCCCTCTACTTCTGTTTCGCATATAACATATGCTAGAGGCCTATATGCTGAGGACAAGTCAAACTTTTTTTATTAGCAACCTACATATAAGTGAAAACACTCGTTTGTTTGTTTTTAAACAGGGTTAACAGGACACATTTTATTACCTTTGTCATAATGTAGAATGAATAACCATAATAATGAAAACTACAAGGAAAGTATTGTGTATAAATAGACCGATTACTTTCACTTTCACGGTTTCGCGCCAGAAGCAAAATCTGGGATATATGCGCAAACATGTGACTTTGAGTGTAGACTATCGTAAGAAGTGATATATTCCCAACCGAATCACAAGTGCTAGGATTTTCCCATTGAGCGCAATATCATGGAAACAAGGATAGAGGAAACCACAGGACATATAACATGATTGTATAAGGTATCATTTTGATAATGACTGGTGGCATTCTAATGAATAAGCGAAGAGATTAACTAGAGTGAATGAATGGGCTAAATATTTAATGATTAGAAAATACTAGACAACCCCCTCCACAACCATATCATCACCCTCAGTCATATCCAATGGTTACTTTAATGTTGGTCAGATCATGTTGGCTTCTGCATGGTTCCAATCGAGGTTCCGATGTACTGTGATTGCATTGTTTGTTACCCCAAGTTGTTACTGGGAAATATAGTTTCTAACTCAAAGCTGTTTTAGTGGTCTAAATTGGGCATACATTCTTCGTGCAGAAAATATAAAGCTTCTGAAAAAGAATTAATCGTGGTTTGCAGATTATAAAAAAACCATCGGTTTAATATTCGTCGATTATTTTTTTTAAAGAAATTTCTTGTTGGATATGCAAAAAAGATCATTTGTATTTGCGACAGAAGGATAAAAGGGCTATGTCTAAACTTAAATTGTTTACTTTGTAGTCTAGACACGAGAAATTTTTAGGCATACCCCCATCCTTAAATCCGTTCCGTGTTTCCATAGAGACCGTGCATTCTTACAGAGCCCAAACAGGTTAATATTCAAGGACTACATTTCTTCCCATCTAGGTTGTCCAAAGAAACAATTTGGCACCCATGAAAAAAATTTACGGGTAGGGATGGAAGGTCCCGGACAATGAGGCAGTGTATCTAAAATTTATCATACCATCAAAACTGATTTGTAGATGTATTTGCCAACATTATGTCCACTGAAATATCAGAAGCGCAGTAATACTGACCTTTGTCATGGGCTGTAGTATATAGCAATCATTATTGGCGTTGTAGCTCTCAACAATTAGAATTGGGACATACACGTCTCTCACGTTACTTGCATAAACAGCCTTTACTAAAGAATTGGTAAAAGGAAACATTTTTTAAAATAAGGCAATCATTTCCACTAAACACTTTATTACAAACTTTGCAAAAAATATAAAATCGTTGCGTTCGAAGTTGTGACCTAGTTAATCTGTACATTTACTGACTCACATTTTAGCCGAATGGAAAGTCCCACTCTTATAAATTGGATCAGTCTATTTTCGTTTAAAGGAAACTGGGTGGTAATTTTAATTTTATCTTCGAATTTTAAAAGAGCATTATGTACACAAACGGTGTAGACGAATATCAGACGCTGCATTTGCGGCGTTCGATCTGGGTCTGCATTATTTGCTTATGTTCCACAAAAAGGACGCTAGGCTGATTCCTGCCCGCCGAGGCGGTGGGGTTATCTGCGAATCAGTTCGACGGATTCCTGTATGGCATTTGCCTGTGCATGCGTCGATATTTACCTGTCTGCTATTGGTACATCACTGCTGAAAATGGGGTTTTGCTAGTGCGCCGTATGCATTTTTCAAAACACTCACGTTAAAAAGTAGCAAGCCGCGAATGATTATAAATAATATGTATTTGGAAACTACAAGTCACCTTTGATAAGCGAACCATATATAGCATAATAACATTGATCGTTATAACAGTAATAAACGATAGAAAGATAATATTTTCTGCACTAAAACATTTTTGAAAACAACTTCTGCACATGAGCAGGTCAGAGAATCGGCTACAGTGACACGTGAAGACGCAGATTGATAACAAGATTGAAGCAATCAATTGGGAGAATCACATGTTGGTGACGCATTTGGTAAACTGGTATGCATGCCGCCTATTGGAAGATAATGGCCCGTATGATGATCAACAATTAAATGCACTGGTTAGAAATCAGAAATAGACCGACACGATTACTTGAGGTATCACAAAATACTGAAACCACGCGCCCCTAACAGTGTGCATTTCCTGTTCTAAGCAAAACTTATGTGCATTATTCATATTCAGAAATATGTTTCAATATATTTTACGACCTGGAAAATGAACAAAAAGCAGGCTAGCTTTTTTGTGAAAGCTTATACTTGTATAAAATTTGGTCGTTCGTCCACAACAAAATCAAGGTTTCTCATCATAAGGCGAAAATCATCATCTACTTACTATGTGGGAGCGCAGTGGCTCAGTGGTAGAGTGCTTGACTCGAGACCGAAGGGCCGCGGGTTCGAGCCTCACCGGCGTCACTGCGTTGTGGTCCTTGAGCAAGACACATTTATCCTAGCTTAGTACTGGTTCAACCCAGGAAGATCCGTCCCGCATAACTGAAAGATTGTTGAGTGGACGTAAAGAATCAAATCAAACAAAACAAAACTTACTATGAGGTAGTTCGATCATTCAACTGAAGATACTGCGGTTAGACTAAAGTTGATCAAACTCAACTAATTTGGTGTCACGTGATGACTTTTGTCATTGTCTGCGCATGTTCAGTTACTGCATGTCAACCATACCTTTTACTTTGGTCGATACCTGTTCTCCGCATTGGCCAAATTCTTAAAAATTAATAAACCAGTTCGGTGGCAGTGATTGGCTGCTGATTAAATGCTCACGTGACGTTTAACACGTGACGGGAACCAGATTTACTTGACTCAAGTTGATCAAACTCGTTCTATAATAGACATATCAAAACCACGCACAGAATGTCACTTGACAAGCCCGTGGCGTAGTCACACAAACAAAACTCACGTGTTCAATCTCCCACAATATATCCAACAGACGGTGTGTCTGCATGCTGGGTAATTTCAATGCTTGTTCGTTATCTGCTGATTTTTTTTTTCAAAATTATCTTTTTTGAAAAATGAATTCATAAATACCATCAGAGCGTCAAACAGTTGGCATGACATTTTGTTGGACACAATCTGTCTGAAAATGTTATCAGCAGACGACATTTGTAGACAAGAGTTAAAGCAGTCGTGGCTTTCAGAATCGGTTCAAAGTTGCATGATAATAGGGTTGTACCAGTTTTCACAGAAACGGGTAAATAACGGCAAATAAGTCATTACCAGTATAGGATATATATATACCTGTATAAAGCACTCATTATCTGGATTAGTATTATATCTTAATTAACAACGGTTCTCACCTATCTTTAAAGTGAAAGGCCTGAATTGTTATTTTCAGCTTCTGCATGCGAGATCATAATGAATAAAGGAGCTGGGGCAATAGAATGGTCTGGTAATGCTGAAATAGAGGAATATGACTGTGTTTGGATCATACGTACGAGTCCTGATAAACACGTGCAAATTCTATTCACACATTTAAGTCTCCCGGACACAACCTGTGGGAGTGACTATCTGAAGGTTAGTGGCATACAACGGAAAACCAAACGGGAAAGTCTGGCACAATTCGAGAATCAAATCAAGCCCCGGATGTATGAAAGGCGCATTACGCATAGTACTATATGAGCCGTGACATGAGATTTCCAGCAATGTGCTATGTGCGACCAGTAAAGCCTCAGATCAGCCTGCGCATACGCGCAGCCTGATCAGAGCCTTTGCTAGTCGCTTGAATATTCTATGAGTGTTAAGCTACTGACCGAACACCATTTTGAGTTTCTAAGCTTAAACAGAGGCTGCACAGTCTCGTCTGAGTCTATACTTGTCAAAATGCCACTTTTAGTCTGGTGTATGGACTCGATTCTTTAAGTCAAAAATACACCCATCGTTATAAAGGATGAAAGTGGTCTCAAAATTTAGCTAATTATGTCTGCTTTCAATATCCGCCTGTTGACACTTCGAAAAAGTGTAGCGTCATAGTGTAAGATGGGCAGATAACTCTGTACCATGCATATCTGAAAAATACCACATAGTGATTTAAAAGATAAAATCGACATGTTTTTATTCATATTGTACTCCAAATGTTTATATTTTTCAAAAGTAAAATTAATTATAAGTAGATTCGTACTTTTAAAAATATAATTTAAGCTGTTTTGACGGTAATGACGTCACGTTACGTAACTTAACCCTAAAAATCGTTAAAATAAACTTTTCACATTGTTTCCTGAGCTGGATATTCAATATTCTATCAAATAATTTTCATTATCAAGTCCAAAATGTCTTAGCTTTGCAAATATTTAAACAGTTGTTTCCTATTATTTATACACAGAAAGTTATACTGCTTAAAAGATACCAACCCCTTTGCGAGCAATTTGCCATATTTGACATGATTTCATAAGTATATGGAATTCAATTGGGGCATTATAGGCCTTAAATAATGAGAAAAACATACCACTCATTCGAAAAGATGAAAATGGTCTAAGTTTAAAGCTTATCATCTCTTTTTTCAATATCCAGGTATTGCCACTTCGAAAAGGTGTAGCGTCATAGTGTAAAATGGGGAGATAACTCGATACTATGATATTCGAAATATATGAGGGAAAATAATGCAATCTTGCATACCCATTGAAGAACTTATGTTGTGTTGTGTGTTTTTTCCATAATAACCATAATAATTATACTTTTTTCTTATCTTGCCTTAACCCATCTTCCAGAATTCAAACGGGGTCAAGGTCAAACATCTGTAATTGAATTGGCTATCAAATTCCAAAATTGTCCAAAAAATTAACCTGTTTAGGCTATGAGAAAATGCATGGTTTCCATGGCAACCCATTACAGATTCAAGAATGGGGGTGTGCCTGCATTACTTATATCTCAGCTGCTACTTATCCTAGACTGCTTAACTTCATACCACATTAAAGCTTAGACATAGACCTTTTATTTATTTGTCGCATATGCAAATTCAGAAATATTTATGAAAACATTAAAAAAATGATTCAATAATACAAAATCAATAATATTGCAGCTGCTACGTATCAAAGACTACTAAAATTGGTACCAAATAAAAGCTTAGACACAAGCCCTTTGTTTCATGGTCAGATATACAAATCATCTTATTTTCATAATTTGCGTATTCATGAATCATAGGTTTAGATAAACAAAATTGTTGAGCATAAAATTGTATATAATTCTAACCTATCAGTTTAAAGATATGATTTGGGTGCTCAAAAGAACAGTCTCATTGAAACGGTTCTTTTGAGTACCCACAACATATGCTTTGGTCGAGAAATAAGAAAATAACTTTTTGGTACGCACTCTTAACTAAAGGCCTGATGGATATTATGAAAAAAACGTTAAAAATTAGGAAGCATCATTAAAAACATAAACAGGTTGATTTCACGTCCCAATGTATCATTGTTGCATGTTTTTGTCATCAGTTTGGCTAGTTCATTCATCCAGTGGTCCTATTTGAATATTGACTTATTTGCAGATTCGTGAATATATATGAAATCTAAAAAAGAGAGAAAATAATATAAATCTATAAGCCCTGTGTAGGGCTGTTGGTTATTAGACCTAACTTGCACCCTTAGGGCATTTTGTCATGCATGCCAAATGAGAAAAAAAGTTGTTATAAAAATTAATCTGTTTGGGCTTTGTGAAAATGCATAGTTTCCATGGCAACTCATAATGCGACTCTCAAGATACTTATATCTCAGCAGTATCTCATAATTGAATACTATTCATGGTACCAAATTAAAGCTAAAACTTCATTCACTCATTGGTCAAATACCCAAGTGTTCTAATTGTATGTTCATAATTATTAATGAAAACAATAGAAATGAGAGAAAAATTGCTGAAAATTTAAGTGGGTGTACCTACAAAATTACCTATATCTAAGCTGCTTATAAGCCTTTACAACTGAACCTGGTACAAAATTAATGCTACGAAATGGTACCTTTAGTTATTAGTCTGATGTGCAAGTTATCTCATTTACATATTCATGAATATTAATGAAGACATTAGAAATAAGAGGGAGAACTTAGAAAAATGAAAAGGGTATGCTAACAAAAACAGCTATATCTCAGCTGTTAGGTATTGTATACTACCAATTCGATACCAGATTAATGCTAAGACATAACAAAATTTATTAAATTCAAGTAGTATTAGCTATTAGCATATATTGTAAGTACACTCCCATTAAATTTACTTCGAGTATTTTCTTTTTTCTTACGTTTTCATAAACATACATGAATATCTAAATCAGATAATTAGCACATCAAATATCAGAGAACATTACATTGACTTTGATTAGGTACAAAGTTTTGAAGTTTATGATATATGGCTTTTGAGATATGAGTAGTTTTGTAGGTACACCCTCATTAATATTTTCGACTATTTTCTCTCATTTCTAATGTTTTCATTAATATTCATGAATATTATAATTAGATAATTTGCATATCTTATCAAAAGATAAAAGGAAGGTATCTAAGCATCTGTTTGGTACCATCTTTGGTTCTCTACGGCAAATACCAACTGAAATATGAGAAATTTTCTAGGTATACCCTTCTTCTTCTCCAATTTTTCTCTAATTTCTCATGTTTTCATTAATATTCATGGACATTAGAATTAGATAATTTGCATATAAGTCCATTTGGGTAAATGGACTATGTCTTAGCAAAAATTTGGCTTCAAGTTTAGTACTCTTTGACAATTAGCAGCTGAGATAATAGAAATTTTGTAGGTGCCTCCCTTTATTTTTCTGCAAGACTAGTTTTGCTTTCATTTCTAATGGTTTCATTAACATGCATGCCTTTTTTAAATTAGATAATTTGCTTACCAAATAACAAAATGAAACAAAATTGTCTAGGCTTAAATAAGGTACCAAGTTTCGAAGTTTGTAAATAATGGCAGTTGAGATAGGAGTAGTTTCGTAGATACACCCCCATTTCTTTTATGATTTTCTCTCATTTCTAATGTTTTCATTAATATTCATGAATATGATAATTAGATAATTTGCATATTTTATCATTAAGTAAAATGGTTTTACCTTAGCATATATTTGGTACCAAGTTTGGTACTCTGGGGCAATGGACAATAGAAGACATTTTTGAAGACACACCCCCTGAACTGTCCTCAAATTTTCATTATTTTCTCATATTTTCATGAATAACAATGATTATAGGAATTAGATCATATTGCATATCAAACCAGTGGATAAAAGTGCTATAACTAAGTGTTAATTTGGTGACAGGCTTAGTACTCTAAATCAATTAGCAAATAAGATATGGGTAATTTTGTAGGTACACCCCCTAATTGTTCTGCAGTTTTTCGCATTTCAATTGTTTCATTAAAATTCATGAATATTCAAATAATGCAATTTGCATATCGTACCATTTGGGTAAGATGGCATTGCCTTTGCATTGACTGAGTACCAAGTTTGGTAGACTGTGATGGTTAGCAGCTGATATATAGGTAATTTTGTAGGTAAAAACTTTTATTTTTCTCCAAGTTTTCTCTCATTACTAATGTTTTCATTACATTCATTTATATGCAACTAAAATACTTTGCAAATTCGGCCCTTCAGGTAAAAGCACTACGACATAGCATTAATTTGGTACCAAGTTTTGTATCATAGAATGCGTTGCTGGTGATCTATGAGTATTTTTCTAGGTATACCCAATTCTTTAAGATTGCCTTATTGATTACCATGGAAACCACGTGTTTCAACATAACGAGTTTCTTTTGTTGGTCCAATTGAACAATTCGACATCCATAAGATATTGTCCTTGGTGTGCAAGGTAGGTCTAACTACCCTCCCCCTTACCTCCGTTGCAATTGTATCATCGATAGTGTAACTAAATGCATCGCTCAATGCTTTTTATGATTAATCCACAATTGCTTTAACGTTTTCATTGATATTTATGAATATACAAATTTAACATAAAAAGATCATTTGCATATCTGATCACGCTATGAAAGGCCTACACATTAGCTTTACTTTGGTTTCACGTTTTGTAGTGTAGGATAAGTAAGTTTTTAGATATGAATGAGTTTGTAGGTACAGTCCCACTCTTGAGAATCGCATTAGGGTTTGGCATGAAAACTATGCATTTTTACAAAGCCAAAACAGGTTTATTTTTAGGACAATTTGGCACCCATGAAAAATTGTCCTGGGATGCAAGGTAGGTCAAATAAGCTCCAAGATTAATTCTATTTTTGTGGAAATATAATAAGAAACGGCTTGTAAAACAGGAATCACTGTTATGGATAGACATTCTTCATGATGATTTAAGTACACCGTATATTGAGACATGACCAGTTATGCGTATGCACAGACGCATGCGTATGCGCATTTACCGACAGACATATGTGCGGCAGATCATTATACAAATATTATATAATGAACCAAATGGAATTTCCCCCTCATATTTAATCAAAATGAGAACAGCAAATTTAATCGATGTTCAACTTTGGAAATCTACAGGCTACTAGTTGCGTTACGTCATATTATACGTAGATATTTGGTCAGAACCAGTAAGCTCTGTATCGGCGGTTCGCTCTATGGCATTTTTTGTATTTTACGAGAATTCACCTCTCATATGCTGTATATTCCAATCACATTCTGCACTAAGCAAATACAGGAAAGCGGCTATGGAGTTCGTTTTCAGGCTTTCATTCTTTATTTAACTGACGTTACGTTATGTAACTAACGGTTAAGTTACGTCGTCCGTCTTCCGTCGTACCTTGTAGTCAGAAACGTCATAACGATAATCTTAGATGCTCATGAGAGTTTCTATGGCACACAGCATTTCTGTTACTTTTAATATTAAATACTTGGTGTTATTATGCAGGATGGTTGACATCGCCAAGTATTGTCGTTTATGCAAACGCGTCAAATATTGCGATTTCCCGCCAAGGTGTCGGTATCTTTAAAGCGTCATACCTTTCTGCGTATAAATAGTAGGAATCAAACGTTTATATATTTGCAAAGCAAAGACATTTTTGGGTTTGATTATGGAAAATATTTAATAGTATACTGAATATCCAGCTAGGAAATTAATGTGAAAAAGTTTATTTAAACGCTTTTGGGGGGTTGAATTACATACCGTGACGTCTTAACGTCATGACGACCTCAATGATTTTTTTAAAATTGTGAGACTCCTTAATATTGATTTAATTTTCAAAGAATATTAACATTTGGGGTTTGATAAAAATGAAAACGTGTCGATTTTATCTTTTAAATGACTATCTGGCAACTTTCTGACATGCATGGTATAGAGTTATCTGCCCATTTTACACTATGATGCTACACTTTTTCGAAATGTCAACGGATATTGAAAGTAGTGATGATAAGCTTTAATTTGAGACCGTTTTCATCCTTTCTAATGATGGGTGTATTTTTCTCCTTATTTAGGGCTTATTTGAATTCCGTATACTTATGAAAACTCGTCAATATGGCGGATTGCTCGCTAAGGGGTTGGCATCTTTAAAGCAATATAGCTTTCTGCGTATAAATAGTAGGAATCAACCTTTTATATATTTGCAAAGCTAAGACATTTTATGGTTTGATAATTATAAATATTTGACAGAATATTGAAAATCAAGCTCAGGAATCAATGTGAAAAAGTTTATATTAACGATTTTTGAGGGTTGAATTACGTAACGTGACGTCATCAACATCAAAATAACTTCAATGATTTAAATAAAAATATGAGTCTCCTTAAAAATAATTTAACTTTTGAAGAATTTTAACTTTCGGATTTTGATGAGTATGAAAACATGTCGTTTTCATCGTTTAAATGACTGTCTAGTAACTTTCTGACGTGCATGGTATAGAGTTATCTGCCCATTTTACACTATGACGCTACACTTTTTCGAAGTGTCAACAGGCGGATATTGAAACTAGCGATGATAAGCTTTAATATGAGACCATTTCCATCCTTTCTAATGATGGGTGTATTTTTCTCCTTATTTAGGGCCTTTTTTAATTTCATACACCAGACTATTTGTTGGAAATCACATGTCGCAGCTCATATACGAAAAAAAGATCCATTTTGTTAGCCTGATAAGGCATAAGGAAAATTAGTTTTTTAGCATGTGAGTTCCACCCTAGTAAAATTTATGTGTCTGATTACTCGAAAAGTCTAATCAGCAGAAAAAATGAAGTTAAAAACACAAACTTCATTTGTAACCGTTTGTTTTGCTGCAATCATACTTATTATTGTGTTAAGTGTACACTGCACTAAATATTCATGTAATCTTACCATACCTTTTGTGGGGAGATCATATACTTTACATTAGATGTTAATATGCTATTAGATGCTAATATGACGTCATTCTTCGATATTCGATGATTGACAGGTGTTATGGCGTGATTGGTTAAAATGTGCGAGTGAAAGTCCGTTTTGATAGAGATAGCCAACTTCTTGAAGGTGATAAATTCCGGTAACAGGTTGATACGAGATGGGTTTTGCTTCATGGTCCCCCTTGAATAGCTATCTATATTAAGAAACATGTTGTTTTGTTGTTTGTCAGTTTAATCGGATATAGTGTGGGATTTAGCTGGGAAACATATAGTAATTATTCATTGAAACTAACCCGCAAGGATAATATTTTGAAATGAGGCCGGTTTGGTAAATGTTATATGTATATATATCGATCAAGGTGTTAAAATGTTGACATTGTCGTCTATGGAAAACCTAATAGTGCAATGCAACCCTAACATGGTCTCTGTGACGTCAGCGTCGCGTTATCACACGCGTTATCAAAGTAGGTCCTCGATGTACATCCGCAGTATGCTTCCACAGAATTTCGCAGAATTGGCTGAGGAAGTTCTTATTGATACAACGGAAGACCTTTAACTCTTTGCATCCTGGGTAATGTTTCATTCTTTTTTGTCGCCTGCTGACTTTTTCCAAATCCAACTTTTCAAACATTCTTTCAGGAACACTATCAAGGTGTCAAACGGTTTAGATCCACAAAAGGATGGACATTTTGTTGGTTCTGATCTGTGTAGCAAGGAGAGAGCTAATTGACCATTGATCACCACGTTAAGATAAGAGATGAGTCTTCAGTAAAAATGTTTGTCCGCTGACAATTCAGGCTTAGACTATATGGATAAATGTTCATTTTGAAGTCCACTGAATTTCGTTTTAGTGCTACGGAGGATACAATATGCCGCACGTGAATATTCTAAATTTTCCTGAATACATGTTTGCCTTTTAGTTTCTGCATATCATAGAAGACAATTTTCGAAAGCAAAAACAGCATATTATAATGAAAGAATTGAGCATATCCAATGAATAAATGATTTTTGTTTTGAAAAAGAGTGAATCAGCTTTGAGTAACGTAACCGTATACTATCTGCATTTTGCAATAATTCCAATGGAAACCGATATTCTTAGATGCTTTTCAAAATAAACGAAATTCGAATACTTCTGCTCTTATTTTATGATAAGAATGGATGTTTTGAAAGTCCTAAATTGTCATATTCAAAATCTGGCTAAATCATAACAACCTGCAAAATGTATAGAAGAAGAAGGAAATGTGGCATAGAATCTTGCCATTGGTAAAGAATGCATCATCAGACAAAAGGCCAGTAAAGTAAATGATTATGATCAAAAGTCGTCGCATAGACTATCAGCGTTTTGCTTACGAAAATATAAAGCATTCAGACTTCATGGAAGGAATTTATTGCAAGAATTATCAATAAGGTCCTAAATCAGAAATTAATTTTCTGTAATGTGCACTTCCAGCCACAATAATTGCTTGATAGTCATCACTTCCACTTTGAAGCAACTTAAGATAATACAGATGATGATTATTTAAAAAGTTTTGTTAATACACTTTAAGAATATCGGTAAATGTTAGTCCAAAATTTAGCCTCATAATACAAGAGGTGTTCCCTAAAAGAGTATTTTTTTAATAATAACCAATGTTGTTTCAGATATATGACATGGACGAGGAAGTGGACATTTTATGCCGTGGACTGGGACTCCCAGATTTATACACTTCAACTTCAATGTCAGTCCGCATAGAACTCCATTTAGAAAATAGTTGGTCAGGAGCTGGATTTTCGCTTATGTACGTGAAAAAAGGTATCTTATTTACACTAAAATTACTAATCCAGAAATCTTTTCAGGTCTCTCATTGTTATGATGCAGAATAGATGGAACAACAGAATCAGTGATGGTTGCGTATACGCACAAATACACAAAGGTTTAGGTATGCACCTGGTCACCTATTCAAACCATGATACGGTACCTTTTCTACTAATAGTCCCAATAAAAGGTCGGTTTGTCTGAGATGGATTTCATTGTGTCTATATTTATCAACGCTTGCACGATTTCTTTACTTTTCTTGAATATCTTGGAAATCTTGTGCCTTTTTTCAATATATAAAGGATGGAATTTCCCATTCTTGTTAGGGGACATTTTAAACATACCATTGAAAGGTTCGATATAGAGACGCTATTCATTATTATAAAAGAATCGTCTCTTGTGTCGCCTCCTACGTTGGAGGCTGAATGTTGGTGAGCCAAATGATTGATACCTGAGGGCACTTATTAGCTGTCCCCCTCAGGCCACGACCAGCGTGGATCAGGCCCAATTGTTACATCCAACCACGTAGAATAGCCCGAGTTGGGAGCCAACCGGCTTGAATTGTTATAAGTGAATCTGACATCCCAACGTGGGGATACGATCAGGGACCGTTGTATAGTAAGAACCACTTATACTAATCTTGACGTCTAGAACGACGATCAATATTACGCGCAAGAAATACTATGCAAAACCAGTGACGACCAAAGTACAGGTTCGATCACCTCAGCGCCGATGGTCTGAAGTAGACAACGTGCGGCTAAGAAGACATAGTGTTCACGAGACGCGTGAAATATCAACAGTTATAGTGTTTCCGGGACGCGTATAATCTCGAGATTTCTCGTCAATACGAGAACTGAAATATTAAAGGGCCCAATTTTTTTTTCTATGAGAACTTAAGTTATATGTTAATCATATTCTTTACGTCTTTTATTTCTGACTAGTTGACGTACATCTAGAGCAGGACACTCCAAGATTGATTCTAATTGAAATGATCTTGGAGTGGCAACTTGCCCTAGTATAGGATGGTCAATTAGCCAGAAATAACAGCGTAGGTGGTGTCATTGTATATTAATGTGTTGTTGATGTTTTCTTAGTACATAAAGTACTGAAAAGTTTTTGCTAGTTGTGTGCATTATTTTTCCCTGGTAGCGTCGTCATCGCATAAAGGAATTTTCCAATAAGATTTCCCCTCTCCCTTCCTGACCAGCTTTATGTCGTAACAATGGTGTCAGAAGTGGGATTTTTGAGGTTTTATTGGCAAATTTCTCTGCTGTGACGTTGCTACGGGCGCACACTAGTAGTTTTTTTTTTTTACAAGAAAGGTTGTGAGTGTCAACACACAGTACTGATTGCATGCGTTCCCCTGTGATGAAGTGCGACACATGTAAATAAGTCATCACATAACATTCTGAGGGGACCTTTACTTTCTTGTTCTGTGGATTGCCAGTAGGGTATAAAACCCAAGGGAAATTTGTCAGAGTTTAATTATTAGACTTGTCCACTTTTATTTGACCCACATAATTGTGTATTGGCTTATGCCCTGTATTCCTATTAATTAAGGATACTGATGTGGAAAATTTCATATCGTTTGAGGGTACTAATAATTTAAATCACCTCAGTGACGTCATAGTGTGTGACGCCACTCAACTGATTTCTATTATTAGAAGAAGTCCATAGAAGGATTATTTTAGTCAATTATTATGTCTTGCTATGACAAGTGACTGTTGACTTGACTGTAACGCGTTTATATTAATATCGCGTAGGTATACATTTCTTGACGTAAATACTAGAAAATGAAAAACGTTTTTTAGTCAAATACGTTTAGTGAAGGCCTATTTAAGGTTGATATATATCCTAGGCACCTTTCCGTGGTGATCTCTTATACGTTGTACTTTACGTTACTCATATGTAACGTCATTAAAATTATTAGTTTACCAGCATGAACGTTGGTTAGCCCATACCTATTGAAAAGGGACAAAGCGAACCCTTATTTATTTTCAACAGTATAGTTGACTTATACCATTCCCAACAATAGGCTCAAATGGATAAACATATTTCATTAGCACGGGAATTAGGATATGAAGCCAAGAACTAAGGGATAATCTTAAGATGCAACAAGATTTAGAAAGGGACGAAAAAGGTTGGCCCAAAGGGAATATGAAAGAGAGAAAAGGGAGACCGAGCAAAAAGATAAAGAAAGGGAGCAAAAAGATAAAGAAAGGGAGCAAAAAGAGAAAGATAGGGAGCAAAAAAATAAGATTCGGGAATTGGAAAAGTTAAGGATTGAGGCGGAAAAAATGAAAATTGAGGCCGCGCGCAAGGATAAGGAAATGGAAATGGAAAAAGAAGTTGCGCTAAAAAAAATTGAGGCCGAAGTGGAACTAAAAAAAATTGAGGCCGAGACCACTTCACATCCCTGGGGGCCCAAAGAGAAAAGTTCAAATCCTAGGAGTCCCAAGCTTCCATACTTTGACGAACATACGGATAAGATGGATAGCTATTTAATTAGGTTCGGAAGTTATGCCATGTCAAATAAATGGGACCCGTCTATGTGGGCATCATACCTAAGTGCATTATTAAAGGGACGCGCTTTAGAAGTCTTCGTTAGGCTTTCCAGAGATGACCAGTCAGATTATGGTCAGATTAAGGAGGCTCTGCTTACTAATTTCGACCTCACCGAACGATCTTTTCGTAAGAAATTTAGGGATTGTAGGCCCAAGAAAGCCGAAACTTTTAGACAATTTAGCGGTAGGCTAGCGAGCTACCTTGATAAATGGTTAGGTTTGGCTAAGGTCGAAAAGACCTACGAGGCTGTTTGTGATTTTTTGGCCTGAGACCAGTTCCTTGACTGTTGCAGTCATGAGCTCTATTTGTATCTCAAACCTAAGCCGTTTAAAGTCCTGGGTGACTTAGCCCATGAGGCGGATTTGTTCACCGATGCCAAAGGGGGTGTTCCCTTGTGTATTACTAAGGGAAAGCAAGATAGTAAGCGGGTAGACCAAGCCCAGCCTAAGGTAGAGCCCAAGCAAGATCAACGGCCCGTTATCCAATGTAAGATTTGTGGCAAGCCCCATCCCACGCATAAATATTGAAATAACCCTGATAACAAGAGGGCGGCATATAGTGCGCAATTTGATTCCCAGTATAGGGGAGAAAACTCATATAGGGATCAGGATAGAAGTTTTGGTCGCAGTGACCAACGTGACAATCATTATGATAATAATAATTACAGGACCGACCATCAGGTCAATTTTTGTAAAATTGAAAGTTCGGATGTAGGAAAAGGTCAGGCTAATGTAAGTTCTCCTCATTGTTCAACAGAAGGTTTACCCCGTAAGGATAGCAAGGGCACTTGTCATTTCCCACGGTCAAGATTGCCGACAGCAATAGGTACCGTAAATGGTAAAGAGGTTAGAGTCTTTAGAGACACAGGTTGTACAGGGGTAGTTGTTAGGAGAAGTTTAGTTTCTGATGGTCAGATGTTAAATAAGCAGTCTGGTGTGACTCTTATTAACAATTATAAGCAAAGATGTCCTATGGCCCGTATTAATATTGATTGTCCGTTTTTTAGAGGTACTACGGATGCATTGTGCATTGATGACCCAGCACATGACTTGGTCATTGGAAATATTGAGGGGTCCAAATTTCCCGATATGACTCATTTTTCATCAGGGGCAGTCAATAAGAAGCAGTCAAAGAAAAGTAGAAAGGATAGAAAGGTCAAGGTCGCAGATAAGTTTATAAGGCAGAACAGGCAAGAATTAAGTATGATGCAAGCGTCAGATGCTAAGTTGGCAGATATTAGAAGAAGGGTAGAGTCTGGTAGTGTGACTAAAAGTCGCAGTTTCTCTAGTGGTGAAACTAAGTTCATTCGTAGGAATGGTTTAATATATAGACATTTTAAGAAAAATGGTAAAGTTTCACTACAGTTAGTTATTCCTTCTAGTTTAACCCATAGCATTATAAATTTGGCCCATGAACCACGAACGGTGGTAAATCATGTTGGCAGAAAGGAAACTATATCTAAGGTCTTAGATGAATTTTATTGGCCCGGTGTTTGTAGGGAGGTAACTCAATTTTGTAGGTCTTGTGCCATTTGCCAAAGGACAACTCAAAATATAAAGGTCGCAAGTACTCATTGTTGTAGTGTACCCCAGAGAAACATATCCTCAAAGGAGGCAGTAGTTAGCCGTACAAGACGGACTGAAAGCCAGACAGAACGACGACGTTCATATGGTAGTGGTAGACGTTGCCCAATACCATATTATTGGCGTAATATAACTGAAACTGAAAGCAGTTGTCAGCATTAGTGTTAAAGGTATGCGACAGTGTTATGACCCAATTGTCTCGGATTGTTGACCTATATTTTAACTATAATAGCATAGTAGTAGTCACATAGGTGTACTTAGACGTGAGGAGTCCCGGAATTTTACTTAAGTCATGACGTTTGACAGTAGACTGTTGACGTGAGCAAGTCACGATGATATATTTTAGCAATGGAGGTTGGCCTCAACATGAAGAGTCACGTTAATTTATTTGAGCAAAGATTGTATTATGGAGGAAGTTATTAATAAATATACTTGGCATAAATTAATATGTAACATGTGGATCTTTGCAAAAGGTATTGGCTATTAAGCCTTATATATATATTAAATGTCATAAGACATAAAACTTCATAGGAAGTAAAAGGGGTACAACCCCATATATGGATAAGTTAAAAGGGTACAACCCTATATTTATGTGTTGAGCATTAAAGCTGCAACAAAAACAGGTCTATCATTGTGGCAATCCAAGGACAAGACAATGTGGGGGCAGACTATCTTTCCAGGTAGTCCGTCATTTAAGTAGCACGTGTATATATGTTGTATTATATATCTATTCTGTATTACTCCTTCTTTTCTACATCGTGTATCGTAAGAAAAAGTCATTCCTTTTTTCTCCCAAAAGGAAGGGCCTTTGTTACGATGCAGAATAGATGGAACAACAGAATCAGTGATGGTTGCGTATACGCACATATACGCAAAGGTTTAGGTATGCACCTGGTCACCTATTCGAACCATGATACGGTACCTTTTCTTCTAATAGTCCCAATAAAAGGTTGGTTTGTCTGAGATGGAATTCATTGTGTCTATATTTATCAACGCTTGCACGATTTCGTTACTTTTCTTGAATATCTTGGAAATCTTGTGCATTTTTCAATATATAAAGGATGGAATTTCCCATTCTTGTTATGGGACATTTTAAACATACTGTTGAAAGGTTCGATATAGAGACGCTATTCATTATTATAAAAGAATCGTCTCTTGTGTCCCCTCCTACGTTGGAGGCTGAATGTTGGTGAGCCAAATGATTGATACCTGAGGGCACTTATTAGCTGTCCCCCTCAGGCCACGACCAGCGTGGATCAGGCCCAATTGTTACATCCAACCACGTAGAATAGCCCGAGTTGGGAGCCAACTGGCTTGAATTGTTATAAGTGAATCTGACATCCCAACGTGGGGATACGATCAGGGACCGTTGTATAGGAAGAACCTCTTATACTAATCTTGACGTCTAGAACGACGATCAATACTACGCCCAAGAAGTACTATGCGAAACCAGTGACGACCAAAGTACAGGTTCGATCACCTCAGCGCCGATGGTCTGAAGTAGACAACGTGTGGCTAAGAAGACATAGTGTTCGCGAGATGCGTTAAATATCAACAGTTATAGTGTTCGTGGGACGCATATAATCTGGAGATTTCTCGTCAATACGAGAACTGAAATATTAAAGGGCCCAATTTTTTTTTCTATGAGAACTTAAGTTATATGTTAATCATTTTCTTTTCGTCTTTTATTTCTGACTAGTTGACGTACATCTAGAGCAGGACACTCCAAGATTGATTCTAATTGAAATGATCTTGGAGTGGCAACTTGCCCTAGTATAGGATGGTCAATTAGCCAGAAATAACAGCGTAGGTGGTGTCATTGTATATTAATGTGTTGTTGATGTTTTCTTAGTACATAAAGTACTGAAATGTTTTTGCTAGTTGTGTGCATTATTTTTCCCTGGTAGCATCGTCATCGCATAAAGGAATTTTCCAATAAGATTTCCCCTCTTCCTTCCTGACCAGCTTTATGTCGTAACACTCATAATATGCTGATATCTTGTCCCGATGTTATTTTTTTCCATCCTTTAATCCACTTAACATGAAATATATTCTTCTCATTAATGTTAAAATGCCAATTTTTTTGTCATTTTAATTTTTATTATCAGGATGAATATAACATACGTTATTTACTCACTTAAAACTTGCAAACCTAATCTTCTCACCTTTAGTATTCTGACACCTAATCTTCACACCTTAAGGTAGTACCGGACTCATCAGCATATGTCCAAAAGTTACCATCTTTTGATATGTTAAAAAATAGCTCAAAACTCATCTATTTTGATAAAAATAACAGGACTTTACTATGCTTTTTAAAAATTTATTAAACTTTAAAAACCGTAAAATATGAGTTTTTCAAAATATCAATTTCTCATATTTAAAAAAAAAATGAAAGCGAGAAATGCCATATTTTTTCCTGGGAATACGCTACATGCTATTGACTAATAAAAGAACACAAAAACAGCGTAAAAAAGGCACGTAGCTTATTTTTTTTAATCTAAAGTCTATTTTGTAAAAAAATATTAAGGCCAAAAAATCGTTTAAATCTTGAATAAAAACTGTCACTGAATGTAACCACAAAAACAAAAAACTTATTATTTTGAAGGAAATTTTGCATAGAAACTTATAATTAATTAAAAAGCATATGTCACGGTGTTCGTTTTTCTTTTTTTGTGCTATTTTCTTTTTTTACCTCTGAAATAAAAACAGGCATGGAGTGCCATACCTGCTTCATTGTTTAGGTCCGTGTGCGTAGACAGTGTATTGTTTGAGTTGATGTTGCGTAATTAAGGTCCATGTGCGAAAAGCCTATTATTTGTCTACCCCTCATTTGGCACGTTCTAGGACCCCTTAAGACCTTTATAAGTGCGTTCGTGCGCGCGCGCTTGTGTGTGTGCCAAAATGAGGGTGAATGTATGAGAGAGAGAGAGAGAGAGAGAGAGAGAGAGAGGGAGGGCAATTCACGTGCTGTTGATTCACAGCATTTTTGTTCTTGCTTTTATTCTTTCTTCCTTTTTTTCTTTACTTTACGTACAGTATACGTATTCTGGATTCGTTACAAAATTGAAGTCATAAGCAGTAACACGTATAGAAGTGTCGTCAGGATGACACAAGTCTTTGATCTGGAAAAATGTTCTATTTCGAAAACGTTGTTACAAGTTTTCAAGCGAGAAAATGACCTTATGCAATAATGGTTTTCTGATACACTAATATCTGCTAGACCCCTCAGGGGTAGTCATAACCCTCGCCTTTTTGGTTTGGGTTTCAACACCACCCTGGTGTTCTAGCAGGTGGTAATGCATAGAAAATCACGTTTGATCCCAATATTGAAGTTATTAAACGAGCTGTAAAACGAGATGAAGTGCGAGGCTTGCCAAGATTTTTGTCACGTATTCGTGACAAGCTTAATAAATTTAATAATACTGGAGCACGACTGTTTGGTTCTATTTATTGTATGACCCTAAAACTAAATCTATATCGCGTTTAGAAATTGCGTGGAACTATGCTTTGATGTTGCCATATAATTATATGAGAAACCATTACGGACGTCTTTACATAGCGTTACCAAAATTTGTAAGCCACTAGTGGTATATGTCGTTATGTCACTCTCATGATAAACACAAACGAACAAAAAAATAAGTAAACAAACAAACAAGCAATAGGGCTCAAACCATGGACTACTTGGTCTCAAGTTGATCATTCTACCACTGCGGGATTGGGTAAAGAAAGGATGATACACGAGTAAAGTTCTTTTCATAAATGCAATTATAGTTAATGCTGAGACAACATGCATAATATGTGAATGGCCATGTAAGATTATTCACAACTCGCACATATATATACAAAATAAGCCTCAGTCAAAAAACTCCCCACTGGCTAGCTAAAATAGCGCAAAGGCACGCCCCAGCATTTGGCGAGCGCTCTCACAGTGTCCAATATGTTGCTCTTGTGTTTCATCCAAGCTAAAAAAAGGAACCCTTCCATTTACACAGATAATGTACTTAACAAGCACAGTGGCTCAGTTCGTAGAGTGTTAAACTAGGGATCAAATGATTACTAATTTATGAATCACCAGAGTCATAGTATTGTGTCATGGAGCAAGACACTTTATCAGCGAGTAGTACATACATTGAATACGCATGAATATTAACTTTTCTGACCAGAATTGCCTGACCAGGTATTAATTGACTTTTCGCTTACTGTAAAGGCGGTAACTTTAATATTCATATCTGGGTGTTGTTCGGCTAGTTTTTCTGCTAAACAAGAGAAATCAGGTTCTATTTATAATTTGGTGAAGAATTAGTAAGTTGCTTGGGCCGCCCAAACGTGCGTGCATTTCATAAAAATCCTTACCGTATACACAATGAACTCTCATTTATTAACCCTTAAAGTGCATAATCACAAAATGTATGTTTTTGTTGTCCACTAAAATATGTGAAGCCTCAAAGACAAACAGTGCAGACCCAGATCAAACTGCTCCTGTAGGAGCAGTCTGATCTGGGTCCACAATGTTTGCCTCTATGCTTATACAAAATAGACATTTTTAGATGCAGTCATTTTGCTGGTGTTTTAAGGACTAAAAATTGTGTTTTGCGTCTATACCGAGGCAATGGCGCAAGATGATATGGTTACTTTTGAATAAAACCACGCCCCATTTTCAGCTTTTACCTATGCCTAAGGTTGACCAGTCCTAATTACGCATTCATGAGGCGCCCCCTTTACAGTAAGCGAAAAGTCAAAGATTATAACTCGGAACACATTGAGGGGTAAAACTGTACCAGTCGGTCAAAATATATATACAACAGATGTGTTGATAAATGATATTTTTTGTGAACCCAATACTTGTACGTTTTAAGACAATAAATAAAGATAACTCTTACTCTTTTAAACACACTCGTTTATCTTTTGACATGGGTCCCGTACCACCTTAAACAATTGGGACAAATATTCTACTCTTTTTGAAAATTTAGACGCCTTATCTCCTCAATTACCATATTTGGGCACGTTATCTTTTAAAAATGAATATCAAGACAACACAGTAGGACAACTCCTACTCTTAATTTAATTATTCTATTATTTTAACAAATTCATTGTCCTACATCAATGGGAAAAACTTTGGCTCATTTTGAGAATCAAGCCTAGGATGTATGTAAAGCGTAGTACTATGTATGAAAAAGCTCAATTTTAATTAGCTGGAACTGGCGTAAAGGCCCTGTCACACTATAACGTTTTAGCCAACGTATGCCGACGTATGAAAAATATATCCAGTACGCTGGCATACGCTGAAAATCGAATTAAAAAAATCAGAGAAAGCCTCTCCTTGAACTTATACAAAGCGTATGCTAAACGAACATAGAACGTGTGTCTAACGTATGAGTAACTTATTCATAACTTATTCCTGGCGCAACATAACTTATATTTGTACTAGCGTATGCACAGCGTATGCCCAGCGCATCACTAGCGCTCTTAACTTACGAGAATCTTATGCATAACGATAGAATAACTTCTGCTGAATTGTGCATATAACGTTCTTTAACGTATGCATAACTTACATGTAGCGTACATCCAACGTATGTCTAACATATAAGAATGTACAAAATTGTGGGACCTCTTCGCCGTATGACAGCGTGTACCACCGTACTGTAGCGTGTTCGTAACGTATTGAAAACTTATCTCTAACTTATGCAGCGTACACCAACGTACTTGCTGAATTTCGCATACGTTGCTGCTAACGTACCTTAACGTATGCATAAATTACCCGTTGCGTACATCTAACTTATGCCTAACGTATAAGCAATACGTCGGCATACGCTGGCGATTTTTTATGCAAGCACAAAATTTTTGGATCTCTTCGCCTTATGACAACGTATACCAGCGTACTGTAGCGTGTTCGTAACGTGTTTAAAACTTATGTCTAACGTATTCAGCGTACATCAACGTACTTGCTGAGTTTCTCATACGTCGGCATACGTTGGTGCTAACGTACCCTAACGTATGCATAACTTACCTGTTGCGTACATCTAACTTATGTCGAACGTATAGAAGCAACGCGTTCACATACGCTGGCGATTTTTATCCAAGCACAAACTTTTGGTCCTCTTTGTCGTATGTCAACGTATACCAACGTATTATAGCGTGTTAGTAACGTGTTTAAAACGTATGTCTAACGTATTCAGCGTACACCAACGTACTTGCTTAATTTCTCATACGTCGGCATACGTTGGTGCTATACGTCGTAGTGTGACAGGGCCTTAAGGAAATAGTTCTGTAGCATGTGGGTCCAGTCCTATTAAAATCCATCATTTTGATCACACAAAACGTTTTGTCAACATAATAAATACAGTTTATTTATTGCCGTTTGTTTTGCGGCAATCTCACTTGTTATTGTGTTGGAATGGTTCTGTGACGTTATCGTCACGTTATGTAACGTCAGCGTTACGTTATCAAAGAAGATCCTCGATGTTCATCCAGGGTCTGATTCCATGGAATTCCACGGCATTGGCCCAGGCAGTTCTGATTGTATCCTACATGTAAAAAAGGTAATGATTGAATAACAAATAATGTTAAGTGACCTTTACTCTGGCCTTAGGTAACATAGATTGGCTAGGTCTGTAGGGTATATACTCACCAATAATATTCTTCCCATCTGACTAGGTATGTGAATGGTTGTGATCAAAAGGCAAAGTGTAAACGCTTCTTGATCTTGATCAACACTGTAAAGACCAGCCTATATATCTGAACACATTGGTTTTAATGTTAGCTGATCAACGCTTAATATACATACATGTATATTCTAACCATTGTCATATATACATATCTGGAAACCTTATGTCCACACTCTATTTATTTGGACACCTTATTTACCCAACATAATTACTCTTATATTTTATCTCCTAACATTAACTATCCTGACACTTGGTCTCCTCAGTACAATTATTCCAACACCTTATCTGGTCTCCTTAATCGCTTGGACACCTTATATAACCACCATAATTATTCTGACATCTTATTTCTTGCACACTGGATGGGGACATCTGAGATTTTATCCTGGGTTAGAAAATCTTATCTTAACCATGCTATCTAGCACAGGCTGTCACGTTAGGGCTAAATACATTGGTTGTATTGGAACTCACGCTCATTGTCGTCAAGTGACGTCATTGTTATGTTTAAATGACGTCATCATGTGAAATTGCATTCAGTGACTTCTTGGAGCTTCTTTTCAGATAAAAAACAGTGGTGAGCAAGAATAGGAATCCATTATTCGTGTGAGGGTAGGATAGAAAAATCCGTCCCTCGGGATCACGGTTTGTCATCACTCGGCAAGTCTCGTAATGCCAAACAGTGATCCATGGAGGGATTTTTCTATCCTACCCTCACACTCATGATAGATTCTTATAATCTTCACCCTAAATATTAGGACACCTTATCTCCTCACTCTCAATATTTTGACATCTTATTTTCTTAACCGTAAGATTCTGACAACTTATTATCTCCTTATCTTGAAAATGCTTACCCCTTATCTGCACATCTTAGATACTCTTACACCTTATCTGCACATCTTAAGTGCTCTTACACCTTATTTTGACATCTTATTTTCTTAACCGTAAGATTCTGACAACTAATTATCTCCTTATCGTGAATATTCTTACCCCTTATCTGCACATCTTAAATACTCTTACACCTTATCTGCACATCTTAAGTGCTGTTACACCTTATCTGCAAATCTTAAATACTCTCACACCTTATCAGCACATTTTAAATACCCTTACACCTTAGTTGCACATCTTAAATACTCTTACACCTTAACTGCACATCCAAAAATATTCGGAAATCTCATCTAAGCACCCTTTATATCATTCGATTCTACACAGTGTGATAGCGTTAACCGCTGATTGTATACATAAAATAGAATGATGTGTAGTCCCTGATTTGGCAAATGAGACTTACCCAATCATGGAATCACTGTGCAGCACAGTGCATATGTTCAAGTCCTTTGTTGTTTCCCCATACAATAAATAGAGGATCTTACATGAGTGTTCCTGTTTTATTGAATTTATAAAACAAATTGGAAAAGGAGATAAAAAGTGATACTTGCTTTCACAACGAGTTTAATAAATTCAAATATACAGGAGGACGATTGTTAGATTATATTTATCATATGACTGCTAAGATTGTTCCATATATACGCGATGTTATTACAGACGTAATTACATATCGCAACCCAAATCTGTAAACCACTAGTGGTTTGGCGATTTTATTGCATTGCGTTATAACACTCCTAAAGGCAACCTCATATGATAAAATTGTTTTCCAAGCAGGTGATCACAAGGCAGCAATGAACAGACGCGAAAGCATGACAAACACAAGACATAAATAACACAAATGATCCACAAAAGAAGTGCTGTCTTGGACAGTCAGTAGAAATATTTTACTGGAGGGCTTAGCCAGTTTCATGGCGTAAAACCTCACCCTTAATTCACATTTGAGAAAAACGAAACACATGAAACATAACACACAAGTTGCATTACTCAAAAAATTACTTTAACAATCGTTTTCAATCAATATTTTGAGCCGATATATTTCACAGAGTCAATCGTGCATTGACACTGCACTACTTTGCATTTTACTGCAAAGATATGACCGATTTCTACAATATCTGGTGAGTTTTTGCATCAAGGTTGACAACTCCATCATCTGCACATTTCAAAACTACCGCTGGCAATAAAATGCCATTATATTTTCGAAATGTACCATAGAGCGGTCGGGGAGTGGGGGAAGGGATTTTTCGAATAAAGGAGTTGGAAAACATTTATAGGCCAATAGTCAGATT
Organism: Loripinus fragilis; assembly: GCA_964019695.1. Taxonomy (NCBI): domain Eukaryota; kingdom Metazoa; phylum Mollusca; class Bivalvia; order Lucinida; family Lucinidae; genus Loripinus; species Loripinus fragilis. The sequence continues at coordinate 6,686,955 of OZ026521.1, read as the reverse complement.
GAATATTATTCGAAGACTACTTAGAATATTCTGAGACCTTGTTACGTAACAGATCTGAAGACTGAGTTTCTGCATGCACATTGGCACATATTCAACAAATTTTGCCATATTAAGTAAGGGTCCTTTACTGGTATTAGGCATTTTTTTGGTGGATCATCAGATAAATGTGCTTTTTATATTTATAATAAACCAGTAAAGTCGTTGTTTCTTAAGTAACAGGAAATTCATTTATTATCGAGGTGCATTTGAGTATATAAACTCTCGCAAACACATATTTTTAGAGGATACAAAATTATGTTCATGGCAAGACAAGCCATTAGAAGATGTTACAGAGTGTATAATTCATTAGGAGAAGAATCTCTATGTGTGTCCCCTGCACCATTGGGAATCCTTTGCGTACATTACACAGTAGCGGTACCAGGCTTTTGGGGGGGTATATCCTGAGGAAGATCTACTCTGGTGCCTGGGGGCATAAGCCAGAAATTCCGGCACTATAGTAAAATGACGCGCCAGATTACAAATTAGACATCAGGCCATCTTCACAGAATACTTTGAACCTTATCAAATTGAAATTGAGAATAACCTGGGCTATAAGCCAGGACAGTTTAATGCCAAGTCACAAAATACTTGAAGCTTCTTACATTTTAAGCTATATCTGATCCTACTTCTATGATATTGCACCTATGTAAAAGTGATTGATCAAATAAAATATGTTTAAACCAAGCTAAATCTGATCAGATGAAGAAGAGTCACGACTTCAAAGTATGTAAAAATTCAAAGATCAGTGTAATGTTCAGTTTTATTTGTATTTGACATCTAACTAATGGGATGGAATTTCTCACAAATCCTTATATTTACCAAGAAAACTATAAGCAGTGTCTATCTTAAGCATATATCACAAATAACACACATATAGCAATATTAGCCTACAGTCAACTACACCTATACTTTAATATATTAAGGGTTAATCACTACATCATTTCCAACCAAGTCTTGACACTTTGTACCTCTAAGAAGATATTCATATCATTCTGATCTATATTTGATTTACCGCTCACAGTTCCACAAAGTCTCTAATGTCAACTCCGGTACACCGCTGTAGTACTTTACAAATACAGTGTACCATAATTAGTGCATCCCTTCTTATATAATAAAGTATAGTCAATAATGACTACATTGTCTCTAGGGCTGCAACGATACAGTTACCTCACGATACGATACGTATCACAATATTTGCCTCACGATACGATATGTATCACGATACATTTTTTACTACTTGAGAACCTTAGGAATAACATAGATCTATGAAATTAAGAGAACTAAATACTCAAATATTAACCCTTGTCCTGCTGGATGTTTTTATGTACAACACTTTTCCCCAGTTTTTATCAAATTCATTAAAAATATTCCAAATTATTAGCATATATTTATAAGCAGAGCCAAAAAACACTTATATTTAGATCACCTGGATCCTCAGAAGCCAGCTGATCTTGTTCTGCACTGTTTCAAAACAGGATATATCTGGAGTTTAGCATGGAAAAGGGTTAACTAATTAAAGCAGAAAAATTAAAAGGGAAAATGGTAACAATCCTTATGTACAAAAACATAGTTTTAAAAAAAATATATTTCTAATATATGCCACTAAGTGCTGTATCGTTAGCGTATCGTGAAATGACCTCACGATACGATACGCGTATCGTCAGAAAAAGTATCGCGATACGATACGATTTCAGTGAATCGTTGCAGCTCTAATTGTCTCATAATGTCACTGTAATTTGCATATTATGCTTTTTGGCTGTATTGAAGCTCAATAACTGAACTATAACACATATTTCCATATAAATATATACAACATCAGATATAATAGGTTTGTTGGCTTAAAACTACGCCCATCGTATCGTCAGAAAAAGTATCGCGATACGATACGATTTCAGTGAATCGTTGCAGCTCTAATTGTCTCATAATGTCACTGTAATTTGCATATTATGCTTTTTGGCTGTATTGAAGCTCAATAACTGAACTATAACACATATTTCCATATAAATATATACAACATCAGATATAATAGGTTTGTTGGCTTAAAACTACGCCCAAATATTCTGATATTTGCATATGAACTAATTGTAATGAGCACAAAAGACATTTCATCCGTCAAATCACCCAGAACAATTAAGTTGTGATTTATATTTAAGTAAAAACTGAAAGTTTAATTTTATGCTGTATTAAGAAGACTAATATACGAGGAGTGATCAGAAAGTTCGCGGAAAATAGTTGCCATTTTTACATCGTTTGATCAATACAGCTGGAATTACAGCACATAATGCTGCAACACATATGCAGTTGATCTGTTACAACATGCTTGGTGTAAATTGTCTACGTGCGTTACAGCGGTCGTCAAGGCAACGCTATATCGCGCAAACCGGCCCATTTTACATTGCATTTTGACGTTTTACTACACAACCAATTAAACTTCAACGTTTTGTAAAATTCTGTTATGCTGTGATAGCCCATATTGCGTTCAATGCATATTTAACGATATATTTACTCATCTTCTATGCAAACTTTCAAAGATTTGTATCTAACGGACGGTGCTCAAAATCGAAATGAATAACAGTACTGTCCAAAGATCAAAGCATTCTTATTCTCTGAATCCATTGCCTGTTTTGGCCTGTCAATTCTTTTAAATAAACTATTTACATACTTCGAAAAACACCCTTTTTCAGGACAGTAGATCTAATATTGATAGTTAAGTCCGATATTATAATTATGGCGATGAACACTAACAAGAAAATAAGTTTTTTATTTAAAATTTACAAAAACTCGAAAAATTGACGCATTTTAGGCCTTCCCTCCGGGACTGAAACCTATAAAATTGAATACATAGTGCAGCGGAATAACAAACAAACCTCATATTATGTTCAAAGAATGACGGAACATTACTTTCCGTTAAAAATACCAATCAATTCAAACACAACTAAGAGTTTTAGCCCCGAAAAGCAGGTCAGGGGTACAGATGGGCCGGTTCTAGCGAAGTGACGTCACAGCGGCGCCTCGTGCTCAAACGTCTGACGTCACATTTTCTCAATTTAAATTTCAGTCAACTTGCTATGAATGGTTGTTTATATCTATGAATTTTCATTGAAATCGATAAAAGCAATGCGATTTGATAACACTTTTCCGCGAACTTTCTGATCACCCCTCCTATGATGCCACGTATGTTCTTCATCGAAGTAGCATCCAATATAAGATCTGTCCCATCAGGCGTCAACATATATAAAACCGTAATAATCTGGATCTATTAAGACTTGAGATGCTTATCTGAGACTTCTTGTTTGTTTCAATGACCATCGTCTTGATACAGTAAAGACCACCTTTAATAAAAGGTTGACTTTCCTATCAAGATAAAGAAATTTGCAAAATTGCTAAGATCTGCATGTGCGTCGATTGGCATAATTTGCATGAATACACTGTAAGGCCATGATTAGCATAACTAGGAAACAAAATGACCTACAGTTTTGGTACTTCTCTCCCTTCTATAATATATTTAAAATATTTTGCTCAATACAGCTCTGTTATTTTTTCTTATCATATGACGTCGCGTCTGGGAGTGAAATAACGCCATGCAATAAAATCGATAAACCACTAGTGGTTTATAGATTTACGGGGAAACGTTATGACGTCCATAACAACGTTGCGTATATAATTACAACTGTCATAACATTTATTGAGATCCGCTAATCTGATTGGTCAGGAACGGTCATCTTATCTCATTGACTTGTATTTCATTTTTCAATGAACCCAGTCCGTATTCATGAGGGGCGGGGCCATTCACGACAGAACTACTTTTGTGATACTGTGCAATGCTGATATGAAGGGAAATGGACAGCCTGCAACTACTGACCTATATTTTCAGGTAGAAAAGCAAAGATTAACTTACATACAACGCCTAAATTAACAGCAGTCATGCCGATCAGCTGTTTGCTGCCATGCGCGGATCCAGGAATTTTCGTCAGGAAGGGGGGGGGGGGGGGGTTGTCCACGTCAATCTGACAAAAAAGCTCTTGAAAACGTTGTTTGTTTGATTTTTTGCTTTTTCTTAGTCCTCAGCTTATTTTACAGAAGTCAAATGGTTAATTTCAAAGAAAAATATCATTTTTCAATGTTCCGGAGGGTTTCCAAATTTTTCTAGGGGGGGGGTCCAACTTTTCCATGGGGGGAGGCGTGGGGTTAACTGCTTATTCCCTATAGAAACCCATATAACTTGTGATTTTCCAGGGGGGTCCGGACCCCCTCCCCCCCTCTGGATCCGCACTTGGCTGCGATCTATTTAGTTTCCCAGTCCGCAAAATGATGTGATCATCTCTTGCACCTGTCCTGTGCTTGTTTTCCTGCAACTTCGTTGTATGTTTTCAGTGGAGCCCCACAATAAAATTGTTTCTTGAACTTACTTGCATGACTGTTGCCTGGTTTATCCAACATCTTTTGCAATTCGTCTTTGCTTTCTTCAATCACTCAATAAAGATAGCTCAATTTCTTTTTGCTTGGGTCATTTCTTTTCCTTTCCAAGCCATTTTTACAGATGATAATTTTCGTCACCAATGTAAACTAATGACGTCATATCCAATGACGTAACTATCGTACACATTCTAATGAACACCCATGTTAAGTTTTTTCGGTTGTCACTATGTAAAAACGAGATTCTAGTCTCTAAAATGTACTTGTTTATTTTCAATTGGAGAACGGCCGCCATTTTGATTTTTTTTAACGTCGTAACGTCTACATACGCACGTCATATTCTAAATGCGCGAAACGAACTATTAGCTGGAAACGTATTTTTTTAAGGAAAACATAATTATAAATACTGAATAAGAATGAATAAAGAAGAAGTTGTAATTATAAGATTCTGCGTTTCACTGAGGTATGAAATGTCGTTTAAATTACATCTAATTTTAGCATGAAAACCTTCTGTTTTCATGCAAATTAGATGCAATTTTCCAGACTTTTCATACCTCAGTGAAACGCAGAAAAATAACTTTCAATTCTTAAATAATGACAAAATTATAACGTTTTTACGCCAGAAATGAGATTTCAAAGTATTTGTCATATGATAAATAGAATCTAACATTCGTGCTCTTGTATTGTTGAATTTATTAAACTCGTTGCGAAAAAGAGATAAAATGCTCGGCAAGCCTCGCATTTTATCTTTTTTCCACAACTCGTTTAATAAATTCAATAAAACATGAGCACTCATGTAAGTACCTCTATTTCTTCTACAGATAGCGATAACTTGTGTGGAGAAATGTTGTTTGGACCTGAAGGCACTATTCAATCCGCTGATAGAGATGACAATGGTCAATATGACAGCAACTCAGAATGTTATTGGATACTTGTAGCACCGGCCTCTAAAACTGTTAGAATTGAGTTTTTATCCATCGCTATAGAGGCATCATACGATTGCAGTTACGACTTTATTGCGGTATGTACTGGTTTCTATGAAAAGCCATGCTTTCGCCTCTGTTCATTGCTGCCTTGTGGTCACCTGCTGGGAAAGGACTGACCTCTTGCCTCTTTTTGGTGACGTTTATTGTATTTTGTTACTTTCCCATGTGGTATCCTGAGTCAGATGTGGTACTTGATTGTTCGTCTCCTGATGTTTGGCGTCTTTCTTACTTTGAAGTCAGCAACATGGCTAGATGCTTTAGCGAATCAGATGTGTTGAGAAATATAAACTCCATAATGTAGAGCGTAAACATCACCATCTAAAAAGGGAAATTGACAATTTCAAAATTAAGACAGTCACTTTTATCATAAATTTTGGAAGAAACATTATCATAAAAAATAAACAATGCATGTCCGAAAACGAGGCCTTAAAGTGATTATTTTCTTATCAATCAGTCAAAACATTTGCTTTAGGTACTCAAACGAATCTTCTTATTGGAGAGGGTTTTTTGAGTACCACAACATACTTTTTGGTAGAAAAATAAGTAAACATATTTGCTTTCACTAGGCGTTGTTCTTTTTTTGGGGTCTTTATTGCCTAGCGATTTTTTTCTTCGTCATATGGCTTGGCGTTTTTTCGACTTTTCATGTTTCTGGAAAATGACATAAGCCAGTTACCATATAAATGCATTGTCAACCGATTTCTATGTGCATGTGAATTGCAGTTACTATACTAATTTTAGGGTGGCGGTGCACATGTTGTTTTATTAAGAGGTTTTCTTTTGTTTGCTTTGATGGGGAAGTAGGGTTTAAGGGAGGGGGTTGCTGTGCATTGCCACAAGTATAGGTTCTTTTTTCAGGTATATGAAGGAATGGAAAGGTTTCAGAATGAAAACTACACTTTGTTGTTTTGTGGGCGCATAAAAACAGCACCTCCCTTCCAATCAATGTCGAATACCCTAGTTGTATACTTCTACGCTGACGACTCTGTACAACTTAGAGGATTCACTATTACATACACACACGTAGGGGGTAAGTTGAAACATTTGAGCTCGTTTCACACACGTAGGGGGTAAGTTGATACATTTGAACTCTTTTCACACACGTAGGGGGTATGTTGGGACATTTGAACTCGCTTCACACACGTAGGGGGTAAGTTGAAACATTTGAACTCGTTTCACACACGTAGGGGGTAAGTTGAAACATTTGAACTCTTTTCACACACATAGGGGGTAAGTTGAAACATTTGAACTCGTTTCACACGCGAAGGGGGTAAGTTGAAATATTTGAACTCTTTTCACACACGTAGGGGGTATGTTGGGACATTTGAACTCGTTTCACACACGTAGGGGGTATGTTGTGACATTTGAACTCGTTTCACACACGTAGGGGGCAAATTGGAACATTTGAACTCGATTCACACACGTAGGGGGTAAGCTTGGACATTTGAACTCGTTTGACATACGTAGGTGGTAATTTGAAACATTTGAACTCGTTTCACACACGTAGGGAGTAAGTTGGGACATTTCAACTCGTTTCACACACACAGGGGGGAGTGGGAACAGTTGATCTCGTTTTACACATGTTTTACACATGTAGGGGGTAAATTAAAACATTTTTACTCGTTTCATACACGTAGGGGGTATGTTGGACAATTTGAACTCGTTTCGCACACGTAGGTGGTAAGTTGGGACTTTTGATCTCGTTTCACACGTGTAGGGGGTAAGTTGGAACATTTGAACTCTATCACATACAAACACGTAGGGGGTAAGTTGGGACATTTGAACTCTATTACATACACACACGTAGGGGGTAAGTTGGGACATTTGAACTCTATTACATACAATCGCGTTGGGGGTAAGTTGGGACATTTGAACTCTATTACATACACACACGAAGGGGTGAGTTGGGACATTTGAACTCGTAACTATAGCTCAGCAGATTGGTTTGCCTCTTATCAGTTTGAAACCCCAAAGACAGGTTATATGTGATCATAATTCAGTGCATAGAGTAAAACCTGTCTAAAACAGACACTCTAAAAAAGACAAAAAATGGTTTTCAAGACCAATTATCGCTTGATGCAGGTCAAAATATTGCAGAAGGGGAGCATTTTGCAATAATTGTGACATTCATTAAGCTACAATTTGTCAATGAGATCTTTGTTTTCTCTATTTTGAGTGGCAGCTTAAGACAGGTTTTACTTAATATCCAATTTTCGAAAATCAAATTTTCACCACAGCAAATTTCTTTAAGCCCAAAACCTAGTTCGTATATCAAAGATCGAGCTATTACAATAGACTCTAAAAGTAAGTAATGCTGCAAAGATCAGGAATCGATACAATCAAGTACCACACCTGACCCAGGATACCAATGGGAAAGTGACAAACTCACATAAGACACCACAAACGAGAGCCAAGAGGTCAGCCCTTTCCCAGCAGGTGACCACAAAGCACATATAAACAGACGCGCACAAAACATAGCAAACACAAGACAGAACAAAAACATAAAAGATCCACAAAAGAAGTACCGCCTTGGAACGGTCAGTAAAATATTTTACTGGAGGGCTTAAACCGGTTTAACGGCGCCAACCTCACCCTTAATTCAGATGTGGATCAAGACACATAGATATTTGGTTTGCATGAAAGACCCCTAACTTATCAATGCATCATCTCCTAAAACATATAAATCAAGATATAACAAGGAGATAAAGCAAGGATAAGGACTCAACAGTAAATTAAACTGAATACCGGAGCAAAAGAAATCCAACAGGTAAACCCCGGTGGGCCTGACACACAGCCAAAGCATCAGGCCCCTACCATCTCATCAATAGATAAGTCTTTAAGTCGGAACCATCATAGAGTCTAAGTCCGTACCACCGGCGTGCAATTAAAGAGGAAAGCAAAGTTGCCAACCATGATTGGGTTGACTACCAAGCATGCAGTCTGTTGCAATACATTAATGTTATAGCCAATCTTTTTATAATGGGAAATTATTTTAATGAACTGCGCTGAAAAATTATTAGAGCCAACAATCTTCTTCAACTTATACACCAAGTCACCATAGAAATCAGGTTCCGAAAGTCCTTGGCGCAAGAGAGATTTAAGTCCAACTTGGAATTTAGAAATCAAATCATAGTATCGTCTATAAAATTTTGAAAATGTTTTGCGAAGTTTATGATACCGATAGCCTTGTTTAAGAAGTTTCTGAGTTAACAATTTATTGCGAGTGTTGAAGTCAACAACATAGCTAGATGCTCTAGCAAAACGAATGAGTTGAGAGATATAGACTCCATAGGATGTAGAACGAGGAACATCACCATCTAAAAATGGGAAATTGACAATTTCAAAATCAAAGTCGTCACGTTTGTCATAAATTTTGGTAGAAACAATATCATTAGAAATTGACAAAAATGATCCTGCTACCCCTTAGAAAATTTTGCAAAGAGCACTTAAACTTATTAATAGATAACTTGGTAGTGGATCTACTGTAAATATGGAAATTTTCAGTAATGTTTAAATTTTGCAAAACTTCGTGGATGCAAAATTTCGTGAAAATAAACCCTCGCGCAATGACAAAATCTCAGCATTTACTGATGTAGGTAATTCGTGCCCTAGTCACGAATTTTTTACTTTTAACACTATTCGCGAAATTAAAAATTATCGCGAAAGTTTCCTATTATGCTAATAAACTTAAAATGACAACACTAGTTTGCATTTAACATTTATGAGTAAGACAAACTTAGTGCTCATTGCGTTGAGAATAAAAAAAATTTGTTTCAGTTACCTCTCATATTAGCTGCATTGCAGCACAGTGACCTGATAAACGTTGGCTATCTCACAACATGTGTCTTTATCAGGTCATGATGACGCTGCACTTTTTGAATGATGTCGCCAATGACACTGAATCGACACAACAAATCGATAATTACCTCATAATCGCTTGTTTGAAGAGTGAACCAATGGGTTAACTGATAAAAAGAATACCAGGTTCGCGTCTTTTGATATCAAGTTTACCAGGCTCGGCTACAAGAACGCAAGCATTCTGGAAACCTTGCCTAGTAAACTTGATATCAAAAGACACTCATCTAGTATTCTCTATTTATAACATTGAGCCTTGGTAAATTTCCAGATGACATTCCTGAATCGACTATAGCAGAAACGTCTACAATGGAACCACAATCTACAGAGGGAGTTTCTACTGATGCTACAACAATAGAAACAAGTACTGAAGATGCAACGACAAGGCATTCAACATCAACAACTCGTATCACCACAGAGGATTATTTTTCAACAGAGGCCACCAGAACCACTACTGTTACACAAGAAGATACAAGTGAGCCTGGTGTTTCAACCAGCAGCACCACAATGGACACAGGTGTAACATACAGTACAGTAATTGAAAATGAAAGCTCCTCATCAAAACCTTCAACTGACGTGTCTAGTTCATCTAGGGTTCCAACGTATGAAGATACAACATTATCAGAGATGAGCAGTACAGGCGTTGACATACAGTCAACTAAGGACTCTACAGCAGTTGAAGACATGACTACTCAGAAGAGTGGTACAAGTGAAGAAACTTCAACCATTGAAGACAGTACTGCTACAGATACACAGTCAACATCTCTTGAACTAGGTGGTACAATATCTACCTCATCAGCTGAAGACGGAACAACTGCTACAAGTAAGGGATCTTCTGAACAGGCAACTGTGAGATCTACTGTACAGGCAACTGATGGGTCTTCTGTACAGGCAACTGAAACTCCTGGGGGTACAACTGAATCTGTTGCAGATACCAATGTTGTATCTTTCATTAGCCTTATATTGTTATGTCTTGCTGCTACAGTTTTTACAGTTTTATAGACATTTTAACCAGGTTTGCTTGTGTCTCCAGTTGGGCCACTATTATACAGCCAATATCCAAACGAGACGCTGCATTCATATTAGGATCTGCTATGCTTGCATTGGACCATATCAACCTTCTTAAAACTAATAGAGTGGATGATAAAATATATGCCAGCGTATGAGATTTTGGGACGTACATGTATTGAATATGCGATTATAGAGGGCTGAGGCGAGCCTTGCAGACACGTAGTCTCACCAGAGTCTTCACTGCTAGTATACCCAAATAAAGTAAACTGAGCCGCGACATGTGATTTCCAATAATGTGGCAAATTGACAAGTGTAGACTCAGACTAGCCAGTGCAGCCTCCTTTTAAGCGAAGAAACTCCAAATGATATTCAGTCAGTAGCTTAGCACTCATAGATTATTCAACCAACAAGCAAAGGCTCTGATCAGACTGCGCATGTGCGCAGGTTTATCTGAGGCTTTGCTGGTCGCACATACCATATTGTTGGAAATCTAATGTCGTGGCTCATTTTATGATGTTCATGTTTTGCATATGCGAGTGCTGAGGGCTTGACGAGCCTTACAGACACGCAGTTTCACCAGAGTCTTCATTGCTAGCATACCCGCTTATAGTAAAAATGTAGATGAGGTTTCAGGGTAAAAGTTTGACTGTTAGTCCTGCAAGATACGTCAAGGTATGAGTTTAATTAAACGAGGTTTTTAGCAAATTGCCCATACGCGATTAGTACCAAAATATCATATACTGGCTCATAATATCATAGCATCTTTAAATATTATATGATTATCTCCTTTGCTAGGAAAAGGTTTTCTGTAAATCTTAATTAGTTGGAAAATGTTTTATATTGTTTCAAAATACCAGTCTGATTAGGTTACACAGGCTATACTTACTACACTTAGTCATATGAAGTCGCGTCTGGGAGTGAAATAACGCAATGCAATAAGATCGATAAACCACTAGTGGTTTACAGATTTTCAGGAAATGTTGTGACGTCCATAACAGTGTTGCGTACATAATTACAAAATTATAACGTTTTTACGGCAGAATGAGATTTCAAAGTAATCCTGATAGCATATGATAGATAGAATCTAACATTCGTGCTCTTGTATTATTTAAAGGGGACAGCAACCTTAATGATAAGTATGTTTTATCAGAAAGAACTCTTTGAACCATGAATTTTGATACAAGTATCATCAAAATCTGTTAAAAAATAGGGAAGTTGTGGGCATTTAAAGAATTCATAATGTCCAACATTTAGCCGCCATTTTGAATATTTAATTAGTTTTCAGCATATTTTCAACTGCTTAATTTTTAGTTATAAATACTATCACAGCATCTGAATTTCAGCAGATATGCAGCTTTATACATAAGGAAAATGTTTTATTAAAGATAACTGCAAGTAATCCATTGGTTTGTCTTTTATTTTGATTACGCATATTTAATTAGGCTGTGTGACGTCACTAAGCCTACAATATGGCCGCTTCCATTACAGTCCATTTGCAAATATTCAAACGGCCACAACTTCTACGTTTTTCAACCAATTTTGATGAAACTAGTATCAAAATTCATGGTTTATTAAGATCTTTCATATAAAACATAGTTATCATCAGGGTTGCTGTCCCCTTTAATTTATTAAACTTGTTACGAAAAAGATATAAAATGCTCGGCAAGCCTCGAATTTTATCTTTTTTCCTCAACTCGTTTAATAAATTCAATTAAGGTTTAGTCTGACTTTACGCAAATGGCTCATTTACACAACCTCTCGCGTCTTTGTACTACAAAAAACCGTTACGTGTCGATCAGGAAACCTAATGCATATTACATGTACGCATGCTGTCAACATGAATTGGACAGATGCAAATACGCGATTGCTGGTGTACGGAAACCGGATGTGATACAGTCTGGCATTATGCTATGAGTCTAAAGTTAAAAACATTGTCAATCAATACATGTATAAAACATTTTGACTGTATTGTAAGTGACCAACGACAGTCATCACCAATACTGATCAATGACAAATTGTACAAAAATACCAGACGATCCCCTCAGTGGCTTGAGAACAGGATAAAACTCTGAAACCTACGGACAATGATGCATGATCATAATCAACTCTTTGTATGCTGTGTAAATTCCATGTTTTGACGCTTGCTGCTTTTTCCAAAATGAACGTTTTCGAAAACTTTCACGAAAACCTAAAATGCATTTTCAAACAGTTGGGATGCAACAAGACATGCGTTTCGTTGGCCTGGTCTGTGTCCAAATTGTTTGAAAAGGTATCGGCAGACAGCAGAAGCAGACAAAGCATTAATTGGTCATATCGAAAGGTAATGACGAGTTTGTAAGAAGATGACTTGTCGCTTTTTTGTTGTTGTAAAATGGTGATATTGTGAAATCCTATCCATAGTAGGCTCCGTCATAAGGATCATGTTAATATCAAGTGTCACTTGGGACGGTTGTTTATATCATTACGTCCATTATATTCTCTTAATCACGATGGCTTACATGTAACTATTCCAAAACAGGCAATTAAGAAACCAAATCTCTGACTGGTGTATGATACATCTGCTTTCTTCGTGCGAATTGATAGGCTTTATTTAAGAAATGAATTCAATTTTTGGAATGTTCATGGAATCATGAATACTTCGGGTCACTTGCAAAGTAAGTGAAGCCCGGCTTCACTTACTTTGCAAGAGACCCGAAGTATACATGATTCAATGGACATTCCAAAAAATAAATTTATTTCTTATATTTACATTTTATTATAAATAACTAAAATATAAAAATTATTTATAATTCAGGAACCAAAACAATTTTTTTCTTTAACAAATAATCGTATTGTTTGTTTACATTGACCTGAGTCATATGAATATTCAATTACCTTTCTTCCGATCTTTGGCAATCTTCGTAAAATTTGTGCTTTAGATTGTGGCACAATTACTTTTATGAATGAAAAAAATTACAATTCTTTGATAGCCTAATGGATAAGAGGCTGTCCTTTGCACTCAAAAGATATGGGTCCGAGTCCAGTAGCATTTCATTTTTTTCTTCTTTCTTTTTAATTTGTTAGTTTGTTCGTGTTTATTCTTGATTTGTGTAGACATGGATATATTTAATTGAATCTGGCATACGTTTATTTAACAAATACACACGTAGAAAGGCGAATAATTTCAATAAGCGGAAATATAATAACTCTCTGCACGCTGGGTGAGTTTAGTACTTTTGTTGTCACCTGATGACTTTTTTCAAAATTAACTATTTCAATGAATCTTTCAGGAACACTAACATAGTGTCAAAGGGTCTGTATCCAGATCAGGACCGACGTTCTGTCGGTACTTACCTGGGAACAAACTGTTTGCAAAGATTATCAGCAGACAACAAAAGTAGCCGCTGACAAGAAAAGAGTGAGGAAACCTAAGAAATTATAAAAATAAAAGCGACTAAATATAAATGAAAGATGTAAAGCCCACCACGAGATGACGCACAATATAAGAACAATCTTAAATTTAAAAAAAGATGCAATTTTAAAATTATGTAAAAAAAGGCTTTCTCAAGTTTCGATCCAGGTAGGCTTGATCTGTGAGTTGCCACCTAACCACTAGGCTATCTGACCATTTGTATTAATGAATCGACATTATCTTCATATTCCTGTTAAAAGCATGACCAAGGTCGGAGTTCTTCACGAAAATGCACGAATACCACGAAGATTTTGGCGAAAATTTATTAGTCTCATGTCAATTTGGGCAGACTATATTAACGGTTTTGTAAGAGTGTAAAGCGGAACAGCCAGTGTAAACACCAATGGAGCAAACAAGAAGCTTGTTTTGCACGTGCGACTCGGTTGTGGCTCGCTATCAATCGCACCACCAGTGTCACTTCTGGCGAATCGAAGCGTCTTGCACGTGCAAGTGAGCATGTCAGCTGCAAATCAACTCTATGTAATTCATGAGGCTATGAACGGTTGCAAAAAACTAAATATTCATAAAAGGCCTGCTTTGAAAATGTAAATAGTATGTAATGATCCTCTTGCAACCCACCCAGCAAACCAAAGCGGGCAACTCTTGGTCCACCAATAGAACGTTATTCAAATGGAGTTAACCTGACATGCCGATGGTTTCCCGCTTTTATATGCTTTTTTGAAACCAAGTGTTAGAAGAAAACTGGTTGGTTGAAGATGTTGCTGGTATCTGTAGGATTTTGACAAATAGGGTCCAGGTGGTTCGCTTGAACCCCACTCCCTGCTCCTAGTTTTTATATAGCCTATGAAAATGAAATAATTTGGTCTTGGTGAGACCAAATTATTTCATTTTCATGGGGTATGTTAAAAAAGTGAGGTGAAATCAGCGAAGCGAACTCCCTACACCTTTATACATATGAACCACATTCCCAGAAATTCTGGATCTGCCCCTATTTTGTATTGCCGTTTAAAGTGAATCTCATCATATATGTCATATTGATTTACCTTCGTTCTTGTGACTCGTCCTCTTAGTGGCATACATCAAGTTGTACATGTACATGTTATCACTGGCGTTTCCTACTGGTCAATTTCATTTGGACAGCACATGAGATTTTGTACTTGTCGCATATGCGCAAGAGCTTCCAATAAGCGCCCACGCTGGCGTATCCAGTAGAACTAGAGGTATTAATTGCGCTCTAAGTCTCATCTATATACATGCGTACTTGGTGTTTGTGAGCATCTTAGGGGTTCGCTGATACGCGCAGACTTGTCTGAGCCTTAATTGCTTGACAGATCGATAAGTACGATATTCTCATAGGCTGCCTCAATTTGGCTTACTGTTTAACCGTTTGCGCGTAACTGTAGGGTACAGTGGTATGTTATTTGTATGTAGGTCTATGCCATCCAACTTCTTTGAACATGCTATGTATAGTACATATCAACAAGCTTGATGCATCTCGTGTGATTCATTATGCATATAATTATGATAACTACTATTGTATGAGAGTTCTTGTAATTAATTACATTTTAAACATGTTAAAGTTTGACACATTCACACTTTTGTCAATTAAGGGTACATTTAACAGTATTTCAGTAATTTTGAGACATCCAGGTCTACGTTACTTCGGAGAGTTTCACCCAGTACTGATGCCATGTTATAACCTACAAATATCTCTGCAACAGAGACACCCGGTAACCCATCTAGTTTGCGAGCCCGGTCGATCTTACAAGACACGCTTGTGATATTTGGGTTGCTGGTACTGATTTGAAATCATTTCGACGAATTCAAGAATTCAATTATTATTAATGATCCTATGCTACAATGCTCAAAGTGCACACTTTATTTAAGTTCGTAAATTTAAGTCTACCTTAACTTTTAGTAGGCATTGTAATTTTAGGCCCAGATGTTCAATTTAATATATACCTGTTAATTGCGCATGTGGATTTATCATGTGCATTGAAAACCGTGCGAATCCTGATCAGCTGGCTTCATAAGCAGTCAGCTGATCAGGATATATGAGGGCATAAGATTTTGAAAATGTATATACTACATAATTTCTTTTTAGAGTCACTATCAAGTTGTTTTATGCCAATTGTGTGTGGTTCTCAAATATTGTAAAAATAAAAAGATAAAAGCACAGATATGTTGACTTACAATAATTCAAAACCCTGAGAATGAAATATGCACCAAGCTTATCTTGCATCATGTTTGTGTTAGGGGCTGACTGGGATTTCGTGGTAAGGATTTGATAGTAAACACAGTTTTTAGAAAGGCTTCAGATTATTTCTAACTGACACTAATCAAGCTGATTTTATGGAAGCAATCAAATCTATATCTAGGTATTTAGAGACTTACACAAATCCGACAATGCTTATCATACCTCCTGCAATATTTGTTTGTGGTGGATATACTGCCTTAAAGTCGTCTGCCCTGCCGTATTTCCGCCAGTGTGTATGTCTGTGACGTTTTGATTTTTTTTATACTTTTTCCGATTTTGTTTATCATGTTTCTAGCTTAACAGTAAGCATCCAGAGTGAACTTTTAGGACACTCTGCTTTGAGGTCAAAGTCATACATATAATAGGAAGTCAACTGGCATATTTACTGAATTTGTGTCCACTCTATATCTAATTAACCCCGGTCCAATTCTGAAAACATTTCACACAGGCACCCACCTCATTGAGAGAATACTGAGGGGAAACATTATCCGACATAAAACGAGCGACATTTTTATGGGACATAGGAAAACAGTGCAGAACCAAATCAGACGCCACATGATGTGGCGTCCAATCAGGATCTTCACTGTTTGCAAACAGTATGTTCTATATTAATTCCTAAACCAAAATTGAACAAATAGCCCAATGGACAACGATCGCTCACATAGGAGCCAGCATCATGTTTGGAGCAACCATAGTTTACAATGCTCAAAGGCCGGTAACTCTTAACTTGAAACAGCAATCGGAAAATAAATTCAGCACTCAAGATATTAAGCCAGTTCTGGTTATCTACAAGTATTAAAAAAGTTCTGAAAAAAATGCAGAGGAAGCCTGATGGAACTATAATTTCAGATACTCAAATGTAGCTAACTACGTAGTCAGTGATGAGATTACCGAAATTCAAACTCATCCATACTTTTATGTATGTCGTGGTTATCTACAAGAATGAAGAAGATAAATGAAAAATGAAGGCACTTGAGTGGTCATAACATGATACAGCTATATCTTAGATATTCAAGGGCAGCTGACTCTGTAGTATGTGGTCGGGTGTGATCCATGTCAAACTCATTCAAGCTTTTATGGTTGCTTCGTTACATGCGAAAATGAGGAAGATCCATTCAAAAATGAAGGCGCTAGAGTGGTCACAACAGATCTCCTATTGTAAGTCTATGCGGATTATAAAGACGCTCAATGGCAGTTAACTCCACAGCCTGAGGTTGGTTTTTCTGGAAATTCAAACTTCAAGCTTTTATGGCTGTCCTTGTTACCTGCAAGAGTGACGAAAATCCAATAAAAAATGAAGGCGCTAGAGTGTTCACAACACTATTCATCATTTTATTTTTGACGCTCAAGGGCAGCTAACTCCGGAATAGATGATGGGATCTGGTCGAAATTCAAACTCATCCAAGCTTTTATAGTTGGCAATGTTACCTGCAAGAATAAAGAAGTTCTGTTAAAAATGAAGGCGACTGAGTCGCCACAACATTTATCGCATTATAAGTCTATGATATTTTTTTCAGACGCTCAAGTGCAGCCATTTCCGCAGGCCCTGGTTTGATCTTGCGAAAGTTCAAACCCATCCAAGATTTTATGGCTGTCCTTGTTATCTGCAAGAATGGAGAAGATCCAATAAAAATGAAGGCGTTAGAGTGGTCACAACATTATACAATGATTTTTCAGACACTCGAGGACAGCTAACTCTATAGACGGTGATGGGATCTGGTCGAAATTCAAACTAATCCAAGCTTTAGTAGTTACCCTTGTTATCTGCAAGAATGAAGAAGATCAATTCAAAAAAGAATGCACTAGAGTGGTCACAACACTTCTCCAATTATCAGTCTATGGGGATTATTCCAGACGCTCTTGAAAGTGCAGCTAACTCCGCACTCCAAGGTCTTATATGACCGAATACCGAACCCTTCCGAGAATTTATTATTGTCCTTGTTACCTGCATCAATGAAGCAAATACAATAAAAAATAAAGGCGCTAGAGTGGTCACAACATTATTCATTGACTTTTTAGATACTTAATGGCAGCTACTCCGTAGTAGTAGTCGAGATTTTATGGTTGTCCTCATTACCTGCAAGAAATATAATTCTCTTCGTTTGAAGTATGAATAAGAAGAGAGTTTATTTCCCTTGGAACATACATAGATTCCACCAGGTGGAAAGCATGAAACGTATGGGGCATTAAGGGGCTGTATACAGCGGTATACAGCACAAGTCAATCTTTATTCTTGTTGTATTTTCATGGCAGATAGCGAACACGGAGTATGTCCCTAAAGCAGAAAAGTGTATTTGGGCACCTGTCCAGAGCTTGGAATATTTGGGTTGTAATCTGAACTCGACAGAAGGAATTTTTCTATTCCTGAACGCAGGCTTACCAAGGCTCAAAATACCAAATCAGAATTGCGTTATCTTAATAAACTGCGCAGACAGGTACCAGTTAGGAAACTCGGGAGTATAGTCAGCCAGATCATTTCAATGTCGATTGCTACATGTATGGGTCACATCACTCAAAATAATAACTAAGGATTTTCATGGGGTTTAGGTAACCAGTATAATGTAGGAACCTTCCTTTGGTTTTCTTTAGATTTGACACCAAAATTTAGGGCTGTATGGCAACCATATCTATCGACAACAATCTTCTCATTCTAGGAAGCCTGCAGTGTAAAGGCATTAGTACCAATAAGCTCGAGTTTGAAAGTATCAACATAATACAAACGTAAAAAAACATTTTTGTGGCTTTATCCATACTTCATATGAAAATACTTGATACCTTATACACTGAACAGAAGTTCTAAGTAGCCACTTTTCAATTTCTTTTTTTCTGACTATGCCCTAGTGATATTGAAATGAATTTTTGTCCAAATTTATGCATTGAAATGGACGAAAGATAAGCGGTGTTTTGGAAGAGTTTTCTATTTCTTCACGATTTCTTTTTGTTCAAACATGCAAAAATCAACTTTTGAAGAAAAAAAAGAGTTTAAGTGCATTTTTAATCGCATTCAAGTACAGATTATTGCAAATATGCCTAGTTGTTGACTTGAAAAACATCAAACACTTGACATTTTGCTTGTGACAGATTTCTTTATGAATTTTTAAAAATTGATAATTTTTCGAATTTCCAAAATTTTCGGAAATCATTTGGTGCACATACTAAAATCATAGTATGTGTTTAATTTTATGTATATAAGGAGTACTAGCGATAAGGCGTATATTTTCCCTTGTTGACATGATTACAAAACCTAAATTTTCAAATTGCTCTAATATTTTTAAAATTGGACTGTTTTGGTAGTAAAATATGCATATAAAGCATCAAAATAGGTTTCAAAGCGATCCATCATTTACAAAGCCGTGAAAACTTGCGCCTTCTACTCCCACCCCTCATTTTACGTCTTTAGACTGGGTGGCGTTTAGACGATAGTTTTAGTAAATCCTTTGCAGGTTTTCAAAAAGTAAAAGTGTTAAAATATTATGGATATAAGTGCCCTTCATTTCCAAAACTTTGCGGTATTCCTTCTGCGCATGCGTACGAAATATACTTAAAATTGTGACGTTTGTCATTGAAAAGATGAAACTGGCACTAAGTTAAAAGACTGATTTTCATTGGCTTAGAGCGCTCACGTGGCCAGTCAATATATTGTCTTGTTATATGACTGGAGAGAATCCTGTCTACTGATTGGCCCAATTTGTCTTCATAAATCTCTATGTCTACCTGAAAACTGGTCTAAACTGGCTCAGAAGGTGATATAGGAAGAAATCCAGCTCTAACTAGTTTCCAGAAGTTAATATTTTTGACACTTCTGCAATATCACCCTCTAGAAAGCTAAAAATAGCATGATGAGTATAAAACTAGCATGTGCTGCATGAAATTGACATGATTTGCTGTTTCACATCCCAACAGGTAAACTAAAGACTCACGAATTTTAACAACTGTTTTGTTATGTTTTGTTTGTTCATTTATTTTTGTACGAATAAACAAAATGTAAAAAAAAGTTTAATGATTAAATTTTACATTCCACATTCAGAGAATTTAAATTTCAAATTGCAAAATACTACATTAAAATATTTTAATAACAGTTGATAAAACTTGTTAGAAAGTCCTTAGGTTGAAGGTTGACTTCAACAACAAAGTGAAAGTAGAAAACTTTCATTCTAAGTTAGAAAGTCATATAACAAAACAGTTATTGACTTCAATTTCGGTAGACATGAGGATTTATCTACCCTTAAAAGTGATATTCACCTCGGCCTAGCGGCCTCGGTGAATTATCACTTTTTCGGGTAGATAAATCCTTATGTCTACCTCATTGAAGTCAATAATTGTATAATATTCACTGGCTGGGGCGCGCTTGCTGGTGAATATTAGTTACTAAAATTAGATTGCTTGTGTTTTTTTCCGTTCCGGTTCTGCTTTTCTAAAGCGCCGCTTGTAATTCTATCGCAGTTGCCAAGAACGCGACAAATCACGCACTGGAGCTGATCTATTTCGATTTTATTGCACAATAAACGACGAAAACAAATTTGAACTCATCAGCTTCTTCCAACTTTCCGCCTGTGCACTGAAGAACTCCCGCCAATACTTAGACCACGTCGCATACGTTTACATGTATTTATAACGTCTTTCAAGCGTAAAAACGACGTTACACCGTCTAACGCCATGAATGACGTCATTTACCAGTAACAAATGACGTCAGCTATCACACATTTTCCCTGCGCTTCCAACGCTGTAAATAATTGTTTGATATATCGCACTGTTTTAACATTGGCTCTACAGGCGAGGCGTGTTAGAATTCTTGTAAGTAAATGCTGAATGATGACACTCATGCACAACATATATAAAATAGTAAAAGGGTGGTCTTATCTAGGTTTGCACTGTTTCTGCTAAATACTTGACTGTCCCAAAACTTGTATATAAGTCCAGTAATTTTCCCAGGTGCAATGATACCTGTACATCTTTCTCTAAATGATATATAATAAAACAGTTATTGACTAATGAGGCATTGGATATGATGTGATATCGACCAGAGAATACCAATATTGACCTCGGCTCCACCTCGGTCAATATTGATATTATCTGGTCGATATCACATCATATCCAATGCCTCATTAGTCAATAATTGTATAACATCAACTGTATAAATAGTTTTACTGTACATAGCGTGGTTCCCTGTTTAACGGTCTAGTTCCCATATATGTTACTGAATAACAAGCACAGTTGATGATCGAAATTAATTCTCTTTCAATAAGAGGTAGAGTTATTACATGCATGAAGGAAAACCCGTTTTAAATATACAAAATGGGGGCAACCGTGCATCGAGAGCTCGTCTATATATATTTGTAGAATGTGCCTAGTTTCTCCAGTCGTTATTTCAACAAAATAAAACGTACGTCTCGTTTAGGGAGATTGCTCGCCTTATCGCTAGAAATTCTTTGGACAAAACATCATGCAACTTGATGAGCCCATTTTCTAACGATATTTTTTACTAATTTGGTATCCACTTCCGATTTTAATGTGAAACTTTAAAGGTTATTTAAATGGCCTTTGTTAACGATTTCTTTTAATTTTTAAACAGAACAGTGACGCCAATTCATAATAAAGAACCCATGAAAACTGCACTGTTGTGTCGCAGATAATAAAGCGTACAGAGCAATGCAAAATGAGTATGCAAACTGCATGGTTAAGCTAAAACCCTGTGATTAAGTTGTTGACCGTGGCTGTCTTCATGTTAAAGTAGAAGAGAAATGGAGTGTTCAATTGTCAAAAATACTTTTTGATTGTTTTATCTTATATCATAGCTCTTATTTACATCTTCAAACTAATTAAAATATAAATGGACGTATCTGATGAATAGTTTTATCACACGAAAAAGTGTGACTTTTTGAAATGATGGTACCTTTACTCGTACCTCGTCTGTGCAAGGTCTACCAGTCATTTTGAAATGGTAGAATTTGCAGGGTCTCGACAAAGCCTTGGACCTTTTTATAGAGTATAAATTTTGTGAGAGCGATTTTTACTTTCTGAAAGGGAGCAAAAATTGTATGGTGGCTACTTATAACTTCGGTTCAGTGTAGATGGAAGTTTGGTTTCAGAATGAATTTTAACATGCCTGAAGTCCTATAATTTACTCCACCCACATTCATATTTTTATAATATTAACAGAGAGCATATTAGACTAATAATGCTTTAACAGTACTGCATACACAAACCAACCCTCAGACATATGAAGTTCCTTGATTTTAATGCACAATTTTGATACCATGACAACTCAATCCTCCTGTATTTCAATATCTGTGGACTTTTGGCGTTTTTGTTGCTTGCCACGCATGCAATCAATGTTCACCTAAACATTAACGAACCAAGTGTAATCAAAAGACAATATGCTATATGTTATTAAAATAAATGTCAAATATGTCTATCAAGTACTCAAGCTTTTGAAAGACATACTGTATATTCCTGGTAGCTGAGATCTTGAACGCATCGCTCTGAGTGACGATCTTCAGTTGCCTAACAACTATAATAGAATCTTCACTAGGGCAATTCTTCAGGGTCAAAACATCTATGACATAAAATTCTTATAGAACATGACACATTTGTTGTCTACATTACCAAACAAAAAGGTTATGAGGTAGGACTCAGTTATTTTTGACTGACCCTCGTATAGCTATGGTTTTCTCTTTAATTGCACGATGGTGGGTCAGGACGCAGACTCAATGATGGCTCTGGCGTAAAGCTTTAACCGGTGGGTTCGTGCCTGATGCTTGGCTGTAGCTGGGCCCATCGTGGCTCAACTTGAGGTTTTCTTTGACTATCTGTGAGTCGTGAACCCTTTTCTCTGTTTCATCATAGTGCGTTCATTTGATTATATTGTTTCTCTATGATGATACAATGCAATAGTTAGGAATCATCCATGCGAGCTTAACATTTTTGTGCTTCAACAACGGCAGACTCTAGGGCGAAGATTTGGTACCAGTAAAGCATTTAAGTCCCCCAGTGGCTTTAGCAACTGTCCATTCTAAGGCGGTGGTTCTGTTGTTGTTGATTCGATGTTGATTGTTACTCCTTTCGTGTGATTCTGTAACTTTTCTATGTTTTATTGCGCGTTACTTTATGTCCAATCTAGTTTTGCAATCATCTTGATGGGGAAGAGGGAACTGGTTGCTTTACTTTGTTTGTCTTCCTGGTGTCTCGTGATTATTGTGCGGCTCTTCCTCACGATGCAACGGATTTGTCTGCATATTTCTTAATCATACTCACTTGGTATTATTGGTAGTATTAGATTCAATATTTATATTGGTTACAATTCTTTTAAAGTTGAATATAGTAATCTAATAGTTTTGTTATATTTTAGAAAATAACTTAATGTATTATCAAAGTAATTTGGTTTGATTGATTGATTTGATTCTTTACGTCCCATCAACAATCTTTCAGTTACAAAGGGGCGGGTTGAACCAGTACTAAGAAAGGATTAATGGTCTTGCTCAAGGACACAACGCAGTGACGCCAGTGAAGCTCGAACCCGCAGCCCCTCTATCTCGAGTCAAGCACTCTATCACTTAGCCACTGCACTCCCAAAGTAATTTGAAGCTGAAGAAATCACTGATCTATCTTTTAAGCTATTTTGCAAAGCGGTTACCTCTATGCCATTGTTGATGAATGGAATGTTGATAAAATGAGGTTAATGGTTGACATCAAAATCGTTATAAGGACTAAGGAAATGTTGAACATAACACCTTGTCAAAAGAGCTGCGTTATATGATTTGTTAGTTCTATCGTGAATTTATTAGCCTCTAACTCTAAGTTACGAAGAACCGAACTAGGTAAAGACCTCAATGGGTGGGTTGGTGCCTGATGCTTATCTGTAGCTATGCCCACCATGGCTCAACTTGAAGTTTTCTTTATCTTCGACTGTGAGTCGTGAGCCCTTTTCTTTATTTCACCATAGTGTGTTAATTTGATTAGATTGTTTCTCCATGATGATACATTGCAATTGTTAGGAAGCCTCCGTGCGAGCTTAAAATTTTGTGCTTCAACAACAGTAGAATCTAGGGCGAGGATTTGGTACCAGTAAAATGCATTCAAACTCCCAGTAACTTAGGCTGTTGTCCATTCTAAGGCGGTGGTTCTGTTGTTGTTGTTGATTTGTTGTTGATTGTTACTCCCATTGTGGGATTCTGTAATTGTTCTATGTTTTGTTGTGCGTTACTTTAAGTCCATTCTATCTTTGCAATCATCTTGATGGGGAAGAGAGAGCTAGTTGCTTTGCTTAGTCTGTCTTCCTGGTGTATCGTGATTGTTGTGTGGCTCTTCCTCGCGGTACCATGGGTTGGTCTACAGTTTGTGATTCTGGTATTTCCTGCTCATACTCACTTACTATTTTTAAAAATGGCGACCAAGGATATTTAAAACAACAGAAAGATACTTTAGGTAAGTAAATATGCGTTTTTCTGCACAATCTTGCCGTTTGTTCGTTTACCATGAGATCTAACTTTACCTTTCTTACATTGCAAAAGAGAAAAAAACATCGAAATCTGGCATTTTAGAAATACTACCTTCGTGGTAAATATTATCATTAAATCCTAAAGGAAAAGGTTTTTGCAAAATCTGTATCCAATTTTAAATCAATTTCGCGTCTACTGATATATTTTTTTTTTAATTTAGATGCAGAATGTGGATCATATATAATTTTATAGAGGTTGAATTAAAATTTTACTAGGTGAAAGGCTTGTTTGTTTAAACTGGCGATACAGAAAAGTGCCAAATTTGTTAGGCTTTTTCATTTTACGAACGAGACTAGTCTTGAGGGAGAACATTCTGTCCAACATATTAACTAATCTGAGTGAATCAATAAGTTTGAAATTTGAAATTTATATTGCATGTCACAATTAGAAGTCATAATTACCCCTTGAAGATTAACCTGTATAGTCCTCAGGCAGTGGTGCCACTTTTATTGGATAAAACTCTAGGTCTTAAAGTTCAAATGCATACCTACGTCTAAAATGTAAAATAAGCGAGATGATTTAATTTCAACATAAGTTTATAACCAATGGTTAGTATCTGGTGTTTAATTTGGCTACGCCTACCATGGATCAAGTAGTGGTTTTCTTTTTTAGCTAATCTAAATTTACAGTAAAACCTGTGTAAACGGCAACTCAAAAATGGACAAAATAAATATCTTAATGACAAAACGGTAGCTTAATGAATGTCAAAAGTATACTACCAATTTCCAATTGCCGTTTCACACAGGTTTTACTGTAATGATAAATTGGATAAATTAGGATGCGAGGTTACTAGTTTATGTTTGACACAAAAGCAGGACCTAGGGTGAATATTTTATAAGCTTACTTTGCTCCCAAGGTTTCCATGGATAAACATATTTGCGTTTTAATTGCATGATTTAATTCTGGATACCTATTTACACAATGATTTAATTGAATACCTATTTACAAAATGCCTAATGTGTTATATTTCTTTCGTGAAAAATGGTTTGTAAACCAAGGCTATTTTCGGTCTGATTGAATTGGTCCACATTTTTGCATCTGTATTTTATACATTTTCTTAAATTGAGTACTTTGTGGGTTGTAAATTTACATCATATGAGCATCTAGTTTTCAACTATTAACTTGCAGTAGTGATGCCATTTGAGTATTTCATTATAGATGGATTTATCAATTGGATAAAAACAGTTTGGATACTGGTTGGCTAGCTTCATTACGCCAGCTAGTTCTAGTTGAAAGGAAATTCCTCCACTTCCTGGAGCACCGTCTGGTAGACGTAGGTTGTTAAGAGTTTTTTCCCTAAAAGGAATCTTCACTTGCTATCTCTCCCAAGTTTTTTCTCGTTAAAAAAAACATGAAACTATAAAAGGTTCGTAGAGCTCTTGTGTGTGCATCACTCAGATCACCATAAGGTTCAGAATGTTTATATATATTAAACTTTGTACAGTTCCAGAACCATTTTAAACTTATAAAAAAGCTCCAGGAATAAAAGTTCATGTACAATACTCTAAGTTCATGTACATATATTTATCAGCAGCTACACAGCATTCATCAACTCTCTGATGGCCCTATCACAGCTTTACATATAGTAAAAAGTCATTTTACAGCAAATTAAGAATCGCACTTCGTTTGGAATGCAAAACACAGCATAGACCACGTGAGATATCCCAGATCCGCATCCTAGTCGGTACGTTGATTTCTTTCAGTTTTGTAATATCAGGTAACAGCTGGACCATGTCCATATCGCAGAATTGATCCCATCAGTGACTTCCATGATGAGAAGTGATTAGTGTTTGAGATGAAAGTCTGACGCACCTCTTCTAGTTTTTCACAGGTCAGCATGAAGTGCACTAGGTCTTCAGGTCCATGCCACACAGAGGACAGTGGCTGCTAACTTCGTACTGATTGAATTTTGCTTAACGTGTTTGCAGAATATAGGTTCCACTAGCTAACATGGCATGAATGTTTGCTTTATGTACTGACACTTGGTCTTTCACGGCACATGTCCAGTTGTTGGGGTTCCTAAATTGAAGCAAAGACTTTATCTGTGTTTAATTTACTAAAACCTCTTTCCAGTTTTCCATCAGTTTCTTAATAAGATTTAGATTTAGAAGGCTGGATTTCAAGAAGCTCAGCCCATATTTGTATAGGTTTTTCTTAATTATAATGAACCAGCTATGAGAGTTATCATCTTTAATTGACAGCTGTCAAAAGGCTAGATCCTTCTCTATACACTCTTCTCTGACAATGTTTCCAAATAGTATAAATTGTCTTCTATACAGCTCAAATTCGATTGAAAACTGTCCAACCAGTCCATAGACAATAGGTAAGGCTGTACGTTGCGGCGGATGCTGTATACAATGTACGTCTGAGCTTATCTTTGTGAAAATCATTCAGAATATCAACATCTTTCTGCAGAAGAATCACAGTTTCAAGTCCGTAGAGCCAACGGGGTAACACATATAGGTTATAACTTGTCTTAGACTATTTTGGGTTGTGTCCATTATGCTTGTTTTCACGGGTAAATATAAGCACAAAGAGCGCTTATTTTGTTGAATACGGTAGTTTTAAAACAGCAGTAATCTGAAGCATTTAACATAGCAAAATGTATGTATTATCTCCCTTGTATTACTAAACTTGCGCGTTGCATGAAAACAATGCTTATTGAGGGCGGTGGCTCAGTGGTATTTTGATTGACTCGAATTCGAGGATTCGTGGGTTCAAGTCTCACCGGAAACACTGCGTTGTGTTCTTGAGCATCTGTTCATTACTGGCTCAAACCAGAAAAAAGGTCCAGACATAACTCAAAAATCATTGATTTGATGAGTTATCACATCCAAGCTGACACTCTAAGCAATACCAGCATAACCAACCACAACATCAGATTATAATAATAATAATAATAATAATAATAATAATAATAATAATAAAAATAATAATAATAATAATTATAATAATGTGACTGAAAGCTAAAACATAAAGTCAAAATTTAGTCCTTTTATCTACTTCCGGACTTGAAGTCAGGTAATTCAAACTACGCCGGTGGTATACCTAATTGTCTGGAATCAGACCAAAATTATGTCCCTTGATCGGTTGTTAGGGTGTTATTCCACGCAAAATAGTCCTCTTTTCACTGGGCTGTAAGTCTGCCAGTTCATGTGAACATCCTTCTTATTGGGTTTGTCAGAACTGACCAATGAATAAGCAGTCGGAAAATGCAGCTTCTTTTCTGGTAGCTGATCATTTTCGGTAGATTGAGGCCTCTGCACACCAGGGTAAATTATTGCATAAATGACTCAATAGAACTCCCCAGTCAACAGAGGGTTTGTCTAAACTCCTGTAGTTCAAAACAGAGCCGAAGTTGCCCTATCTAAACATACATTAGAGTGACATCCAGGTCATGTTTAGTTGGGGAAAAGCTACAGAAGAAAGCCGGGTGCATCATGTATAACAGGAGGTGTTGTACGGAATGATTAAACTATATAGTAAAAATAATTGTGGCCTCGCGCCGTCTAAACGAAATTGTGTTCAGCATATTGGGTAGTGACCACGTTATAAATAAGATAAACAGAGCTTCGTGTCATTTTTATTTTATTTTATTTTACCACGACGCACGGATTTTAGCCCAAAATTGTATCTAAAATGACATTTGTTTTTTCGAAATTTTCTACCCGTACATAAAACTGGACTACTTTTCTCCTAGGACTGCGTCAGTTCAAAGAAATTTAGCCTGTTTGGTACTTTTCTCATGGCTGTATCTTCGATTGCTTTGCAGCAATCGTTTTGCAAAATTTCTAGAAACACACTATTTTTAACGGAGGCGTCTCTAAGTGACGAATAATTTTGTACAAATCATATACTATGCTCAATAAGTTTAGCAATTGTTTCGTATGGGTAAGCATATCTACATCGGATCTCAAGTTTCATTTGCTGTCATGAAGATGCAAACGTCGAACATCTGACAAGAATTTCCATTACACAAAATACAGAATTGCCAAACGCAACGGCCATGCTAAAGTGACATTAGATTTTAAGACTAGCGGGTAACGTGGATATTTCTGATCATTGGTGGAAGCCAAAACCATTTTCAAGCGATTGTTTGATCACTGAAAACCAAAAATGCATAGCAAATGTCGTAATTTTCTGAACTATTTCAGAGAAATAAAGGACCAAGTTTTACAATTTGACGTTTTTATTGATGCTTTTACGTTATCGCGTTTACACGATGTTTCTAGTCGGTTTTTCTTGAACCGTATTAACAAGTAAAACTGTCAGATGCCTTCCAACATACTCAGACAGATAATGTTGAATGAAACATTTTCGCGGCTGCTGAACACGAGCCGAAAGATAATATCTAACGTCACCGTTATCTTGCAAACGCGCCGCACCATTTTTCAGTAACTTGCGGTTTTAATCAACCATAAGATGAGTTAAATTGTAAGCATATGATATCTTTGTTAACTGATTCTCTGTTGAATTGAAATGTTAATTAACATTAGAAGTTTAATCAAATGATGACTACGTTTCAGCAAGAAATCTCTTTCACATCTGTCTATTAACCAATAGTTTTATAGGCGTATGATGCATGAGCAAGATGAAAGACCACCAAACGGAAATTCACATGCTTATCATTTAGCATTACTTACAACGGATGTGAATTTTGCTTACTGACCCCTCCTGCAATTCTTGCTCTCCCTAAATGTATATTTGAAGGATGGCGTCTGTAAATTAGTTTTTTCATTTGCTTAAGATCATGTTCTCATCATTGCAATTGAAATTGTTCGATATTGCACACAGATGAGCTCAACACGATGCGAAACATAAGAAATTGCTGAACTTAACGTGCTTAGTATATTTAAATTTCGACCTCTGTTCCTACTATAATTTCTTTGCCCTTCTTTCAAATCCACTGATTCACTGGCTAATGTACCTGCTAGACTACTGATAGAATAAAAGTATAGAGTATAGAAATGCATTTAAAAACAAGCCACCAAATGTGGACCACCATCGGCCCACCAGCCAAAAGCCATTTACATGTGAATAGCTTTCACTGGTGGGCCGATGGTGTACTGATGGTGGCCCGAGACCGTATGCTGGCTGGGTAGGTGTATTATTTTGTTTCACAGTAAACGTACGCCAATGGGTACGTTTTAAGTCAGTTGCTGCTTTTGCATATTGCTTACTAAGCTGTTTATTTGTGATACCTTCAAAATCAGAAAAAAACACGCAGAAAAATTCGTCACACATTCGTTTTTGTCTAGTTTAGCCGCTGAGAATACAATATACTAAATTTTCTTAGAGCAGAATATTAAGGTCCTGATCAGACTGCACCTTGTGCAGTCCGACCTGGATCTTTCTTATCTACAATTGTGATAAGACATTTTCTTTCTTACAAAGACGCTTGTATGGTTCCAGCAATGAGGAAAGAGCCTGAAACTTGGCACGCTTTTGGAATAATGCTATAAAAACTGTTTTAGCATTCTTTGTATAATGGTTACAAAGTTAAGAATGTGTATGATAGCAGGCGAAAAGTGTGGAGCTCCTGTTTTAGTCAGAATTTATTGTTTTCGGCTGTCATGAAGATACCTGTAACGATGTTTGGTTTATAGATCAGTCCGTGCGCGCGTACGTGTGTGTGTGTGTGTGTGTGTGTGTGTGTGTGTGTGTGTGTGTGTGTGTGTGTGTGTGTGTGTGTGTGTAGAATGTTATGGTCTTGTTATGAGAGAAGACAAGTACAGGAAGTTCAACGAACATGCTAACCCTTAAAACACCAATCACAACTAAAGTCGTCTGCTTTTGTCGTCTGCTGAAATATTTAGGGGCCTTTTCAACAAACAGTTTAGACCCAGATCAGACTGCTCCTATAGGAGCAGTCTGATCTGGGTCCACACTGTTTGTCTCTATACTCAACTTTGTTAAATACTGTTAGCAAAAAATTGCAGCAGATGACAAAAGTAGACGGAATTTTCAGATGTTTTTGTTTGCTGGCGTTTTGAGGGCTAATCTAGGAGCATTGTCTACATGCTAGTAGTAATGGGAACCTTTTGTTTGTTTGTTGTGTTGCTTTACGTCCCAAGTCAACAGCTATGGTCATTGCGGGACGGTCAGTTCACCTTACCACACTTTTTCCTGGGCAGGCTTGGACAAGCGGTTTACTAGTTATTCGTGCACATACTTTCGCTTGTAACTGACAACAACCCTTCTTGAATAAATCAGCGGAAGGGAGGAGAATGACCGTAGAAATTATTTCATGATCAATTTCCACGAAAGTATGGGACCGGACCGGGATCGAACTCGCGACCCCTGGATCTGCAGTCAGACACGCATCTGTAGCCAGACACGTTACCGACTGCGCTTCGCGGCCCTGTGGTAATGGGTACCACTAGTAGTAATGGGTACCACTATGGGCCCATAGTGGCACACATTACTACTCATGCTTGATTCTTTCGCTGCTTATGACGACATTGTTGTCTGGTGACAATATTTGCAAATTGTTTTGATCCAGATCAGGCTAGTCTAGCTTGATCTGGATCCAATCTGTTTGTCACTCTGATTATTATCCTGAAGGAGTTTTCGAATAAAGTTTTACAATATACAGACTGCACAATTACCCAGCAATCAAAGAGTTAAGATTCGACCTCGTATACTCTTAATATAATGCGCCTAATTAAATCGCCATATTTTTGCTAATTAGTGCTTTTGGGTTAAGTTTATTATGATGTTTTATGAAGGTAAACAATTTGCAGCATTATAACATATACTAGGGGGCGTTGAAAGCGCATCACCCAGATTGATCAAAACACACAACGATCCAGTGCCATGATAAATTCCAGCGGTCATTCCACAAAAACATGTAAACAAGTTAAAAATGTTTTTTCCCTACTTTTTGCTATACTGAGAACGTTTTGAAAGAGACATCAATGGAAAACTGTTCAGCATTATTGAAACAGAACCACTGCGTATACTTGGTTCCCCTGAAACAGTTCTGCCTGCATCATGGGAGTCGATCAAATGGGCTGGAAATCGCCGTCAAAATGTCTCTCAGAAACATATTTCACCCATAAAATAGAAGAATGGAAGAATAGAAGCTAAGTAGTATGTCTACCTAGCGTCTTACCACACAAATCGTTTCAATGCAGTGTCTTTGATTAGATACGCAACGATCCCGGGAATGACACTAGGGTAGGGTTTCGAAGATAAAACTTCGAATTTCGTCATTGATAACGTCATCATTGACGAAAGTCGTTCGCTGAAAAGGGGCTGTAAATTGATAGATAAATTTGACGTTTATTTTCGAATATTGAAGTTATCAATAATTATAATAATTCGTCGCTTCAGTGCTATAGTGTTCTATGTGATATTTTGGTCAAAATTTTGAGTTATGACTCCGTTGGAAAGGGGAATTGTTCTATCTACCGGTAAGGGTTTCATTTGCCTTTCTCCTCTCAGTAAGCTTAAATTTGCTGTGCTTTTCTGTCAAATTTCAATTTCGTTTAGTGCTATAGTGTTCTAAGTTTTGTTTGTTTGTTTTTGAACAAGCAGTTAACCAGTAATCGTGCACATACTTTCGCTTTCAGCTGACAACAACCCTTCATAAATGATTCAGCGGAAGGGAGGAGAATGACCGAAGAAATTATTTCATGATCAATCTCCACGAAAGTATGGGACCGGGCCGGGATCGAACTCGCGACCCCTGGATATGCAGTCAGCTTCGCATCTGTAACCAGACACGTTACCGACTGCGCTAAGCGGCCCGGTTTATGTTCTAAGTGATTTCATTGATTTACATCCAATGACCGATACTGATTTATGTCACATGACAAATTGATTTAAACTGCGTTACTGGTTTCGGTATCACACAAGCCACAAATATAACCGACTGTGCAGAATGGGACTAGATGCTGAATGCTTCCATATGACGTCATCAGCCCGTCGCGCGTTATGGTGCAGTCAAAAGGACTATTCATACCAATTTTGAGTTGCACATTAAACCTGCGAGTAACTTTTCAATCGCATATTTAGCGTTTTACGAGACTTGAAAATGTATTGTTATGCGTTTTCAAAATCCTCTAGTATGATGGGCCACGACGCGAGAAAATCTGGCTTCAGGGTTCGCGAACAACAAAGGCGCAGCCCAGCCTGCGCATGCGCGCAGTCTGATCAGCGCTTTTCCTATTCGCATATTGGAAAGCGTCATACCAAAACTTGCTCCAAGCGAAATTTCACTATCCTAGCTTGTCTTTGAAGCTGAGCAGGCTGGTTTTGGTATGACCTGACAGGAAACCCAAAGACAGGTTTTCTCGCGGCGGGCGCATACCTCCCATTAGTGTTACAGAAAAACGAAATTACCATGTGCATTTTAGGAAGATTACTTTTTGGACATGTTGTAAGTTCATTTTTGAAAATATTGGTAAGGTGAATCTTGGTCACCACTGCACCAAGGGCAAATCTACTTATATAACGGATACCAGCAAGTAGAAACGTTATCTCGCGTTTAAGCCCATTCATACTCATGCGCGGCCCATTTATACCCATGCGCGGCCCATTCATACCCATGCGCTGCCCATTTATACCCATGCGCGGCCCATTCATACCCATGCGCGGCCCATTTATACCCATGCGCGGCCCATTTATACCCATGCGCGGCCCATTTATACCCATGCGCGGCCCACTTATACACATGCGCGGCCCATTCATACCCATGCGCGGCCCATTCATACCCATGCACGGCCCATTTATACACATGCGCGGCCCATTCATACCCCGCATGCGCGGCCCATTTATACCCATGCACGGCCCAATATACACATGCGCGGCCCATTTATACCCATGCGCGGCCCATTTATACCCGTGCGCGGTCCATTTATACCCATGCGCGGCCCATTTATACCCATGCGCGGCCCATTCATACCCATGCGCGGCCCATTTATACCCATGCACGGCCCATTTATACCCATGCGCGACCCATTTATATCCATGCGAGGTTTTAGTGGTATTTAGTGGTATTCTGATCCTCTTTAAACAAGACAGTGCCAGAGTTGGAAAATCACAAAGCTATAGGGTTCCTTATCAATACTGGTAGATCACAAGCTACCAAGACATCATTCAATGTTGGGCCACCATCGGCCCACTAGCGAAACGCCATTTAATGGTGTTTGCTGGTGGTCCGATGATGGCCCGCTTTTAGTGGTATTCGGAACCTGTTTCTCCTGGTCAACTTAAAAAAAGACCCCCTCTGATAAATTTTCTGGATTATCAGCGCATGTATACCTGTATCTTCAATGTTTCAGACAGTCCCTTTTAGAGAAAAACGCCGATTTTATCGAATCATTATGATCGTTATCATTCTTTTGTTTTTCTGGTGACATAAGCATTCAATGCATAGTTGTGATATTATCCCATCTTCCAGCAATGTGTTTCTCGGAATTATTAGAAACATGTCGCTTACGTCACTAAGATGCATAACTGTTATAAGAATCACCGGTTTGTTTACCAAGCGAAACTCCTGATGCGCTAAGGAGAATGCAAACAATGCCTGTACTTGAAAAGCTATCGGTTAATTTTATTCCTCAGCTGATTTTATTGTCGATTTCTGAACGGTAAAGGGGCGTTTAGACGGCATGATTCAGTCGTCCTCATGTATGATTTTTCTGTTTAGACGGCATTACAATGTCATGTGTGATTTCTTTCAACAGTGAAGAAAACTGGCTGGGCACCTTGAGCTATCTCATCATGCTCTGCATCATTGCATTGCTATAGCTAAGAACATGTGTTTAAACTCATTCCCGCGAGTCACGACTTTTGTCATCTGCTATTTCATCTGCTTATGTTCTTAGGTAGTCTTTGTGACGAACAATATCGACCCAGATCAGACTGTTCCCTGGAAGCAGTCTTGTTAGGGTTTATAGTGTTTACTTCCATGATAAGACCTCCCCTGAAGTGCACTTAAATATATGCAGCAGGTTAATAAGTAGACAGCATTTTCAGGACAAACTACTGGCATCTTTAGGGTTATCTCTTTTATCTTGCTCCAAAAGCAATTAACCCCAGTGACCTCAAAGCTGATTGGCTAATTCGCCATGATTTTGTAATGGCAAATAGAACCAGTTCTATCCCCCATGACATGTCGTCCTGACTCTAAAATCATATACGACTCTGTAATAGCAGTGTTTACTCGAGCTGATTTGTAATGTATGACTAAGTCAGGCTGACAAAATCATGCCGTCTAAACACCCCTTAACTCGAAGTCACCTCAAGTCTAAGAGTGTGATTCAGAATTGTTTCCTTCTTTTCGCGACAAAGATATGCCCGTCTCACATAGACGTTCTTTAAAGTTTCCAATGCTTATCTAACGAGACAACGATCATAAACAATAGCACGGTTGAATTCTGACCTTTTGGATAAGGTCTCATATTGGACTTCCATCAACATATTCTGTTTTTTTTTTTTTGTTTCGGAACCATTGACGCACCCATTATATAAGACAAAATAAACATATTAATAGGAATGTCCAGGTCACATGGTCAAAATGGCTTCCATGTCTTATCTTAATGAGATTTTTCTGATGATTGTAAAACACTTATATTTGACGGGTAATTTTATAAAAATAAAAAATCGCCAAAATATAGGACCGCGAAATACAGTTTCCAATTCAGTCACACTAAAAGTAATAAATGGACACACATAATATATTGTAAAACTGGGGTTTTTGAAATACAAAAGCGTTCGTCTGGAAAACAGGCTATCTGTCAGGGTTTTCACCGGGGGTGTATCAAAACCCTGCCCATGAGTTACCCAGGTCCTCTGGCAGGGTTTTTGGTAATATGGCTTTGTGCAGAAACTCTGCCTCATCTTTTAGCAAAGCGATATCACTTAGATGCATGCACCAGTATCATTTCAAAGGTCTTGCTATGTTGTATGAAATTCTAAAATTTCATAAATTTCATTCATGAGCAGGGTTTTGATATATCCCCAAAACCCTGCCAGATAGCCTGGCTTTTGTATTTCAAAAACCCTAGTTTTACAATAAATCACATCCATAATAAGTTGGTATCCGATTTGTAGAAAAACAACAGAAGAGTATGTTTCAACGTACTGTCGTGCCAACCAAGAGTGACAGTGACGTAATATTTCGTTTATAATTGTTAAGTAAACATTAACATGTACACTCCACTTGAGCAAGCGCGAATCGATAGATCACCTGTGTATTAATCCTATCCTGTGGATAGGATTAATACACAAGTGATCTATCGATTCTAAGTCCCTAATAACCTCATAAACAAACAAGATGTCACTGTCACTCTTGGCTGGCAGGACAGTAGAATAAACCGTATTAATTTTAAAGGGCATTTATGTCGAGTTGCCAGCAGAAACAACAAGCGTAATGTATGTTGAAATGGCCGTTTAATCAACGACGAGTTTGGCTATAAGACATTCACAAGATATGATGATTACTTACTACATACAATTTATGTAATAAAGCATAATACATATTGATTTTAAAGTTAACGAACCAAGTCAAAATTAAAACAGCATGGGTGAGGGAGAAAAGTACAACTTTTATGTCCACACCCATGGGAGATAACTACAATCCAATTAGAAGGGAGGGAGTAATGGGTGGGTTAGTTTAAAAGAGAGACAAAATATTGCAATAATTCAGTATATGCGCATTGCTTGCGAGAGACTAACTGCTGTTACCAGAGAGTTTAAGCTAAATTTAGAGCACAGAAAGTTTATCATAATAGCCAGCCCCACATAAATGTACTTAAGCGGCTGGTCTTAAGGGAGAAAAGTACAACTTTTATGTCCACAGTGATATTAAGGAGAAATTCGTTATCATTAATATCACCCCCACCCATGCCATTTAATTGAGGAACCGCCACAATTAAGCGACGCCAATAAGTCAGTCTTTGAAACCGCCAAATGTTGATGCCGCGAATATTAAGTGTCTTACAGAAGGCCTCGTCGCAACTGTAAAAAATAGTGAGTATGATCAGGAAATACCACAAACACAAACCTACGCGGCACCGCGAGGAAGAGCCACACAACAATCACGATACACCATGATGACAAACTAAGCAAAGCAACCAGCTCGCTCTTCCCCATCAGTTGATTGCAGAAAAGTAACGCAAAACAAAGCATAGAATAACTACAGAATCGCACAATGGGGGCAACAATCAACAAAGAGTCAACAACAACAAAAACAGAAACACCGCCTTAGAACGGACAGTAGCCTTAGCCACTGGAGGTCTTAAATGCATTTTACTCGTGCCAAATTTTCGCCATAGATTCTAGGGAGCGCAGTGGCTCAGTGGTAGAGTGCTTAACTCGAGACCGAAGGGCCGCGGGTTCGAGCCTCACCGGCGTCACTGCGTTGTGGTCCTTGAGTAAGACACATTTATCCTAGCTTAGTACTGGTTCAACCCAGGAAGACCGTCCCGCATAACTGAAAGATTGTTGAGTGGACGTAAAGAATCAAATCAAACAAACAAAAAACAAAAATCGTCATAGATTCTGCAGGTGTTGAAGCACAAAAATGCTAAGCTCGCATGGAAGCTTCCTAAATATTGCAATGTAGCATCATGGAGAAACAACGTAAGCCTGATTTTGTTGTATGCGAACAATAATAGCACAATTGAGCCTGCGCATCCACGCAAGCTGATAAGCGCCTTTGCGTTTTGCTGTCTTGATAATGAAAAAAGATAAACTTGCGGCATGCAAACTTTCACTATTCTACAGGCTCTGTAGTTATTCCACAGGTATGAGCTTATCATTGGTTGTAACTTGGACGAAAACCCCGAAGATTGTCTCGTAGTGAGGCCCAATTAAAGTTGGATTCATTCTCTTCATGTGCGGATCCAGAGGGAGGACAAGGGGTCCGGACCCCCCCCCCCCCCCTGAAGAAAAATCACAAAATATAGGGATTCTTACATGTAGCAATTCTGGTTAAGATCCCCTGAAAAATCACAAAGCTACCAAGCCATCATTCAATGTTGGGCCATCATCGGCACGCCAGCGAAACGCCATTTAAATGGCGTTTCGCTGGTGGGCTAATGATGGCCCACTTTTAGAGGCATTTGATCCTCTCCACCTCATCAACTAAAAGAAAACGTTGTCAGAGTTGCAGAGTTGGACCCCTCTGACAAAACTTTCTGGATCAGCGCATGCTCCTTAACTCAAAATACACTGAACTAGCGTTTCACTTTCACTTTAAAGTCAATTGAGTTATAAAACTGGATTTGTATGCATTACTTTGTATCCTTTCTAGTTTTGCAATCATCTTGACAATGAAGAGAGAGTTGGTTACGTTGCTTTTGTCGTCTTTTGGATGTTTTTGTTACTGAAAATGTTCTGATGCTCTTCCTCACGGTGCCTTGGGTTGGTCTGCAGTGTGTGGTTGTGGTATTTCCTGATCATACTCACTTAATTTTTGCAATTAATTTTGACTTAAACTTGATTTGTTTCTTATTCTCTATTAAAAGATAGGTTGAGGATATTTAAAAGAACCGTCTTTCTCTGACGAAGACGAGGCTCGCTTAATTTTTGTTGTTCAGCCAGAGTTAGCAAGTGAGCTTGGATTAAAGAGGCAATATTAAGAAAGTAAGAAAGACAGCAAGGATCGGGAATTGATACAATCAAGTACCACACCTGTCCCAGGATACCAAATGGGAAAGTAACAAAATCACAATAAACATCACAAACAAGAGCCAAGAGGTCAGCCCTTTCCCTACAGGTGACCACAAGGCAGCAATGAACAGACGCGAAAGCACGACATAAACAAGACAAAAATAACACAAATGTTCCACAAAAGAAGTACCGCGTTGGAACGGTCAGCAAACAGTTTTACTGGAGGGCTTAAACCGGTTTCACGACGCCAACCTCACCCTTATTTCAGATGTGGATCAAAACACATAGATGTTTGGTTTGCGTCGATACAGACAGGGTCCTCACATCCCTTAGCCTTTTACCTCATATAAACGCCTTTCAACGCATTTGCAAACAGAGCAGACCAAAATCAGGCAGCTCTTGTAAGAGCTGCATGATCATTTTCTACTATTTGCTTATGGACAGTCCTTTAAATACTTTATTTTAAAAACATTAATACCAGACACTTAAACAAGCATTTTTTTCTGCTAATAATATAAAACTCTTCCAAAAACTCCTTTTTTAAATGTGGACGTTTTGGGGGGACGTTTTGACCAATCTTTTTTATGTTTCGAGACGTTTTGACCAAATCAGGGACGTTTTGGTCAGAGGGCGTTTTGATTAGGGGACGTTTTGACTATGGGGCGTTTTGACTAGGGGACGTTTTGACTATGTGACGTTTTACTAGGGGCGTTTTGACTTGCACCCTTATTATGATATATCTAATCCTATTCTAGTTGACATGACAAGTAACTTTATTGTTCTTTGTACATACGTGAAAAATTATTTATATTGGGTGGAGCCCAGCATGACAATTCATGAAAGAAAGAGTTAAAGTAAGAGACACAACCTCTTATAATGAAAAACAGACAATTTTGACCCTACAGCATATTAGGAAAG
Source organism: Loripinus fragilis (assembly GCA_964019695.1). NCBI lineage: Eukaryota > Metazoa > Mollusca > Bivalvia > Lucinida > Lucinidae > Loripinus > Loripinus fragilis. The sequence goes on along the minus strand of OZ026521.1, from coordinate 6,647,940 downwards.
GAGCGACTATTCGACACAATTTGGTTGGCCCTCTGTATACTGCAACCAGCCATTAATGGGTACGTTTGCAAACAGTGAAGACCCAGATGAAAAAAGTCATATAACGTAGCCTTTTATCTGGGTCTGCATTTATTTTTTTTTTGGGGGGGGGGGGGGGGGGGGCGGGGGGAGAGAGGTGTTACCTTTTGATATATACAATGGATCATTCAACGTTAATTTCTCAAACCAGAGGGAATAATATATTAGTACACTAAGGGCCAACCATAGCAGCAAGTCTATGATTCAGTCTGATGAGCCAATTCCGTATTTTCAGGTAAGTATCTCCTAGAAGAATGCATACTGTAGGAGTGATTATCTAACTCGTCCCTTGAGAAAACAGCAAGAATCGAAGAAGATTTCCCGTCATCGTCCGCTAGCTCAACCATAATCTGTGACCAACCCAGATCAAGTGTCCGGTTTCGTCGGACTGATGCTACCCATATATCCATGTACTTCGTTACATAGTATAGGAGAATTTGGGAACAATTTCTTGCGATACAAAATGTTTCATGTTTTTACAAGCCAATTTCAGAAGAAAGATCATCAGTGAAAAGGTACCAGTATCTTAATTTCCATATTTTGGAAAATACATTATACAGCTCTATGGCTACGTTTACGTCCATGTTTCTGGTCAACGACATACTGGTTTGGAGAGATAAAACAATTCCACGAACCCTGAAACTATGGTACATGTGATGCACGTGCTTTTTATGTTTTTGCAGTTTTTAAGGTTTTGAAATCATCCTTTTCAGAAAACAACAGGTCAGTGAGTACATGTCCCAGACGTTGTCTTTGTAAACGCCACCAAAATGGTTTGAATTATCCCATTAAACAAAAAAATGAGGATCAAACTTTAAGGTAGCACCAACAATTTGCATTTTCCTGTACAATGCAATGGTAACTACTGGGGTCCGTAAAGAGATGGGTATAATGCATTCGGATGTGATGGATACCATTTTTCATAATGGTGATGCATGCACATGGGACTCTATGCCATAAAATTGAGTGCTGAAGTATCCGCAATTCTTCGTTCGGAATGAACTAAATATTGGCCTATCTTAATTATATTGGACTAACTGGTAACGTTTGTATGACGTTGAGTATATGTTTGCAAACGTACATTTTGGACTCTAAACGCCCCATATTTTTGTCGCTAAACGCCCCATGTTTTTTATGTTATTTTGGACACTGTGCTTAAACTTGTAAGAGTGCAAGTCACATAGTATTACATTATTTGTACCACCACCCTTCAAGCCATGGCTCATTGAGATCAGAATGTTCGTGCAAATCATCTGCTATAGCAAGCATAATTTGCTCCTTTTTAAGATTTAATATGTCGTTTGTTACAATAGTGGCGCCTCCAGAATTCACGAAATAAATAATCCAACGCCACTTTCTTTGGGACCTATACATATTTACATACATGAGCCAACCCTCAAGACTTTATTGTCCAGCAGCGAAGGCTCAGGCTAGCCTGAGCAATGGGCGTGGGCGTTTAAATGAGACTTTTGCGCATATGCGACTAGTGCCACTATCTCAAGAGCTGGCACATATAATGAGCATATGGCATCCTGGCTCGTCGCCATTCACTCAGGTTAAGTGTATATGTATAATGGAACCAAATAATTCCCCATCTTTCCAAACATCATTGAAAGCGGAGTTCGGCTATAAATGCAAAGCAAGTTTCAAACGTCCTAATCGTGTGTCCATGATAGGGTCACCAATGTCTGTGTGTGTGTGTGTGTGTGTGTGTGTGTGTGTGTGTGTGTGTGTGTGTGTGTGTGTGTGTGTGTGTGTGTGTGTGTGTGTGTGTGTGTGTGTGTGTGTGTGTGTGTGTGTGTGTGTGTGTGTGTGTGTGTGTGTGTGTGTGTGTGTGTGTGTGTGTGTGTGTGTGTGTGTGTGTGTGTGTGTGTGTGTGTGTGTGTGAGTGTGTGTGTGTGTGTGTGTGTGTGTGTGTTTTCATCCTTATATCGAAATTTGTGCTAATCATGCATTCATGCACAGTCTGGCTGCAAATGCCGGTCCGTTACAATATGAGCAGTTAAAGGAGCAAAGTGGAAGTGCCCTCTTCTTTTGTTTAAAGCCAGGTTGTAACTCATAAACACTAATGCACTTTATTGTTACTTCCGTATATACAACAATTAACAATATCAGTGGCGAATGCCTGAATTATCTCTCTTGATGACTACTATATATAATACTCCTATTCCACACAGACCACTAATCCCAAGAATTGCCACGAATTGATTTTTTTATCCGTAGCTGAAATCATTCCTGTGGCAGGAAACAGGGAAAGTTGTCTGGGTCCCGTCTTTCGACCATTTCCTAGTTCGCATCAATACAGTTTTCATCCGAAGCCAGTTAATCAGGATCTACACTGTTTTCATAGATGCTGTACCAGGGATTGGCATGGCATGGGTTGAGGTGATTGGGATAATGAAGCAGCAACAACAATATAATGTTTAGAGAGGTCACTACCGGGTACTGGTGTCTGAAACATCATTGTTAGTATTATTCACCTATTAGTGGTTTGGCTCGTTAGAAAGGTCTTGAACCGTGCCTGGAAAAAACTATAACACAAAATCACCTCAACAATATCTCGACTCTCAGACATAATTCAGATCACCATCCTTTTATTATGTAATGCAGAGGAAAATATGTCCTGAAGCGCAAAACTGACACTGAGTCAAATAATGTAGATAACAATAATATAAGGTTTTACACTGTCATGAGCATTTGAACAGACATTATGAGGCCCATATCCAGTGATATCCCTAATGAGACATACCAAGGCCAAAGGTGATTGGCCAATTTGTTTCATTGAATGTAGACTTTGACCCGGTACTGGATCTGAACCGAAGAGGACCATTTGAACAAACATTGTGATATCCAGTGATATCCCTCATAAGACATACCAAGACCATAGGTCATTTGTTTCAGAGAAGAAGGTTTTTGAAGTCTTTTCAAGGCATGGAAGACATTTAGGTCATGTGATATGGAAAACACAGTCATATTTAGGTTGTCTAGCACAAAGCATGCTAAAAAATGACATTCGACTTCAATTGACCCTCTGATTACTGAAAAAAAAATGAATGCAATCCAATAAGAGCTACATGAGGGTCTGGATGGGGGGGGGTCTGGTATTCACTATTCATTAAAAATTTAGCCCATTATTCATCTCATTAAAATTTTGGGTTATTCATTTAAATAAGACCAATTATTCATTAACAGTAAGAAAGGTGGCAAAGAAATCTGATTATTCACTATTCATTATTTTTTTCTTCAATTCATTAAAAAATAGGATTATTCATTAATTTTTAGGCCCTCATTATTCACTATTCATTATTTTTTTGACTCATTATTCACTATTCATTATAAAAAATGGCCATTATTCACTAATCATTATACCCCATCTAGACCCTCCTACATTGGCTAAAATGTCAAAGGACAATCATGATCGTTTGTGGTTACCAAAAGTCATTGAATCATTACGTTAAATAAAGCAAGCAAGTAGTACGACTTTGGCTTCAACGGTCATCAAAAAGCATCTTTCAAAGCCCCCCCCCCATATAAATGCCTTCAGAAACGCATTTGAACGTGTCATAAAGTTGATCAATGTCAACTTAGGAGCACAAGTCAAGCATAAATTGGGCCTCGACGCGAGAAAACCTGTCTTCGGAGGTTTGCGAGCAACACAGGCGCAGACCAGCCTGCGCATCCGCGCAGTCTGATCAGCGCCTTTGTTATTCGCGTTTTGTAAAGTACAGTATCTAAGCTTGCTACAAGCGAAATTTCATTTGTCTAGCTCGTCTCTGTAGCTGAGCAGACTGGTTTGAATCTCACTTTGTAGGAAACCCCGAAGACAGGTTTTGTCGCGACGAGGCCCAATTAAAGAGCCTAAATCAACAATTCTTTATGCCGAAACCCATGGTTGTTGAGCCTTAAGTTCTGGAGAAGAAGATATTGTTTTAAGTTTTGGCCTTATATGGGCATGTAAATAGAGAATACTAGGTGAGCGTCTTTTGATATCAAGTTTACCAGGCAAGGTTTTGAGAACGCTTGTTGACATCGAGAGGCTTGCCGAGCGATTCAACATGCGTTTTCAAAGCCAAGCCTGGTAAACTTGATATCAAAAGACGCGAACCTGGTATTCTATTTATCAGTTTAACCAATGTTTCAATCTTCAAACCGGTGATTATGACGTAATTTACGATTTTTGTGTTGATTCAGCGTCATTAGCGACGTCATCTAAAAAGTGCAACGTCATCATGACCTGATAAAGGTAACATGCGGTGAGATAGGAAACGTTTATTAGGTTATGTTGAAACAAATTAGTTAATATTAGGGGTGACTGATAGATAGAGAATACTAGGTGAGTGTCTTTTGATATCCAGTTTACCAGGCAAGGCTTTGAGAACGCATGTTGACATCGCGAGGCTTGCCGAGCGATTCAACATGCGTTCTCAAAGCCGAGCCTGGTAAACTTGATATCAAAAGACTCGAACCTTGTATTCTATTTATCAGTTAACCCATTGTTGAACGCTTTTCAAACTAGCGATTATGACGTGCCGGGCCGCGTAGCGCAGTCGGTAACGTGTCTGGCTACAGATGCGTGTCTGACTGCAGATCCAGGGGTCGCGAGTTCGATTCCGGTCCGGTCCCATACTTTCGTGGATATTGATCATGAAATAATATCTACGGTCATTCTCCTCCCTTCCGCTGATTCATTCAAGAAGGGTTGTTGTCAGTTACAAGCCAAAGTATGTGCACGAATTACTGGTTAACCGCTTGTTCAAGCCTGCCCATGAAAAAGCGTGGTTAGGTGAACTGACCGTCCCGCAATGACCATAGCTGTTGACTTGGGACGTAAAGCAACAAAACCAACCAACCAACGATTATGACATAATTTTTTATTTTTGTATTGATTCAGCGTCATTAGCGACGTCATCCAAAAAGTGCAACGTCATCATGACCTGATAAAGGTAACATGCCGTGAGATAGGAAACGTTTATTAGGTTATGTTGAAACAATTCAGTTAATATTATGGGTGACTGATAAACATTTTTATTATGTGGCCTAGACTACATAGACATTTTTACAATGTCTCATCCATATTTAATTTGAGCTCAATGCGCCTTGTTGTGGCTACTAAGAAAAATATGTTCAAATATACTGATGACAGTCCAACATGATCGATTATATGTCAAACTTTGACCTTAAGTACTTATCTATAGTAATTGTGTTTAACATATGACGTCGCGGTCTGGGTTTGAAATAACGCCATGCAATAAAATCGATAAACCACTGGTGGTTTACAGATTTACGGGAAACGTTATGACGTCCATAACAAGGTTGCGCACATAATGGCAAAATGGTGACGTTTTACGTCAGAAATAAGATTTCAAAATAATCTTAATGTCATATGATAAATAGAATCTAACATTCGTGCTCTTGTATTATTGGATTTTATTAAACTCGTTGCGAAAAAGAGATAAAATACTCTGCAAGTCTCGCATTTTATCTCTTTTCCCCAACTCGTTTAATAAATTCAATGAAACATGAGCACTCATGTAGGATCCTCTAGCATGAATTTCCTATTAATTTGCAGAAAACATATTCAATAATTTTGTACAGAACACTAACAGAAAACTACAAAAGAATCATATTTTCAGGATTTTCCACTCAAAGATTACTTGGCATTATACTCTCCATTAGTTTAAAGCGACCGTCACATTTTCAAGTTGACCACTTATATAAAATGGACCTGGACATAAATGGAAAGCGTGTATGTTTGTGAAATTATGTCTCAAAAGTGAATATGAAAAAGAAGTGTCTGCACGATAAAGCTTGGCTTTGCCATATTAAGTTGTCTGGTGTGGTCACCTGCTGGAAAAGGGCTGACTTCTTGGCTCTATTGTGTGTGATGTTTTCTTGTGTTTTGTCACTTTCCTATACGGTATCCTAGGTCAGGTGTGGTACTTGATTGTATCGATTCCTTATATTTGCTGTCTTTCTCACTTTGGAGATGACTACCTAACCATAACCATCAAATAAGAAGTTGATTCTTGTACATTACTCCAAAATATTGCATGTTCAAGTGAACCAATCAGATAGTGGCGAACATATTCTAAAGTCTGGTCTCCACAAATTCTAAAGGTGCTTCAATTTTTACCATCTGCTTGAAGAATGGCATTTATCATTGACTGAGTTTGCAACCTGTATGGTAGCACTGGCTAAGTGGTGTAGAATAAGATTGCCCCTTCTGTGAATATTATTTGACGGAAAGAAAACTTAAGGAGAACGTTTTGTTGATCAAAACAAATTGAGGCAACGGCGTGTGCTCTATTTTTACAACAAATGTATGCATACAGTGCCCTTTTTATTCTGTTGATGCCATACGGGACATATATTTTTTCTGGAAACCAGTATATTTAAAGGAAATCACTAATAAACGGATTGATATTTTGTACGATTTATTTTAGTGCCAACCAAAAGTGACAGTGACGTATATTTTGTTTAAATTTGCTAAGTATAACACTATTGTTAACACTTCACTTGAGCTAACGCGAACCGAAAGATCGCTCGTGTATTAATCCTATCCTGCGGATAGGATTAATAAACAAGTGATCTATCGATTCTAAGTCCCTAATAACTTTGTAAACAAAACATTTCGTCACTGTCACTCTTGGCTGGCAGGGCAGTACCTTCTTATCAATGAACAATAAATGTCCAATTGGTCATTTGCGATGATTGTAAACACTCATTTAAATGACTAGACCAGTAAGTAAAATGATATAAGGGTGAAATTGGGACCGTGAAACTAGTTTAGGCCCTCCAGTAATGCTCTTACTTACCGTTCCAGGGCGGTACTTTTTTGTGGATCTTTTTTTTATTTTGTGTTTGGCTTTGCGATATTATCTTGCCTGTTTTGGTCATCTGCTAGAAAAGGGCTGACTTCTTGGTTCTCATGTATGTGATGTTTTCTTGTGTTTTGTCACTTTCCTATACGGTACCCTAGGTCAGGTTTGCTACTTGATTGTATCGATTCCTGATATTTGCCTTCTTCCTCACTTTGGAGGGTAGACAACCTTACCAAAAGTTGATTCTTGTACATTACCCCCAAAACATTGCATGTTCAAGTGAAACCAACAGATAGTGGCGAACATATTCTATAGTCTGGTCACAAATTCTAAAGGTGCTCCAATTTGGATTAAACTTTTCAATTCATCTTATTACCATTCTTTTATAATTGACTAAGTTTGCAACCTGGCCTCGAGGTTATAAAACTTGAGTTCATTCTCAGACTCAAAATAAAGCGCAATGATTGGTTGCTTGCGGACACGTGTCCGCAAGCAGCCAATCATTGCACTTTACTTTGAGTCTGAGACTGTATTCAAGTTTTATAACCTCGAGGCCTGTATGATAGCACCAGCTAAATGGTGTAGCATGAGATAGCCCTTTCTGTGAAAATTACAATCATGGTGCATCCCACCCAGCTCATTACCATCTCCATCTTGAAGAGGTGGGCGTGTCTTTAATAGATAATCACTTTCGTTCTAGAAACAGCTTTCAAATGGCAGTCCATTTCAGTTTAGTGCTGAAATATGGCAAGCTTTTTTTTTAAAGCTTATACTTGACTTTAATTATGCTCACAGAATCCAAAGCTGCTGAATCGTAAGCATAGTTAGGTAAAAATTGGCAAAGTCTCGCGTAAAATTGGCAGTAACCATTAAATCTTCAAGGTTATATCCCATGGTGTGTTGAATATGTTTTGCTTGCATAAAATTGATAATGCAGATCCGATACCAGCCACCACATGAGTTGTTGGTACTTATCGCATAAGCGTGCAGTGAAAGCTCTGACGAGACTGCGCATATGCGCAGTCTCGTCAGAGCTTTCACTGCTCGCAGACATTGAAAAACGGAAGTTTATACTGGTCCAGGCAGAAAAATAAAAATATAATCCCACTGAATAGCTGTACATGCACGTTTAAAGAGTCACTTGCTGCATATGCGATTGGTACATTGCACACTTATCTAATGGGCTGGGTGACATTGTTGCACGCTCTGGTGTGATGTTGATAAGATAAACCGAGAAAGAAAATGAGAACCTATGGTTGATCAAAACTAATTGAGGATTCCGAAACGATTTGTGCTCACTATTTTACAACAAATATATATTCTGCTGAAACCACACGGACATATTTTTTGAAAACCAACATATTTGAAGCATACTACCGCAGCAATGGTCGTAGTATATATAGCTTTAAATATTTTGTTTTCTTTAAAGTTACCTTTGGAGTCACCATGAGTAGCGAATATCTTTACAAGTGGAGCAAGCACACAGCCAACATCTCGAAGAAAGCACGCAACCAACATCTCCAAGAAAGCACATAGCAACCATCTCCAAGAAAGCACAAAGCCAACATTTCAAAGAAAGCACACGGCCAACATCTCCAAGAAAGCATACAACCAAAATCTCAAAGAAAACAAACTCTTCTCTGGCATTTTCAGAGGAAATATCAGGCCTGCCTCTCAACATTGTCAACAAACAATGGCACTGTCTACTGCCTACAAGACCTACCATATTCCTATCATACTGTAAAGCAGAACGAGAAGGCATGCATGTATCTATGGGTCACTACTCAAATAACAAAGTATGGATATAGATGAGGCGCAGTTTAAACCTCAGACCCCCAGCGATGCTAGATACGCCAACATGGGCGTTTATTAGAGGCATTTGTGCAAATGCGATATAAGTACCAAAATCTCGCATACTGGCACATATCTGCCTATAAAAGCAATCTGGTGCTTGGGAACACTTGTTAAAACGGTTAGCTTGGTAATCTTTGCTAAAGCTATAAAGCTGTCAGAGGCTCGATTTAATGACCTCATGTTCAGGTGGAAACATACGTAATGAGTTAGAAAACACCAGGTACGAGTGATAACCTTGTTTACAGTTCTACGACACAGCTCTTTAAGATCTCTCACCTCTCTGGCATAGTCATTGCAAATCCCTTTAAAAGGATCTTGGGCGGGTGTGTCACGTGTGTCGGGTGTGGGCGGTCAAGTAACAAAAAAGTATCTTGTTGTCATTATTGACATGTTGATTAGCGCATGACCTCTCGTTCTGCTCTGAAGAGGTATAACACACCCAGGGAGCGGAAGTGACCGGACAATTGCGAGTGAACGGCAAGTTATGGCACTTGCGACGTTGTACATTGGACGGTTGGTCACTTGCGGTATTGATTCTTCATTTACACATCAGACAAATTTCTTTTTCTAACATGAAAAACTACAGCTGTAGCGTGTTTTGGTCTTGGAGGTTAATAACATATATGTATTACTTGCTGACTACATTGAAATGCTATTTCAAGGTCGGTGTTCAGTGAATTTGCATTCTGATCACTTGTTTATCAGCTGAGTGTGATTGATTTTTGAATTTCTAAATGTGCAAATAATGTGAATAAAGATGCAAATTCACTTTTGTTAGGAATTTTATTCTTCTAATATGAGTACTTTCTAAGAAAATACTAATAACTTTTGTCAAAAATGAAGCAAGACTTGGCAAATAACGAAAACACGACGCACGTGGGAGCTTGTCACCGTTCAGTCACTTGCTATGGTTCGCTTGTGCATTGTACATGACAACTGCGACTTTACTGAACGGTCACTAGTTTATTGAGGGTTTATAATTGCTCTAATTTTATGCATACCAGCACCAATATTTCAACTCACACCTTTATTTAGAACATCCTATATCAAAACACCTATTACAGCTTACTAGACGTAATTTTTATACGAAACAAAACCATATTGGATTGCTTGCTCACGCATGCAGTTCTAGGCAGGGAAGTTCATCGTTATACTGTGTTCACTGAATGGATTTTTTATTGCTCTCATTTTGTGCATACCAGCGCCAATATTTCATCTCACAGCTTAATTTCACATTTCTTGTCAATAATTTTTGTCCTTAACTGCTCTCTGCTTATAATCAACTGCTGCATTATATTCGCTCACACTACAGACTGCTTTTGAACATATGGAAGCAAACATTGTTTCTTAAATAGTGACTAAAATCTCAAACAGTACACTCCAAAATCTCATAAGCTGACCCATTATTCATTCATTAAAATCAATATGAAGCACGCCTGAATGAAATCCAGACTAAAAGGCCATGGGATAGATATGGTTCTGTTCCAGCCCCCCCCCCCCCCCCCACCCCCATCATCCACAAAAGAAATGAAAAAAACAAAGAAAATCCTGAGTCTGATTTCCATGAAGCCCAAAGTCTTACAAGTTTTTTTTTTGTTTTTGTTTGTTTTGCTGTTTTTCTAAAGCATGTTAGAACTCTGAAAGTGTCATGTTACCCTGTAACTTCATGTTACGTATGTTACCAAAATCGCTAAAATGTCATGAGATATTTATAAATCAGAAATATAATTAGAGGCATAAAACAATTTAAAGCTTTAACATTTTCATATAGCCCAATCATAAAATAACACAACTTTATTATTTTAAACAACATTATGCTATCATTTATGTTACTTATGTGACATTTTGCATTAATGCCCTATTTCTGGGAAAATATGCCTGTCGTTTCTTCTTTTTATTACTATTTATTGGATCTAATTTATGATGCTGCTACAAAGACAGTTAACTGACCTTACCAAAACTGCCAAAACCAACTCCATACCTTTTATATAATATCTTTTGTAGGCGTTTGAAAATAGCTACCACTTAATATTTTTCAATAATATCAAATACATATTTTGCGTAAAAACATGGAATATAGTCATGTGGTTTAATTAACATAAATATATTCAGCAGGCATGTAAAAGAGTGATTAACAGCAGAAAGGTATCTTTGAGTAGCATGCTAATCTTAAAATCATTATGCAAATACATAACATAACAAAAATCTGCTAATGCAAACCCTCCTCCATTGAGGGGATATTTTGTACACTATTATTTTCTTAATCTACATTAACTGTATATGAGAATATAACATGCAAAATGGCTCATGTTAGCTTCTGGCAGTTGGGCGCTTATGGTGTTACAGCCATGTTAACTATGTTATCCTAAAATGGTCTCAAATCCTAAATAAAAATTGTGCCAGTCAGATCTTACTCATTGCATTGGCCTCTCTTAAATAAATACAGCCAACAACCAGTATGCAATAAAACAATCTACATCTATGATAATACTGTTATAAACGTGACTTAATCTCAAATGTATTACTATTAAGTACAGTGATATCACTAAATCACTAGCTGTCAAAAGGCTTTGTTCAAAGGTCTACTAAAATCTCATTATATAAGCCACAAAAATATATATATTAGCTCTTCAACAGATATCCTACAATATCAAAGTATGCTATGCTACCCTAAATAATGTAGGAACTTTTAAAGTGATGTTATCGAATTATTATTTATTCTTGCATGTATTTTGTAAATGAAAGCATGTGACTTTCAGTATAATTGAAAGCAGTCAATTAATCCAAATAAATATTACAGCAATCTAAAGACACAGTATCTTAGCATTTCAGGCTAAAACTTTATTTTTCATGACAACATTTTGGACGAACAAAGGACCATATAATTTGTTTTATATCAATATAAATGTTACCTTAACTAATTTGACAGAACATTGGAATTCTCATTATTCAGCTGTTACTTGAATTCTTTCATATCTTCTTTTTATAGGCTTTAAAATCTACAGTTTTGGGCAAATCATTAAAATCATTTTGTTGTTTAAAAGTTAAAAATATCATGTTATGCAAAGATAAATGAGATTTGATAATGGCTTTTAATAGCTAGCAAATATTAAGTTCCTGTTAATATTTTGCCCTGAAACTGTGTCTGCTTTCGTATTTGCTTCATATAATATATCCAAATGCACTTGATCATATGGACGCTCACTGGGCCATGAAGTGCAGTCTGAAAAGTGTCTGGCTACAGATGTGTGTCTGACTGCAGATCCAGGGGGGGGGGGGGAAGCGAGTTCAATCCAGGCCTGGTCCCATACTTTCATGGAGATTGATCATGAAATAATTTCTATGGTCATATTCCTCCCTTCTGCTATAACATTTAAGAAAGGTTGTTGTCAGTTACAAAGGGAAAGTATGTGCACGAAGTACTGGTTAACTGCTTGTTTAAGTTTGCCCAGAGAAAAGAGTGGTTAGGTGAACAGACTGTCCAGTAATGACTATAGCTGTTGATTTGGAAATAAAGCTACAAAACAAACAAATATGGAAGCTCACACTATGAAACCTGATCAGGCTGTTTCCAAATAACCATAAAGGAGCAGCCTGATTGTGGCCCATAATTTTTGCAGAAAATATTGTGTAAAGATGAAAGTGCAACACTACGGCCCAAAATGGCAAAACCATGAATATTCTGTTTATTTGGTAATGGTTGCTTTATGATCAGGGCTAAATGCTACGGACATGCTAGTATGGCTATTATCCTTATCACAATTTCCCCTTTGCAGCCTTACCCTAAGTATTTGAAGATTATGAGATAAGCATCCTTCATCCAGCAATTGATAACTGTCCTGCTAAAATCAGTGGTAAGGCGCGAAAGTAAAGCAAAGGTTTAATAACCATCTCATTGAAAGGATGTTCGTCAAGCTTGGAAATCAAAAATACAAACTCCAAAAGGCTGGGCTTTACACACTACCAATTGCACTTTAATACCAGGTAGGCAAACTATATGCTATGTCTCCTATCAGGGTGTATTATTAAAGCAAACATATACTAGATGAATTCATGCTGAAACTGACCATAAACAACTGTTTTGTTTTATATTTATACCAAAGCATGTATTAATAACTATATCAAGACTCTTTTTTGTTTGGAAAAACAAGTTTGTTCCAAATTATAGCGATAATCATTTCAGCTAAGTGTGTTAGTGATTGCAAGTGCCTGTTCAATACAGACCGCCTGAATCACAAGCACCTGTTCAATTTACTGTCAAGTGCCCGTTCATATGATGTAAAAAGGGGGCATGACAAGTTGTTTCATATTATTCCAGGTAACACTCTTTCAGCAACTTTTATTCAAGAATAAACATGAAATGTAATTGAAGGAGTTAAAAAAATAAGAAGAACACACAAACTTTATTGTTATGCTATATTTCATACCAACTTTACACAGTGATCTTGTTGAAAAGAAGCATAAATGGACTGATCAGTGTCATTATTTTTAAGAGAACGATCACAAATATCCGTTTTTATGTTACCAAGTTACAGGATAATTGTCTGGGTACTAACGTGAGTATGAGTAAATTCATGAAAGACACACAAATGACTGCTATGTTGACATAATTATGCGCCCTGTGTTTTCTTTTGAGAGCAAGTGACTGATCCTCCAATGTACAACGTCGCAAGTGCCATAATATGCCGTTCACTCGCAATTGTCCGGTCACTTCCGCTCCCTGGGTGTGGTATACGTGCCTCTCATGATACTCGTTCGAGTTTTTTGCGAAAACATACTACTTTTCCTTTGATCTATGCCGCGACCATTAATTTCAACAAGATCTGGTCTTTTTTCACACCGGGGAGGCGTCAATTTGAACGCATTAAGTGCCGTTTGCTGATACTCGGACCAAATAAACATACTGGGTCCGAGGCTGATATAATTTGGAAGCCCGAATTGCTTAGAAAATGTAGACCCAGACCACACCATTTCCTATGGAACAGTCTAATCAGAGACTAAGCTCTTTGTCTACGCCTTGGAAATCATGATTTGTGTAAACAGATACGATATGCAGCAGACGATATACGCAGACGAGATTTTCGGATATTTCAAAGAGAGTAAAAAAGCTCCGAGAGCTGATATTGATAAAGATACATTTAATCATAATCGAATTTGTTTGCCACTCCCTAAGACAAAGGCACCATGCTGTTAATCAAGTACCACAGATACGGAACACATTCCTATCATACCTCTGATGTGTTCCATACAACAGCTCTTCACCTGCCAATCAGTAATATTTTCATATTTTACCATAGTTTTCCGAAAAAAACAACATGCTCAAGCAAACAGTATAGACTCATATAAGTAAGTATGTGAAGACTTTATTTAACCCTTAATGCGCCAATCGCAACAAAAGTCTTCTGCTTTTCTCGTCTGCTGAAATGTTTAAGAAGCCTCAATGGCAAACAGCGTGGACCCAGATCAGACTGCTCCTATAGGAGCAGTCTGTTCTGGGTCCACGCTGTTTGCTTCTATACTTAATTCGTCAGTAATGTTAGGCAAATATCTGCAGCAGACGACTTCAGCAGATGACAGTTTCAGATGCATTTTTTTCTTGGCGCTTTAAGGGTTAGCGAGGGTGACTACATTTAGTGTCAAATATTTCATTTATAGGCTCTAGGAAATACCATAAAACCACATCATAGAGAGCAGTTTAATCTGGATCTACAGTAAAAGCTATGTAAAACGGCCACTCTAAAAAGACCGAAACTTTGTTTTCACGACCAATTATCGCTTAATGAAGGTCGAAAGTATTGCAGAATGCTCCCGTGGAGCATTCTGCAATAGTTTCGACCTGCATTAAGCTACAGTGTGCCGTTTTTAATTAAGATCTTTGTGTTGTCTATTTTTGAGTGGCCGTTTTACACAGGTTTTACTGTATCTTGTTATCTTGTTTGCCATTTTGTTAGAATAGTGTACAACAGCTTGAAACGTACAACATTCTAAACCTGGGTAAAGACCAAAATGGCAAAAAGTTTCAAAAATCTGTTTCTGTTCTTCGGCTTATCTGCGTTTGAGAATAGAGTTTTTCTCTATTATAGAGTATTGATCACAGAAACCCGTATATAATTGTAGTTTTGCAAGGTGGACGTTAGACCTACTTTTGCCATTTGTTAAGAATGGTAAATCCTGAAAGCGCCACCTAAAATGTGCAGGCATGAACTTAAGCCGAGAGTATTTCATGTAAAGCATACTCTGCCAAGCTTTATGAAACTGTATGTTGTAAATAAAGCATCTCTGTTGCATTTGTGTTTTCCCGCTATTCGCAACCATTGCTATCTGATCTACCATCTGTCTGTGTTTTTTGGCCTATAGTGCAAACACAAACAACCCTTAGGAGCAGTCTGATCAGAGTACATAGTGCTTGCTTCCAGAGTGAAAACATTCTTAATTGCATTTGAATAAATCCAGCAAACGTATTAGGCAGACAACATCTTCAGATCAAAATATTTAAAGGTCAACTGAATCATTTTTAAAAAAAAACTCTCCTGATTAAAATGACAGTGATGAGAGAAACACAATGCTGAAAAACACATCAAAAAATCCAAAAAGTCACCAAATCATGAATTCCGCTTAAATTGGTTGATATGAAGACTGGCTGATAAATGTGGCAAGTACGGTATGTAGATATTAGTATATACAGAGATGCAGGAAGCATTCATTAACTCTTTGCCTGTTAACGTAATAGTGCCGACTTTGGTCGTCTGCCGATAACCTTAAGAAACAGCTTGGACCCAGATCAGGCCCGATAAAACTTCGGACCTGGTCTGAATTCGAACAGCTTGACACTCTGATGGCATTCCTGAAAGAATATTTGGGGGAAAAGTTAAATTGATATAAATCGACAGAAAGCATGCAAAGGATTAACCATGTTAAATCAGCTGCACGTACTAACACTAGATAAAATCTCCCGAGGGCCAGGTCTGTAATGCATATCTATTGCAACATACATCATTTCAGATGTTTTTGCTTTAGGTATAATTAACCTATGATTTTTGAAATTCTTGTGCTTGAGCCCAGCTCCATACCTCCACAGCAAATATGAGCCAGTGCATGGGATTTCCAACAATGTGGCATTTTGGCATGTGTAGACTCAGATGGGCCTCTGCAGCCTCTTATTAAGAGGCACTCCAAATGGTGTTCAGTCCGTAGCTTAACAATCATATAATACTCAAGCAACTAGCTAAGGCTCTGATCAGACTGCGCGTATGCGCAGGCTGATCTGAGGCTTTGCTGGTCGCACATACCACATTGTTGGAAATCTCATGCACTGGCTCAATTATGTCTGCCAGCGAAAACGCCAATACCCAGAAGGCACATGACATAAAAACAACGTCGTATTAACGTAGACGTCGCCTCGACGTCGTTCGGATGTGGTATTTTGTATGAGGGGTCCGGCCCATGCTTGTAGCATTGTGTGTGTGTGCGTGCTTGCGTTTTGCCGAATGGGCTCAGCCTTAGAGATTTTGGTACTATAGTTGCTTCTGCAAGCATTGAATGATTTAGCCATCACTGATCACACACATACATACAGTAAGGATGCAGATGGATTATAAGAATCCATTATAAGTGTGGAGATGGGATAGAAAAATCCGTCCCGATAATCACCGATTGGCATCACGAGGCGCCGAGTGATGACAAACAGTGATCGCGAGGGACGGATTTTGATATTTATTAGGATTGTATTTCATCAGGGTCTGCACTGTATGCTTAGATAATAAATACAATCTTCAGGGTTAGAAATATATACTCATGCTAATAAAAAGAAGGCCACCCCAATTCACCGACTTTGCTGAAAATAAATACAGACATGAACAAAGTAATGATTACAAAGTTAAATATTGTCATATTTTGTATGACTGTCACCTTTATGAATACATTCTATGAGCCTTTTGCGCATGATTAAAATAAGCCTTGGGTTGTACCCCAACCCACCCTTATGCAATGCATTGTCATTGTTCAACCAGCTAGTGTTCCAATTCGGGGAATGTGGCATATGGGAAGGGATACGGTCGTGTACCCACCAGCCTAGATTATCCCAGATATGGTCCATCGGAGATGGATCGGGACCCGGAAGGCCAGTCAAGGGGTATTACACGACCAGCTTGCAAACAGGTCCTTGCCATATCGCAGGTTAGCTGGCATTGTCTTGCTAGAAGAGAAAATTGTTTCAAACAGTCTGATAGATTTGCAGGACCTGTGGGTGAAGACCTTAATCCACAAAGCGTTGGCCTGTAAGCGACTCCAGAATTACTATGCAAATTAAACGAACCTTATACGAATCTCAAGGTGGCCTTATTTTTCTTAGCATGAGTATATGATTTTATAGCAATTTTGACCGGCAACTTCTTAAAATCAAATGGACAATTCCATACTTGTTTTTTGATAATCCATCTGTACAAAAACCAAGTTTCTAATCGGTCAATTTTCAAACTCATTAGTTCTGACCAAACGCTAATAAAATTGAAGTGATTTTTGTCTATGTATGTGCATTTTAATGGGCAAACGTTTAGTAGTGTTTTTGAACAGTTTTCTTATACTTCAAAGTTTTTTGTGGTAGAAAATGCAAAAATCGATTTTTTTAGGAAAAAAAAATGGTTTTGAGAGTAGTTTTTATAAAATTGACGTTTAGGTGGTTACAAACTGGTCTGTATGACTTGAAAAAACACTAGACAATTGAAGTTTTGCTTATGGTGGATTTTTTTACGTATTTTTAAAATGTTACATTTTTCTTTTTTTTTTTTGAGATTTTTGAAATTCACCAGTATTTAAACATTACTGGTAAAATATTAAATGCACTTAATTTTATTGGAACACTGCAGGCCAAACACAATAGAACTTGATTAGTCCATTTTTGGCGATTAGTTGTTTTACGACTACTGTACACTTCCTGTTTCAATGTGAGAGTTTGAAAATCGATCATATTATTGTTTTTCAATTCTCAAAGAAGGATGGTGACGTCTGGTGATAATGAATAATCGCTGAAAATTTCAATGCCGTGTCGCTGATAATAAAGCGTACAGAGCAGTGCAGAGTCTCTATGTAAATTGTATGCTTAAAGCTGAATTTCAATGATTAACCTGCTAAAAGTGTTTGTCTTATGTTGTTGAGTAGCAAAAACGACGAGTCCGATGGAATCAAAACTTTTGAGGTTTGTTCTTCTTATATCATGTTAGCCAGTAACATCTTCAAACAAACAAAAACGTTAATTAGTGTTATGGTTTATATCGCAGAAAAAGTGTGACTTTTTGAAATGAGGGTACCTTTTCTCAAACTTCGTCCGTGCAAGAAGTACACGTCATCTTTAAATGAAATAACTTGCAGAGTCTCAGCAAAGTTTTGCTTCACTTAAAAAACATAATTTTGTATACTCTATGTTTCACTTTCTGAACTATAGTAAAAATGTAAGGTGACCGATTAGCAGTTGGTTTTAGTATAAATGCAAACTGTTAAAGATAATACATGTATTCTATATCCGCGAGAAAGAGAAACAAAATAGAATGTCACAAGACAGCAAGAACACAATTAATAAAATGTAAAGCATCCAGCTCTCTAGCTCTCTCTGTCTGTCTGTCTCTGTCTCTCTCTCTCTCTCTGCTGCCTGCCTGTCTGTCTGTCTGTCTGTCTGTCTGTCTGTCTCTTTCACTCTCTGTCTGTCTGTCTCTCTGTCTCTATGTATCTCTGTCTGTCTGTCTGTCTGTCTGTCTGTCTGTCTGTCTGTCTGTCTGTCTGTCTGTCTGTCTTTCTGTCTGTCTGCCTGCCTGTCTGTCTGTCTGTCTGTCTGGCTGTCTCAATCTGATTGCAAAGCTAGAAATGACACTAAGAACTTATTATAACACAACACGATTCTTACACACCAAACCTCATAATGGTAGTAAATCAACAAGAATGGACAGCAGCAGATGACACATAGTCGCTGACTTATCAGCTTATTTTAAAGGCCAAATAAAAATTATCCAAGTCAGACTTAACCCCATATTAACCTTAGCTTGTGTCCTGTTATGGGACGTAAACGCGAGCGCCGCATAATGCTGCGTCTGAAGAAGGCATTCGCTGTTTGCTTACAGTATTTGCTATTAGAATTGGAATTTAAAAAGAAAAATGCCGTTGAACAACCCGAAAATTACAATGTACTCGCCCAATCGATAAGGATGGCAAGGTTCTTTCGGCTTAAATGGGATAACTATGGCTCTAATAGAGCAACAACCTTTGCTGATTCTGATACTAGTCACGTGATAGTCTTGAAGAATCAAAACAAATATGTTCTTGCTGGGATAATGGCGTTCAAAATACACACACTACAAATTCATTCTTAAAACCATTTTAATGGAATGTTAAATATTTCTAATTTAGTAGATTTTTCCAGACAGATGCCAAATCTCAGTACAATTGTCGGATTCCAATAATAGATTTTGAATGTGGTTGGCTATTTAAAAAAAGAAAACGCAACTAGAGATCACAAAATAAACATTGAGTAAAATTGGTATGAATTCATGTCCTGAGGTTATAGATCTTCCCACGCTCAACTCAATAGAGGATGAAATTTATCATGCTCATAAATGTTAAAATGCCAAGGGCATTTTATTTTAACTTTTATTTTCAATGATAAATACAGCAGCTGACAGTTTTAAAGCAAGAAACATCATTATTTTTCAGCATCTTAATTTTTGTGAGCAGAGGAAATTCATGCTCAATTGAGCTGAGTATGAAAAGAAGGTTTATAAACTCGGGGCTTGATCTCGCAATTAACCTAGAGCTGGGAATGTTCTGGGTCTGTTCCTCACCATGACGTAGAATGACGTTGTCGTGATTCAAACACGAATTTATAACATGAGCCACAACATGAGATTTCCAACAATGTGGTATGTGCGACCAGCAAAGGCCCTGATCAGCCTGCGCATATGCGCAGTCTGATCCGAGCCTTTGCTAGTCGCTTGAATATTCTAAGCCTCTTAGACTACTAAGAGAAATTATAGATGGTACTTTGTGGGTTAATGCCAAGTCTCGCCTGTTCAGTCACAAAAGCCAGTTTGCGGAGCACATGATCGCCATCATAAACTCTGATAACACAATCATTCTGCTTAATTTGACCAATTCTTGCTTCTAAACATTTCTTTCTGGCACCGGCTACTAAATAGTATACTATCAACCCGGGCCGTGCGTAGTACAGTTAAACCTGACGAAAACGGTCACTGAAAAATAGACAAAACAAAGGTCTTAGCGACAAATGGTAGCTTAATGAAGGTCTAAAGCATTGCAGAATTTCTCTTGGAGCATTCTGAAATACTTTTGACCTGCATTAAACAATAATCGGTATTGAAAGCACATTTTTGTCTACTTTTTGAGTGGCCGCTCAAGACAGGTTTAACTGTATTAGCAGTTGATTCTAAAATTGTTTAGACGAATAATGCAGCATTTCTGTTATCTCTGACAGCATAAATCATAATGGAGACTGAGCCCTGTTTCACTGATACGCGGATCGCCCCTAAATAACCCATATGGCGGTGACAACATTTCAGACAGTGTGTGTACTATTTAAAGCATATATGTCAGAGTAATTGATATATCATTGGACTAAACCAAGCTGCTCCCAAAAGCATGAGCTGCGACGCGACCTACTAGTTGCAGTGCAACCAACGATTAACGTCGACACAAAGAACATCTAGCGATAAGGCGTACATTTTCCCTAGTTGACATGATTACAAACAACAAATTTTCAAATTGCCCTTATGTTTTTGAAATTGGTGTAGTTTGGCAGCAAAATATGCATAGTAGGCAACAAAATATGTTTCAAAGCGATTCACCATTTATAATACCGTGTAAACGTGCACTTTCTACCCCCACCCCTCATTTAACGCCTTTATACTGGGTGCCGTTTAGACCAGATTTTGAGTAAATGCATTGCGAATTTAAGAAAAAAATAAAAGTGCTAAAATGTTAAGAATATAAGTGCTCTTCATTTCCAAAACCTTACCGTATTCCTTCTGCGCATGCGTACGAAATACACCTAAAATTGTGACGTTTGCCATTGGAAAGATGAAACTGGTGTCTTTCAGTTTATTTTTAGATGCTTTGCCCCCCTAGACCCAAGATGCCCTTTACATATGTTGTAAATGTTTATAGCGACATGTCGTTGTCCAAAGGGCACTCATATATGGCGAATCGCTTTAAAACGTATTTTGTTGCCTACTATGCATACTTTACTGCCAAACTACACAATTTTTAAAAACATTAGGGCAATTTGAAAATTTGGTGTTTGTAATCATGTCAACTAGGGAAAATATACGCCTTATCGCTAGAAGTTCTTTGAGCCGCGGCATATGATTTCCAACAATGTAGTATTTTGGCAAGTGTAGACTCCGACAGCTTCCCTTTACACTTAGAAACTCCAAATTTTTTACGATGTTCAGTCAGTAGCTGAACACTCATATAATATTAAAGCCATTAGCAAAGACTCTGATCAGCCTGCGCGTATGCGCAGGCTGATCTGAGGCTTTGCTGGTCGCACATACCAATTTGTTGGAAGTCTCATGTCGAGGCTCATTTACTGATAACCAGGAAACAGCTAATCTCAGCATCTAACATGTCTAAGCTGCGCCAAAATCAAGAGATGGTTTATGTCAATCTGAACGAGTTATACTAAGAACCACGTGTATATCCAAACAGCCTGATCATGACCTGCAGTGTACGCACTGAATTAAGTTGTGGGAACAGAAGAGTAGAACTAAAATGCCTAAGATTGCTCTCTTTTTTGAGTTTATGATTTCTACAGGTCACGGTTAAACGCTTCATCGTGTTATGCACATACATGTCGAGCATAGTAACATTCTCATAAAGTCATTCAACTTGCACTTAGTCTTTCATAAGTGTGCAGACTGATTTTGACCTTGGCTTTCCACAACAATGTTGAAGAGCATTTTCAAGTGACAAACACTGACTCAAACTAATTGAACAATGTACTCGTATGAGCCTGTTCTATAGCAGAAGCATTAAACAACATTGAAAATAAAAGCAACTGCAACAACATTAATTTCAAACTCAGCAACAACAAACCAAAAATAATACTAAACACGAAAGTAGCAACAACAACATTTAAAACAAAAGAAGCAGCAATCACATTGATAACAAAAGCAACAACAAAATTGAAAATATAAGAAGCAACAACACCATTTGAAATAAAAAAGCCACAACAACATTGAAAATTAAAGAAGCAACAACACTGAAAACAAAAGCAGCAACAGCAACATTAAGAACAAAAGAAGCAGCAACAACATTGAAAGCAAAAGCAGCAACAGTAACATTGAAACAAAAGTAATAACAGCAACAGTAATAAAAACAAAAGCAGCAGCAAGAACGTTGAAAACATAGGCAGCAGCTGCAACAACATTGAAAACAAAAGCAGCAGCAACAACGTTGAAAACAAAAGCAGCAGCAACAACATTGAACACATAGGCGGCAACAACAACAACATTGAAAACAAAAGCAGCAGCAACAACATTGAAAACAAAAGCAGCAGCAGCAACAACATTGAAAACAAAAGCAGCAGCAACAACATTGAAACCAAAGCAGCAGCAACAACATTAAAATCAAAAGCAGTTTCGTTTCAACAACATTGAAAACATAAGCAGCAGCAACAACAACATTGAAAGCAAAAGCAGCAGCAACAACAACATTGAAAACAAAAGCAAAAGCAACAACAATGAAAACATAGGCTGCAGCACCAACAACAATGAAAACATAGGCTGCAGCAGCAACAACAATGAAAACATAGGCTGCAGCAGCAACAACATTGAAAACATAGGCGGCAGCTGCAACAACATTACAAACATAGGCGGCAGCAGCAACAACATTGAAAACATCCGCGGCAGCAGCAACAACAATGAAAACATAGGCGGCAACAACATTACAAACATAGGCGGCAGCAGCAACAACATTATAAACATAGGCGGCAGCAGCAACAACATTACAAACATAGGCGGCAACAACAACATTACAAACATAGGCGGCAGCAACAACAACAATGAAATCATAGGCCGCAGCAGCAACAGCATTGAAAACATAGAAGGCAGCAGCAACATCATTGAAAACATCGGCGGCAGCAGCAACAACAATGAAAACAAAGGCAGCAGCAGCAACAACAACATTGAAACGAAGGCAGCAGCAGCAACATTGAAAACAAAAGCAGCAGCACCATTATTGAAAACATAGGCGGCAGCAACAACAAAAATGAAAACAAAAGCAGCAGTAACAACAACATTGAACACAAAAGCAGCAGCAACAACATTGAAAACAAAAGCAGCAGCAACAACATTGAAAACAAAAGCAGCAGCAACACCATTGAAAACATAGGCGGCAGCAACAACAACATTGAAAACAAAAGCAGCAACAACAATATTAAAAACAAAGCGTGCACCAACAACAACATTAAAAACAAAGGCAGAAGCAACAACATTGAAAACAAAAGCAACTGCAACAACATTGAAAACAAAAGCAGCAGCAACAACATTAAAACAAAGGCTGCAGCAGCATTCACATTGAAAACATAGGCGACAGCAACAACATTGAAAACAAAAGCAGCAACAACAGCATTGAAAACAAAAGCAGCAGCAACAACATTCGAAACAAAAGCAGCAGCAACAACATTGAAAACAAAAGCAGCAGCAACAACATTAAAAACAAAGGCTGCAGCAGCATTCACATTGAAACAAAGGCGGCAGCAGCAACAACATTGAGACCAAAGCAGCAAGAACAACTTTGAAAAAATGATGCAGCAGCAACACCCCTGAGTCCGAAAGAAGCAACAACAAAATTGAAAAAAAAAACAGCAACAACAACATTGAAAACAAAATCAGCAACAACAACTTTGAAAACAAAAGCAGCAACAACAACATCGAACACAAAAGCAGCAACAGCAATGAATGCAAAAAAGTAACAACAACATTGAAAATCAAAGCAGCAACAACGACATTGTAAACAAAAAACGACAATAGCATCAATAATGAAAATTAAGCAGCAATAACAGCATGGAGAGAGGAAGAGAGAGCTGACTGCTTTGCTTTGTTTGTCTTCCTGGTGTCTCGTGAGTGTTGTGTGGCTCTTCGTCACGATGCCACGGGTTTGTCTGCAGTCTGTGATTGTTGTATTTCCTGATCTTACTTTCTATTTTTAAATACAAAAACAAGAAAAATAATAGCATTGAAAACAAAAGCAGCTACAACAACATTGAACACAAAAGCAGCAACAACAACATTGAACACAAAAGCAGCAACAACAACATTGAACACAAAAGCAGCAGCAACAACATTGAAAACTGAATCAGCAGCATCAACAATATTTAAAACAAAAGCAGCAGCAACAACATCCGAAAAAACATAAGCAACAAATTTGAAAACAAAAACAACAATAAAATATTTTCTGTTGATTATTGTCTATAACATTGAAAATGGCCGAAGAGAAAGAAACAACAACAATAACAACAACAGTAGTAACGAAAACACTATTACAATTTTAGAAATAATGACTGAAGCATCACAATTTTAATAAGTTTATGCACAGGTATCCGTCACGATGTGTGTAATGGTTATTTTACATGTATGACATCTGTTGTAGATTACTACTGTCCTGCCGGCCAAGAGTGACAGTGACTTCACGTTTTGTTTTCAAAGTTATTTACGCTTATAATCGATAGATCACGTGTGTATTAATCCTATCCTCAGGATAGGATTAATACACAAGTGATCTATCGACTCGCGTTACAGGGTGGCTCAAGTGAAGTGTACACGTTAGTGTTTTACTTAGCAATTGTAAACAAAGAATTACGTAACTGTCACTTTTGGTTGGCACGACAGTAGTTTCAAACATGTACGTTGTAATAGTTTGGTATATGGTATATGATATAGGTATCTTCGGCATCACATAAAAAGTTCATTGATCTGTAAATTGAATTACCAAACATATGCCAGCATCGAACTTCCCTGTGTTAACTATTTGCATGCTAAGAAGTTTTGCATATTTTTGCCATCTGCTGATATTTTTCAAACATGTTTTTCCTTGAATACAATTAGACTTACAAATTATTTGGATCCAGATCAGGGCCGATGTTTTTATCGTGTCTGGCCAGGGTCCTAAGTGTTTGCAAAGGTTATTGTCGTCACTAGCAGGCGAAGAGTTGATTATTTGCTTCTACATATTGTATCACCGTCTTGATTTATGAATTAACTGGCGAATTTACTGGCGATAGAAGTTGTTTTATGTGCGGATCCAGAGGGGGGTACAGGGGGTCCGGACCCCCTCCCCCCCCTGGAAAATTACAAAAATATAGGGTTCCTTAGCGATACTGATCCGGATCCCCTTAAAATCACAAAGCTACTAATCCAGCATTCAATATTGGGCCACCATCGACCCGCCAGCGAAACGCCATTTAGATGGCGTTTCGCTGGTGGGCCGTTGGTGGTCCGTTAATAGTGGTATTTGGATCCTTTCTCCCCTCGTCAAACTAAAAAAAAGTTGGACCCCCTCTGACAAAATTTTCTTGATCCACGCATGTGTCTTATATGGAACCGCTTGGGGTAAAGGATCGAACACATATTTCTTCGAATATCCACAAGGTGGCTAAACAGCAAGCTGAAATAGTCTTAATCTTAGTCTTAATGGAGATGATCTTACGTAGCCTATAGGTGGACATACATGGTATAACAATTTTATACCACCTTTATCAGTGTAGACATTGCACATCACGAGGTATTTCATGCTAAAGTTGGTAAAGGTGGTATAATGCTTGGTTTCGCTCTCGGCTTTGCTGGTCTGATAAAGAGAAAACAGATATTCGCAAACACTTTAAATAGAGAATACTCTAGGGTAGTGTCTTTTGATATCGCGATGCTTGCCGAGCGATGCAACATCCGTTCTCAAAGCAGAGCCTGTTCTCAAAGCAGAGCCTGGTAAACTTGATATCAAAAGACGCGAACCTGGTATTCTATTTGTCAGTTTACAAGCTGATTCACTGTTCAAAATAGCGATTATGACGTAATTATCGATTTTCGTGTCGACTCAATGTCATTGACGACGTCACTCAAAAAGTGTAACGTCACAATGACCTGATAAAGGCACTGAATGCCGTGAGATAGACAACGTTTATCAGACCAGCTTGTAACAATGCAAAAAGATATTTATTTTTATTTGGTCAAAAAAATGTTGGAACATCGATCCAATTCTGAAAACTGGTCCTGTTTCTCGACGCAGAAATGGTGCTGACGGGAATAAGCCGAAAATGTTTTGAAGTTAGCATAACTGAGATTCTCACAACTCTTATCTCTTTCGGACAGACTTAATCAAATAAGGTATGAGTTATGTTACAATTTCATTATCTCTTTCGGACAGACTTAATCAAATAAGGTATGAGTAATGTTACAATTTCATTATCTCTTTCGGACAGACTTAATCAAATAAGGTATGAGTAATGTTACAATTTCATTATCTCTTTCGGACAGACTTAATCAAATAAGGTGTGAGTAATGTTACAATTTCATTATCTCTTTTGGACAGACTCAATCAAGCTAGGTGTGAGTAATGTTACAATTTTATTATCAGTTTTGGCCAATGTGTGAGCAATGTTATAATTTTCTTTATCTCTCATGGACAGACTCAAATCAAACAATATGAAAGTAATGATACTTATTTCTTTAGGACAGACTCAATCAAATAGGGTGTGAGTAATGTTATAATTTTTATTATCGTTTATGGACAGACTCAATCAAACAGAGCTTGAGTAATGGTACACGTTCTATAATTACTTAGGACCAGATACTATCAAATAATGTGTTTGTCATGGTATATAATATTGCTTTATTTCTTATGAAGAGACTCTATCGCTCCAGGTGTGAGCAATGTTACACTTTCAATTATCTCTGAGGGACGGACTCAATCAAATAACGCGTGAGTAAAGTTACGTGGTCCGTAATCTCTAATGGACAGACTCAATCAAACATCATCTCTTAATACGAAATCAATCAAACTAGGCTTGAGTAATGATACACGTTCAATAATCTCTTAAGGACAGTATCAAACAAACAATGTGTTAGTAAGATTACATGTTACAGTATCTCTTAGTAAGTAAGGCTGTGATAAGTTTTACATTTTCATGATCTCTTATGTACAGACTCAACCAAACAAGATGTGGTTAATTTCAAAACTTCTACATCTTCTTTGGACCGACTTAATGTTACAAATAGCATTATCTCTTACAGACAGACTCAATGTGTGAGTAATATAAAACTTGATTTTCGTTTATGAGCAGACTATATCAAACAATAATACTGAGTAATTTAGCACCTTTACTATCTCTTATCGACATAGTAGATCAAACAAGACGTGAGAAATGTTACACTTTCAATTATCTCTTCTGAGTAGACTCTTGTGAGCGGATACATTCAAAATGTTAACCTTTCAACATTTCCATATGAATAGAGTCAATTTACCAATGCAAGGGTATAGTTTTACGTTCCAGTGTCTCTTAATGATATACTCAATTAATCAAGGTGTGAGTAAATAAGCTAGGGGTCTTTGATGCAAACCAAAGATCAATGAGTCTTGATCCCATCTGAACTTAAGATGAGGTTGGCGCGGTGAAACCGATTCAAGCCCTCCAGTAAAATATTTTACTTACCGTTTTAATGCGGTACTTCTTTTGTATCTTGTGTTTCTCATGCTTTTGCGTCTGTTCATTGCTGCCTTCTGGTCACCTGCTGGGAAACGGCGAACCTCTTGGCTTTTGTTGGTGGTGTCTATTTTATTTTTGTTACTTTCCCATGAGGTATCCTGGGTCAGGTGTGGTAATTGATTGTATCGTTTCCTGATCTTTGCCTTCTTTCTGACTTAAACTGTACACTATCTCTTATGAGCAGACTGAATCAAACAGATGATAGTAATTTTAAAATTACCAGTTTCTCTTAAACACACACTCAATCAGCAGTTTGCGAGTAATGTTACACTTTTTTAGTATTTCTTATAAACAGAAATAACCGAACAAGGTGTGAGAAATATTAGACTTTCCATTATCTTTCAAGAACAGGCTCATTTAAACAAGGTGTGGGTAGCGTCATACATTCCATTATCTCTTATGATTAGATTCAACCAAACAAGGTGTGAGTAGCGCCATACTTTTCATTATCTCTTATGATCAGATTCAGTCAAACAATGTGTGAGTAGCGCCATACTTTCCATTATCTCTTATATCAAGCAAACAAACACTGACTCAAACTAATTGAACAATGTACTCGTATGAGCCTGTTCTATAGCAGAAGCATTAAACAACATTGAAATAAAAGCAACTGCAACAACATTAATTTCAAACTCAGTAACAACAAACCAAAAATAATACTAAACACGAAAGTAGCAACAACAACATTTAAAACAAAAGAAGCAGCAATCACATTGATAACAAAAGCAACAACAAAATTGAAAATATAAGAAGCAACAACACCATTTGAAATAAAAAAGCCACAACAACATTGAAAATTAAAGAAGCAACAACACTGAAAACAAAAGCAGCAACAGCAACATTAAGAACAAAAGAAGCAGCAACAACATTGAAAGCAAAAGCAGCAACAGTAACATTGAAACAAAAGTAATAACAGCAACAGTAATAAAAACAAAAGCAGCAGCAAGAACGTTGAAAACATAGGCAGCAGCTGCAACAACATTGAAAACAAAAGCAGCAGCAACAACGTTGAAAACAAAAGCAGCAGCAACAACATTGAACACATAGGCGGCAACAACAACAACATTGAAAACAAAAGCAGCAGCAACAACATTGAAAACAAAAGCAGCAGCAGCAACAACATTGAAAACAAAAGCAGCAGCAACAACATTTTACTTACCGTTTTAATGCGGTACTTCTTTTGTATCTTGTGTTTCTCATGCTTTTGCGTCTGTTCATTGCTGCCTTCTGGTCACCTGCTGGGAAACGGCGAACCTCTTGGCTTTTGTTGGTGGTGTCTATTTTATTTTTGTTTCTTTCCCATGAGGTATCCTGGGTCAGGTGTGGTAATTGATTGTATCGTTTCCTGATCTTTGCCTTCTTTCTGACTTAAACTGTACACTATCTCTTATGAGCAGACTGAATCAAACAGATGATAGTAATTTTAAAATTACCAGTTTCTCTTAAACACACACTCAATCAGCAGTTTGCGAGTAATGTTACACTTTTTTAGTATTTCTTATAAACAGAAATAACCGAACAAGGTGTGAGAAATATTAGACTTTCCATTATCTTTCAAGAACAGGCTCATTTAAACAAGGTGTGGGTAGCGTCATACATTCCATTATCTCTTATGATTAGATTCAACCAAACAAGGTGTGAGTAGCGCCATACTTTTCATTATCTCTTATGATCAGATTCAGTCAAACAATGTGTGAGTAGCGCCATACTTTCCATTATCTCTTATATCAAGCAAACAAACACTGACTCAAACTAATTGAACAATGTACTCGTATGAGCCTGTTCTATAGCAGAAGCATTAAACAACATTGAAAATAAAAGCAACTGCAACAACATTAATTTCAAACTCAGCAACAACAAACCAAAAATAATACTAAACACGAAAGTAGCAACAACAACATTTAAAACAAAAGAAGCAGCAATCACATTGATAACAAAAGCAACAACAAAATTGAAAATATAAGAAGCAACAACACCATTTGAAATAAAAAAGCCACAACAACATTGAAAATTAAAGAAGCAACAACACTGAAAACAAAAGCAGCAACAGCAACATTAAGAACAAAAGAAGCAGCAACAACATTGAAAGCAAAAGCAGCAACAGTAACATTGAAACAAAAGTAATAACAGCAACAGTAATAAAAACAAAAGCAGCAGCAAGAACGTTGAAAACATAGGCAGCAGCTGCAACAACATTGAAAACAAAAGCAGCAGCAACAACGTTGAAAACAAAAGCAGCAGCAACAACATTGAACACATAGGCGGCAACAACAACAACATTGAAAACAAAAGCAGCAGCAACAACATTGAAAACAAAAGCAGCAGCAGCAACAACATTGAAAACAAAAGCAGCAGCAACAACATTGAAACCAAAGCAGCAGCAACAACATTAAAATCAAAAGCAGTTTCGTTTCAACAACATTGAAAACATAAGCAGCAGCAACAACAACATTGAAAGCAAAAGCAGCAGCAACAACAACATTGAAAACAAAAGCAAAAGCAACAACAATGAAAACATAGGCTGCAGCACCAACAACAATGAAAACATAGGCTGCAGCAGCAACAACAATGAAAACATAGGCTGCAGCAGCAACAACATTGAAAACATAGGCGGCAGCTGCAACAACATTACAAACATAGGCGGCAGCAGCAACAACATTGAAAACATCCGCGGCAGCAGCAACAACAATGAAAACATAGGCGGCAGCAGCAACAACATTACAAACATAGGCGGCAGCAGCAACAACATTATAAACATAGGCGGCAGCAGCAACAACATTACAAACATAGGCGGCAACAACAACATTACAAACATAGGCGGCAGCAACAACAACAATGAAATCATAGGCCGCAGCAGCAACAGCATTGAAAACATAGAAGGCAGCAGCAACATCATTGAAAACATCGGCGGCAGCAGCAACAACAATGAAAACAAAGGCAGCAGCAGCAACAACAACATTGAAACGAAGGCAGCAGCAGCAACATTGAAAACAAAAGCAGCAGCACCATTATTGAAAACATAGGCGGCAGCAACAACAAAAATGAAAACAAAAGCAGCAGTAACAACAACATTGAACACAAAAGCAGCAGCAACAACATTGAAAACAAAAGCAGCAGCAACAACATTGAAAACAAAAGCAGCAGCAACACCATTGAAAACATAGGCGGCAGCAACAACAACATTGAAAACAAAAGCAGCAACAACAATATTAAAAACAAAGCGTGCACCAACAACAACATTAAAAACAAAGGCAGAAGCAACAACATTGAAAACAAAAGCAACTGCAACAACATTGAAAACAAAAGCAGCAGCAACAACATTAAAACAAAGGCTGCAGCAGCATTCACATTGAAAACATAGGCGACAGCAACAACATTGAAAACAAAAGCAGCAACAACAGCATTGAAAACAAAAGCAGCAGCAACAACATTCGAAACAAAAACAGCAGCAACAACATTGAAAACAAAAGCAGCAGCAACAACATTAAAAACAAAGGCTGCAGCAGCATTCACATTGAAACAAAGGCGGCAGCAGCAACAACATTGAGACCAAAGCAGCAAGAACAACTTTGAAAAAATGATGCAGCAGCAACACCCCTGAGTCCGAAAGAAGCAACAACAAAATTGAAAAAAAAAACAGCGACAACAACATTGAAAACAAAATCAGCAACAACAACTTTGAAAACAAAAGCAGCAACAACAACATCGAACACAAAAGCAGCAACAGCAATGAATGCAAAAAAGTAACAACAACATTGAAAATCAAAGCAGCAACAACGACATTGTAAACAAAAAACGACAATAGCATCAATAATGAAAATTAAGCAGCAATAACAGCATGGAGAGAGGAAGAGAGAGCTGACTGCTTTGCTTTGTTTGTCTTCCTGGTGTCTCGTGAGTGTTGTGTGGCTCTTCGTCACGATGCCACGGGTTTGTCTGCAGTCTGTGATTGTTGTATTTCCTGATCTTACTTTCTATTTTTAAATACAAAAACAAGAAAAATAATAGCATTGAAAACAAAAGCAGCTACAACAACATTGAACACAAAAGCAGCAACAACAACATTGAACACAAAAGCAGCAACAACAACATTGAACACAAAAGCAGCAGCAACAACATTGAAAACTGAATCAGCAGCATCAACAATATTTAAAACAAAAGCAGCAGCAACAACATCCGAAAAAACATAAGCAACAAATTTGAAAACAAAAACAACAATAAAATATTTTCTGTTGATTATTGTCTATAACATTGAAAATGGCCGAAGAGAAAGAAACAACAACAATAACAACAACAGTAGTAACGAAAACACTATTACAATTTTAGAAATAATGACTGAAGCATCACAATTTTAATAAGTTTATGCACAGGTATCCGTCACGATGTGTGTAATGGTTATTTTACATGTATGACATCTGTTGTAGATTACTACTGTCCTGCCGGCCAAGAGTGACAGTGACTTCACGTTTTGTTTTCAAAGTTATTTACGCTTATAATCGATAGATCACGTGTGTATTAATCCTATCCTCAGGATAGGATTAATACACAAGTGATCTATCGACTCGCGTTACAGGGTGGCTCAAGTGAAGTGTACACGTTAGTGTTTTACTTAGCAATTGTAAACAAAGAATTACGTAACTGTCACTTTTGGTTGGCACGACAGTAGTTTCAAACATGTACGTTGTAATAGTTTGGTATATGGTATATGATATAGGTATCTTCGGCATCACATAAAAAGTTCATTGATCTGTAAATTGAATTACCAAACATATGCCAGCATCGAACTTCCCTGTGTTAACTATTTGCATGCTAAGAAGTTTTGCATATTTTTGCCATCTGCTGATATTTTTCAAACATGTTTTTCCTTGAATACAATCAGACTTACAAATTATTTGGATCCAGATCAGGGCCGATGTTTTTATCGTGTCTGGCCAGGGTCCTAAGTGTTTGCAAAGGTTATTGTCGTCACTAGCAGGCGAAGAGTTGATTATTTGCTTCTACATATTGTATCACCGTCTTGATTTATGAATTAACTGGCGAATTTACTGGCGATAGAAGTTGTTTTATGTGCGGATCCAGAGGGGGGTACAGGGGGTCCGGACCCCCTCCCCCCCCTGGAAAATTACAAAAATATAGGGTTCCTTAGCGATACTGATCCGGATCCCCTTAAAATCACAAAGCTACTAATCCAGCATTCAATATTGGGCCACCATCGACCCGCCAGCGAAACGCCATTTAGATGGCGTTTCGCTGGTGGGCCGTTGGTGGTCCGTTAATAGTGGTATTTGGATCCTTTCTCCCCTCGTCAAACTAAAAAAAAGTTGGACCCCCTCTGACAAAATTTTCTTGATCCACGCATGTGTCTTATATGGAACCGCTTGGGGTAAAGGATCGAACACATATTTCTTCGAATATCCACAAGGTGGCTAAACAGCAAGCTGAAATAGTCTTAATCTTCAGCAAGTTTCTTTCTTTTTTATTAGGTTTATTGTACAATTTGACGAGTGTAGTTACAAATATTCCCTCTTGTAGGCAGGACGAGTTGGAGAAGAGTTTCCCCCTACAAGAGGGAATATTTGTATATTCACGAGTATTTGTACAATACAATACTTGTATCATAACCAATAAAACAAGCACCTTTTAATTTCTTCATCAGATATTCAAGTCCATTATTAGCTCCACCACTGAATTTAATGAACAGCATAGACCAAAGGAAAGGGGGCAAAGTCATGATACAATTTCAATTATTGCACTTGACCCCAAACATTCATGAAAATTTGGAAATTTATTTGTTATCCAAAGCTGTGAAAAGATAGCCCTACTGCATTATATATTTTAGCAATTACTTAAAAATGGGATTTTATTTTTAGAGAAAGTTACATATTTTAAAATCTGACACTTATATTCTCATTTTTTGCATGGACTATCATATTAGCTTTTAGAGAAAAAAATCTGGGACCACCGTACTAGTTATTTTTCAGGAGGGCTAAATTTAATTCTACAAGGACAGAGTCCATTCAGAATTCTACATAAAAGTCTAGAAGTGACCAATTCTGTCTTTTTACTAGTATGAAGTAATTCAGCACTAAATGCTAGCAAAGGAAGAAAAATAGGTGCCCGTCTAGGAATCTAACAGGGTCCTCTGGTTTTATAGCCTTTAACACTAAACGCTAGGCCACGATGTCGGTTCGTGTGAGCCTCACAATAACCTTACATAAAGAAGAGATAATCAGTCTCAGACACTTTCATATTTGTAATGTACATGTAATTGTTATACCATGGGTGGCCCGTCTGTACGTGGAGATTATCTTACGTAGCCTATAGGTGGACATACATGGTATAACAATTTTATACCACCTTTATCAGTGTAGACATTGCACATCACGAGGTATTTCATGCTAAAGTTGGTAAAGGTGGTATAATGCTTGGTTTCGCTCTCGGCTTTGCTGGTCTGATAAAGAGAAAACAGATATTCGCAAACACTTTAAATAGAGAATACTCTAGGGTAGTGTCTTTTGATATCGCGATGCTTGCCGAGCGATGCAACATCCGTTCTCAAAGCAGAGCCTGTTCTCAAAGCAGAGCCTGGTAAACTTGATATCAAAAGACGCGAACCTGGTATTCTATTTGTCAGTTTACAAGCTGATTCACTGTTCAAAATAGCGATTATGACGTAATTATCGATTTTCGTGTCGACTCAATGTCATTGACGACGTCACTCAAAAAGTGTAACGTCACAATGACCTGATAAAGGCACTGAATGCCGTGAGATAGACAACGTTTATCAGACCAGCTTGTAACAATGCAAAAAGATATTTATTTTTATTTGGTCAAAAAAATGTTGGAACATCGATCCAATTCTGAAAACTGGTCCTGTTTCTCGACGCAGAAATGGTGCTGACGGGAATAAGCCGAAAATGTTTTGAAGTTAGCATAACTGAGATTCTCACAACTCTTATCTCTTTCGGACAGACTTAATCAAATAAGGTATGAGTTATGTTACAATTTCATTATCTCTTTCGGACAGACTTAATCAAATAAGGTATGAGTAATGTTACAATTTCATTATCTCTTTCGGACAGACTTAATCAAATAAGGTATGAGTAATGTTACAATTTCATTATCTCTTTCGGACAGACTTAATCAAATAAGGTGTGAGTAATGTTACAATTTCATTATCTCTTTTGGACAGACTCAATCAAGCTAGGTGTGAGTAATGTTACAATTTTATTATCAGTTTTGGCCAATGTGTGAGCAATGTTATAATTTTCTTTATCTCTCATGGACAGACTCAAATCAAACAATATGAAAGTAATGATACTTATTTCTTTAGGACAGACTCAATCAAATAGGGTGTGAGTAATGTTATAATTTTTATTATCGTTTATGGACAGACTCAATCAAACAGAGCTTGAGTAATGGTACACGTTCTATAATTACTTAGGACCAGATACTATCAAATAATGTGTTTGTCATGGTATATAATATTGCTTTATTTCTTATGAAGAGACTCTATCGCTCCAGGTGTGAGCAATGTTACACTTTCAATTATCTCTGAGGGACGGACTCAATCAAATAACGCGTGAGTAAAGTTACGTGGTCCGTAATCTCTAATGGACAGACTCAATCAAACATCATCTCTTAATACGAAATCAATCAAACTAGGCTTGAGTAATGATACACGTTCAATAATCTCTTAAGGACAGTATCAAACAAACAATGTGTTAGTAAGATTACATGTTACAGTATCTCTTAGTAAGTAAGGCTGTGATAAGTTTTACATTTTCATGATCTCTTATGTACAGACTCAACCAAACAAGATGTGGTTAATTTCAAAACTTCTACATCTTCTTTGGACCGACTTAATGTTACAAATAGCATTATCTCTTACAGACAGACTCAATGTGTGAGTAATATAAAACTTGATTTTCGTTTATGAGCAGACTATATCAAACAATAATACTGAGTAATTTAGCACCTTTACTATCTCTTATCGACATAGTAGATCAAACAAGACGTGAGAAATGTTACACTTTCAATTATCTCTTCTGAGTAGACTCTTGTGAGCGGATACATTCAAAATGTTAACCTTTCAACATTTCCATATGAATAGAGTCAATTTACCAATGCAAGGGTATAGTTTTACGTTCCAGTGTCTCTTAATGATATACTCAATTAAACAAGGTGTGAGTAAATAAGCTAGGGGTCTTTGATGCAAACCAAAGATCAATGAGTCTTGATCCCATCTGAACTTAAGATGAGGTTGGCGCGGTGAAACCGATTCAAGCCCTCCAGTAAAATATTTTACTTACCGTTTTAATGCGGTACTTCTTTTGTATCTTGTGTTTCTCATGCTTTTGCGTCTGTTCATTGCTGCCTTCTGGTCACCTGCTGGGAAACGGCGAACCTCTTGGCTTTTGTTGGTGGTGTCTATTTTATTTTTGTTACTTTCCCATGAGGTATCCTGGGTCAGGTGTGGTAATTGATTGTATCGTTTCCTGATCTTTGCCTTCTTTCTGACTTAAACTGTACACTATCTCTTATGAGCAGACTGAATCAAACAGATGATAGTAATTTTAAAATTACCAGTTTCTCTTAAACACACACTCAATCAGCAGTTTGCGAGTAATGTTACACTTTTTTAGTATTTCTTATAAACAGAAATAACCGAACAAGGTGTGAGAAATATTAGACTTTCCATTATCTTTCAAGAACAGGCTCATTTAAACAAGGTGTGGGTAGCGTCATACATTCCATTATCTCTTATGATTAGATTCAACCAAACAAGGTGTGAGTAGCGCCATACTTTTCATTATCTCTTATGATCAGATTCAGTCAAACAATGTGTGAGTAGCGCCATACTTTCCATTATCTCTTATATCAAGCAAAGTTTTAGTAGTGTTATACTTTCCATTATCTCTTATGAACATACTAAATCAAACAAGGTGTGAATAATTTAACACTTTCCATTATCTCTTATGAGCAAACTAAGTCAAACAATGTGTGATTAGTGCTACACTTCAAACTATCTCACAAGAACAGACCAAATCAAAAAAACTTATGGGAAGTGTTACACTTTAAACTATCGCGCAAGAACAGACTTAATCAAACAAGGTGTGAGTAGCTATATACTTTACATAATATTGTATGAACACAATGATTAAACAAAATGTGTGAAAAGTTGCACTTTCAAATATAACTTTTAATTGGACTCAACCAAGCAATGTGTGAGTAGTGTTGAACTTTCCATTATCTGACATGAACAGAATAAACCAAACAAGATGTGATTAGTGTCGCAATTTCCAATATTCCTTATGAACGGACTGAATCGAACAAGGTGTAAGTAATGTGTTACATTTTCCATTATCTCTTATCAACATACTGAAAAAATGTGAGTAATGTAACACTTTCCCTTATCCTAATGAACAGAATAAATCAAAGAAAGTGTGAATAGTGTTATACTTTCTATTATCTCCTATGAGCAGACTAAATCAAACATGATGTGAGTAATGTAACGCTTTCCAGTGTCGCATATAGATACACGCATTATCGCTTATGCACAGGGTGTGAGTAATGTTACACTTTACATTATTTCATATAAACAGACTAAGTCAAACAAAGTTTGAGTAATGCTACATTTTCCATTTTTCATGAACATACCACAACATACAAGATGTGAGATATATTACACTTTCCAATATCTCTATGAACAGATTAATGTTACATTTTCCATTGTCTTATGAATGGTCTAAGCCAAACACAGGTATTATTAGGTAGTGTTACAAATTCCATTATCCCTTGATAACGAGTTGGATGGAAAAAGGTGTGATTAATGTAACTTTTTCCATTATTCTATTGAACAATATAAATCAAACAAGGTGTGAGTAGTGTTATACTTGCCAGTACCTCTTGTTAACGACTAAATATACCAGTAGTCTAGGGGCCAAATCTCAAATTTTAAGTTCTGTTGCACCCCCTAGGAAGAAAAAGTTGGTTACTATTTTCAGTCAGGGACATGTCTTGGGGCCTCAGAAACCCATGTTTTACTAAGTTTTCTGTGGTCAGGTTTCTGTAAATGGCCTGTAATCACCGTTACCCCACAAACATTGAAAATAGTATTACATAAAATAC
Source organism: Loripinus fragilis (assembly GCA_964019695.1). Taxonomy (NCBI): domain Eukaryota; kingdom Metazoa; phylum Mollusca; class Bivalvia; order Lucinida; family Lucinidae; genus Loripinus; species Loripinus fragilis. The sequence goes on along the minus strand of OZ026521.1, from coordinate 6,610,296 downwards.
AAGACTAATAATATATTTTATTATAGTATCAATGAATTTATTTGAGGTCTAAATGTTTGATCTAGTCATAAACATTAATTGCAGACATCTCTGAGATGTTTTACCGCTCATCAGCGTTACATATGTTACATTTTATACGAAATTGCAGATAATGACTTTATAGATTGCATATAAGAATGAACCATGTTCCCCAGCCACAGGAAGAGAAACTTGGTTACTATTTTCATTCTGGGACATGTCTTGGGGTATTCAAACCGAAGTTTTAGTAAGTTTTCTTTGGTCATTTTTCTGTAAATGGCCTGTAATTAATGTTACCCTACTAACATTGAAAATAGCAGTTCACAAAATACAAGACTAATATGATATTTTCAAAAGTAAAAATGAAATTATTTGAACTTTACATGTTTCAGCTAGTCATAAACAACAAATTGCATACATGTGTGAGAGGCATTTCTGCTTGCCAGAGTTACTTATGTTACATTTTTACGAAATCGCAGATAAGACTTTATAGATTGCATATTAGAACAAACCCTTCCCCCAACCTTAAATGTGTATTAAAGATCTCTATTCTAATGATAAATTTCTATTTTCACATATCTAAGGCTATTTACAACTTGTAACTGGCAATAGAGGTTGAAAAATAAATATTTAATTATGCTTATGAGCATGTCACTTCTAATATTAGAAGTAGAGATTTTCTATTTGACAATTTACATTGCATTGGAATGTACAATGGCTTCTTCACCACTTTCACAATGAAACGAAATAATACTTATAAACAAATTTAACTACGATGGATAGTTTGTTGCTGTAAATATATATCAGGTAATGTAGGTAACAACATTGTCCCTTGCATAAATTGATAAAAATACTTATTTTACCTGGGCCTGACTACCAGCCAGGCTCAGAATGTATTCGAGTTCTTTCCACATATTATTTAAATATTTTCAATTATGTACGAATTATTTTAAATAAACTCTTATTCAAGAGATTTTTGTAATTTTGATTGATTATTTTACTTTGATATGACAGTTTACGGGTTTTTAATCAATGGTACATGTCAATTTGTAGAATATCTACTTCATAAGTCAAATATTGTACTGAATGTTTTACTACGTTTCCTGTGGTCTGTTTTACCACGTTTCCTATTGTCAAAGTGTCATAATAGGCCTGTCAATTATGTTACCTAATGAATGAGGATAGAAAATTTGTAAGCCAGTACAAATTACATGCTAATAAGCATATTTATAAATTAATTTCACTACAGCTACAAGAAATCAACAGCTTCAAATATGTAAAAATGGAAATTTACCATTAGAATAGATATCTACATTATAAATTTAAGGTTGGGGAACATGTTTTCGTTCTTAAATGCAATCTATAAAGTCATTAATTGCAATTTAGTATACAACGTAACATAAGTAACGCTGACGAGCAGAAACATATTTCACAGATTCCTGCAATTGATGTTTATGCCCAGCTCGAACAAGTAAAGCTAAAATAAACTCATTGATACTATAGAAAAATATCCTATTAGGTTAGTGTGTCTTGGTTGGCCTTTTGGTGACTAAGGCTCTTAACAAGGTTATTCAATGATATATACACATGCTTTGCAAGCATCCATCATTCACCATATTGCAGCAGCTAATAGCTTGAGTGCACACCCAGTTTATCATCAGTTTATCTGAGGTCATGTCTAATGTTTGGAGAAATTACACCACAAAATGTTTATCTAGCGCAAAATTACGAACATAATCAATTGGTTTAATGTCTGATTTGCTTGATGTAGAAAAAGTCCCTAAGGTGGAAAACTCTCTTGTACTTTCATATAAAAAATGCATCTGTGTTTTAACCATATTTGTTTGCTGCTGAAACAGTGATACGTTGGATAAAAGGTTGGTCTTTACATTAAAGTTATCCACTACATGTATAAACCAGTGTTATATACAATATTAGCATGCACTTGTAATTTGTAACATACTCATAATTTTTAATCTTAATATGGCATTACACCTAAAATAAAATTGAAGCACTTTCCTTTAACCAGAAACAGCCCTCAAACAATGTAAGTATTAACAAATATATACATGGATATGGGTGCAAGAATGAATAAGTTTATAACTAAAAATATGTTTACGAGCTGTTGTTTGCAGTATTGCTCACAATTTTTGATTGTTTTGCATACAATAAGGCTAATTCAGTAAATCTTTGAAACCAATAAACTGATCATAAGTCTCTTACTCCTCATGTGTAAACATGTATCAGTGTTACAAATAGCTCAACAAGACCCAAAGTTGAAAAAAAAAGAAAAAAGAACTTCCTTGTGAATAATGTAAGAAAGCTAACAACTGCGCGTGATTCGTGGCACTGTTTTTTCAAGAGACACTCAGGCGACAATTGAATCTCTGCTTTTCAGAAATTCAAACCATGTTGTTGAATTACAGTGAGTCATGTTTTTTTAGCTTTAGAATAACTCCTCAAAATGGACTTTAAAATAAAGCTTCACTAACAGAAAAAAACATGTGCAATTAATGTTAACATGAAATTGCTTTGTAATTAATGTTTAATATGCTTTTAAGTCTACGCGTATCGCTCAGGTTGCTTTACCTCAAACTTGCTTGGTAAACAAACAAAATAATTTCTTTCGTAATTGCTGTATAATAAAATAAGATAATAAGCATTTTACAATATGATATAATGAGATCTTATGAGAATAGTGAGAATAGACGATTGCAATTGTGACAGGCCTCAGGATGCATTGATTTTTTTCTAAAAAAGTAATTGTCAACAGTGAAAATTAATGTATTAAGCATACAAGAAAAAAGTAAATGCTAGATCTACAAAGCACCAGATACATTTTGGTATCAACTGTGCTATTTCTGTAATGATAAGTACTTTGATTGATATCATATTTGTACTTTTAAAAACGGTAGAGAAACTTTAGATTATAACAAAATGCAGCCAAGACCTAAAATGTTCTGTGTTTCTTCCTCATGGTACCTTTGTTTGATCTACAGTCTGTGATTGTGACATTTCATGGTCATTCTCACCTTTTAGCAAACATAGTTTTTTCAGGCATGATAAAGTACTTCTACTACCTGCAAAAAAGGAGCAAGTTGTCGCAGGAAAACATATTTAAAGCTAAAATAATCACAATGTGTTGTTACATATGTTATGGCCTTGACAAATATATGCATATAGTATAAAGGGTTAATATCTTGTAAAACAGTGAATCGTCAAATTTGACCAATTTGTTACCCATTCAAAGAAGGCTCAGCTGGAACTTTACTCGTTTTAAGATATGTCCTCTGCGTAAAGTCGACTGAAAGCCCCTGCTCTGGAAGACACCCACACTATCCTCATGCCTTGCCACCAGATGCAGGAAATATTGCTTTTCTGTTTAAATTTATTTATTGAGGTACGGTATATTCAGTCCAATATTTGAATCATAAAGTAAATATTATGTTCATTGCTATGAATCATTGATAAAAAAAATCTGTTAATTACCATACATGAATCAAAGTAACAGGATCAAACAAAATTTCAAAACTCTCTTAGATGAATGTTTATTTTAAAATAATTTGTCTATTAATGAAGTAATTAAAATATGTGGAGAGTAGACTCTTCGTGTCGTCAGACTTAGGTAAAATAGGAGTCTACTCTCCACAATTTTTAGTATATCCATTTACGCAAAACACAATTGTTGTTACTTATGTTATCTTATTTATATATTGACAGAAATTAAATGTCCATGGTAGTAAAACTTGTTTTTAATGCTGTTATTTCATTTCATTGCGACAGAGATGAAAGATGACACTGTCAATTCAAATGCAATGTATATGGTTGAAATAGAAAATCAGTATGTTAGTGGAAATGATATGCTTATAAGCATATCTTAAATTTATTTTACTACAAATTATCACCATTTACAAATTATAAATAGATTCAAATTTGGAAAAATGGATATTCATCATTAGAATAGGGATCTTTATCGCACATTTAAGGTTGGGAACATGGTTTATTATGATATGCAATCTATACAGTTTTTATCTGCATTTTCGTAAAACAATGTCACGTAAGTAACTCTGACGAGCAGAAATACATATTACAGATGTCTGCAATTGATGTTTATGTCTAGCTTAAACATGAAAAACTAAAATAATTCCATTAATGCTATTGTAAACTATCCTACTAGTCTTGTATTCTGTGTACTGCTATTTTCACAATTAGGGTAACATTGATTACAGTTCCCTTCCAGAAAACTAACCACAGAAAACTTACTAAAACATGGGTTTCTATAGCTCCAAGACATGTCCCAGGCTGAAAATAGTAACCAAGTTTCTCTTCCTATGGCTGGGGAACATTGTTCATTCTTATATGCAGTATATAAAGTCATTATCTGCAATTTCGTATAAAATGTAACATACGTAACGCTGATGAGCGGTAAAACATCTCACAGATGTCTGTAATTAATGTTTATGACTAGATCAAACATTTAAACCTCAAATAAATTCATTGATTCTATTATAAAATATATTATTAGTTTTGTATTTAGTATACTGCTATTTTCAATGTTTGTGGGGTAACGGTGATTACAGGCCATTTACAGAAACCTGACCACAGAAAACTTAGTAAAACATGGGTTTCTGAGGCCCCCAGACATGTCCCTGGCTGGAAATAGTAACCAACTTTTTCTTCCTGGGGGGTGCAACAAACTCGCAAAATAGCCCATATATCTCAGTTTGGCCCCTACACTACAGGGTGTGAGCAGTGTTATACTGTCCATTATCCATCATGGACAGACTAAATAAAAAGATGTGAGTAATGATCTCTTATGAACATACTTAATCAAACAAAATTTGATTAAGGTTACATTATCTTTTGTCTTATGAACAGACTAAGCCAAACACTGGTATAAGTAGTGTTACAAATTCCATTAGACTGAATCGAACAAGGTGTGAGTAATGTAACACTGTCCATTATCCTTATGAACAATATAAATCTAACAAGGTGTGAGTACAGTTATAATTTCCAGTATCTCTTATGAACGACTAAATCTAACAATGTGTGAGCAGTGTTTTCTGTCAATTATCCATTACGAAAAGACCTGATCAAACAAGATGTGAGAAATGCTACACTTTCCATTATCTCTTATGGGCAGACTAAACCAAACATGATGTGAGAAATGTTACACTTTCCAGTGTCGCATATAGGAACACTCAATCAAACAGTGTGCAGGAAAGGTAAGAGTAGTATTACACTTTACATAAGCTCTTATGAACAGACTAAATCAAACAAAATGTGAGTAGCATTACACTTTACATTATCTATTATGAACAGTCGAAATCAAACACGATGTAAGTAATGTTACACTTTTCATTATCTCTTATGAGCAGACTAAACCAAACATGGAAAGATTAATGGTATATTTTACATTAATTCATATGAACAGTCTAAATCACACAAAATGTGAGTAATGTTACACTTTCGTTAACTCTTATGAACAGAGTAGATCAAACAAGGTAATAGTAGTATTGCACTTAACTTTATCTCTTATGAATAGTCAAAATCAAACAAGATGTGAGTAATGTTACACTTTCATTATCTCTTATGAACACACTAAATCAAACAAGGTAAGATTAGTGTTACACTTTACTTTACTTCTTATGAACAGTCTAAATCAAACAAGATGTGATAAGTGTTTCTTTAGTGGATCTTCTGTGTGTTTTTTTCTGTCTTGTGTTTGTTATGCCTTTGTGCGCATCTGTTTATCTGTGCCTTGTGGTCAACTGCTGAGAAAAGGCTGATCTCTTGGCTCTCGTTTGTGGTGTATAACTGTGAGTTTGTCACTTTCCCTTTGGTATCCTGGGTCAGGTGTGGTACTTGATTGTATCTATTCCTGATTTTTGCACCCTTAATTACGTTCATTCAAACAAAGTGTGTTTAATGTAACACTTTTCATTATCTCTTTTGAACAAAACTAAGACTAAATCAAACAAAGTGTGAGTTATTTTAAACTTCCCATTATCTCTTATAAACAAACTAAATCAAACGAGATGTGAGTAGTATTACGGTTACATCATCTCTTATGAACAAATTAAATTGAACGACGTGTGAGTAGTGTTATACTTTCCATTATCTCTTATGAACAGGCTGCATAATACAAGGTGTGAGTAATGTAACTCTTTATATTATCTCTTATAAGCAGACTCAATCACACAAGGTGTGAGTAATTAAACATTTTCTATTATCTCTTGTGAACAAACTAAATCCAACAAACTTTGATTATCTATTATAACAGATTAAATCAAGCAATGTGTGTGTAATGTTACAATTTCCATTAACTCGAATGGACTCCTATGAGCAGACTCAACCAAACAAGGTGTGGGTAGTGTTACACGTTCTATTATCTCTTATGTGAGTAGTGTACCACTTTCCATTATCTCTTATGAACAGACTAAATCCATCAAGGTTGTATAGCGTTTTTTTTCCTTTCCAGACTCATTCAACCAAAATGTGTGTAATGTAACACTTTCCATTATCTATTTTGAACAAATAAATCTAACGAGGTGTGAGTAGTGTTATGTTTTCCATAATATCTTATGAACAGACTAAATCAAACAAAGTGGGAGTAATGTTACACTTCCCATTATCTCTAATGAACAGACTAAATCAAACGAGATGTGAGTAGTGTTACACTTTGCATTATCTCTTATGAACAAACTCAATCGAAAGACGTGTGAGTTATGTTATACTTTCCATTATCTCTTATGATTAGGCTGAATAGAACAAGGTGTGAGGAATGTAACACGTTCCATTATCTCTTATGAGCATACTAAATCAAACAAGATGGGAGCAATTCTATCGTTTCTATTATCTCTTATGAACAAACTAAATCCGACAAGGTTTGTGTAGAGTTTGTTTCTTTCCACACTTAATCGAACAAGGTGTGTTGAGTTATATTTTCATTATCTCTTATAAACAGATTAAATCAAACAATGTGTGTAATGTTACAATTTCCATTAACTCGTATGAACAGACTGAACCAAACAAGGCGTGGGTAGTGTTACACTTTCCATTATCTCTTATGTACTTATGTACAGTCTAATTCAAATAAGGTGCTACTAGTATTGTACTTCCACTATCACTTATTAACAGACTAAATCAAATAAGGTGTGATTACATATAGTGTTTCCTGATTCATTTAAACAATGAGTGAGTTATATTACAATTTCATTGTTTCTTATGCACATAACAAATCAAACGAAGTGTTAGCAATGTTACAATTTCCATTATCTATTAAGAACAGTCTAAACCAAACAAGATGTGAGCAATGTTACAATTGCCAATGTCTCTTATGAACAGTCTAAATCAAGAAAGGTTTGAGTAGCGTTTTTTTTTCTTTTCATACCTAATCGAACAAGGGGTGTTAAATTACAATTTCATTATCTTTTATAAACAGATTAAATCAAACAATGTGTTATCTATTATGAACAGTCTAAATCAAACATGATGTGGGTAATGATACACTTTCCATTATCTCTTACAGTCTAAATCAAACACGATGTGAGCAATGTTACTCTTCCCATTATCTCTTATCAACAAACTAAACCAAACAAGGTGTAAGTAGTGCTTTATTTTCCATTATCGATTATTAGCAAATTAAATCAAACAAGGTGTGATTAATGTAACAATTTCCTTTATCTCTTATGAACAGGCCATATCAAATAAAATGCGACTCGTGTTATAACTTCCATTATCTCTTATGAACAGACTAAATCAAACAAGGTGTGTGTAATGTTATGCTTACTATTATCTCTTATTAGCAGACTACACCAAACAAGGTCTGAGTAGTATTAAACTTTCCATTATTCCTTAATAAAATTCAGAATCATTTTGAATCATGGGTGGAACACACTCCAGATCAGTCGCCTCACTACATGGTGTCTGATCATTGTCTTCATTATTTTCATTAAGAACATTCTTTTAAAGTTTAATTCAAAGTGACGGATTCATCACAGCAAAAATAGTAAGTGAGTATGATCAGGAAATACCACAATCACAAACTGCAGACAAACCCATGGCACCGCAAGGAAGAGCCACACAACACTCACGAGACACCAGGAAGACATACTAAGCAAAGCAACCAGCTCTCTCTTCCCTATCAAGATGTTTGCAAAACTAGAAGGGACATAAAGTAATGTACAACAAAACATAGAACAATTACAGAATCCCACAATGGGAGTAACAACAAGTCAACAACAGAACCACGGCCTTAGAACGGACAGCAGCCCAAGCCACCGGGGGGGGGGGGGGCTTAAACGCATTTTACTGAAACCAAATCCTCGCCCTAGATTCTGCCTGAATTTGACTCATCCGATCGATTAGGATATGAAAGTCCACTCAGCTTAAGTGGATATATCTTTCAAAAGCTCTTACTTGCATGGAATTTTACTGTATAAACAAAAAACACTTTTTTATCAAGGAGACTTATACCTTTGGCCGCATTGTTATATGAACAATTAATACATCTCACATAGATCACTTTACGCCCAAACATACAGCTTTTGAGTAATCCACAGCATTCTTATCAGTCTTTTATCAGTCACTTCCTGGTTTGGTACCGTTTGAATTAGTGTAACACACTGAGTGATTTTTAAAAAAAGTTGCATGAACATGAACTACAATTATCCAACTTCAATATTTAAAAGCGTTCTGGCCCAAAATGTACACATTTCTTGTAGAAAAATATATATTTGCAATTTTTGCCTATGAACTTATCAAGGTCAAAATGAAAAATTGTAAATAAAACCAGAAATACATATATTTGGGTCGAAAATACTTCTAAATATTGTAGTCAGATAATTGTAGTTCATGTTCATGCAAATTGTTTTCTCTAAAGCTCACCCAGGGTGTCACAATATTGCAAATAGTATCAAACCAGGAAATAACTCTAAAAAGACTGGTAAGCATGCTGCCGATTGCACAAAAGCTGTATGTTGGGGCGTAAAGTGATCTGTGTGACATGTATAAATTGTTTATACAACAATGTGGCCAAAGGCATCCGTCTCCTTGATAAAAAAGCAATTTTTGTTTATGCAGGAAAAATTTCATGCAAATAAGAGCTTTTGAAAGATATATCCCCTTAAATATGTTAAAACCCAATATAAAAGTGCGTTTTAGAGTGGTTAAATCAGATGAATGTTTGTTTGACAGTTTTGCCAATTTGTTGTTACTTTCAGCAGAGTTTTTGCAGAATTGGCTTCTGCTGGTAATGTCAGCATTCTTTCTTCCACAAGTGCTTGCAAAAATTGTCTACGTTGACATATTGGATGAAAAGAATCCTTTCGTTACACTAAAATTAACCTTCGTGTAAACGTTTTCCTCTAGTGCAATGGCGCCGAGGTTATAAAACTTTTTTCATGCCCAACATAGCTGAAAACGAAATTTATCCTGCTACAAAATGTTAAAATGCCAATATTGTTGGCATTTTAACACTTATTACCATGATAAAAACAACATATTAGGGTGTGAAAATAAGAAAAGTCTTTATTTTTCAGCATTTTAATTTTCATGATAGTTGAAATTTCATGCTCAGTTGAGTTGAGCATGAAAAAAGTTTTATAACTTTGGGGCCAGTTTGTTATATTCAATGGACGCTATTGGCGTTTTAAGGGTTACGGAACTGTGTGCTTCTTTTTATATACACCACATAATTGACATTGCTTTAGTTAATTAGTTTGCCCTTGTTAGTTAAGTATTAGCGTTTCACCGGCATGTATTCTGCTCTTGTCAAAACATTCATGGCGTTTCTGAATAGAACAAAACATATCTGTAGTTTCTAGTCTATATATTTAATTCTAGCATAAAGCAATATTTACATTTCCACTGCGACTCTTTTAATGAATCTATACATTTGAGGTTGTGTTCATACCTTCATGAACAAATCGATTTAAGCCACACCCACATACGCGCCATTTAAGCGGGCTAACGTCAAGTCCATCCAATAACGTTGCTTGTTTACATACGTTTGCGTGACGTTGAACACGTATCGCCATGACGTTAAGCGCGGAAATTTGGCGTTTTGGCTATTCCAAAGCCTACGTTATGTCTGATTTAATTAAAAATATCTGGAAAACCAGCCAAGTTAGGTGAAACTTTAAAAATTGATACTTGACTGACAACATAAAATGTAAATATAAGCAATAAATTCAATTTTTGGAAGGTTCATGGAATCATGAATACTTCGAATCTCTTGCAAAGTTAACTTACTTTGCAAAAGACCCAAAGAATTCACGATTCCATGAACCTTCCGAAAATCGTAATCATTTCTTAAATATACTCATGCAGCTTGAGTAGCAGTCATTGTAGCTTTTAAGTAATCTGTGGTTCTCATAACCCTTAAATCACAATTAGACTGCCATATATTAACAGATTGGAACTAGTTCACTCAATAAACAAGAATGAGATACCCCGGTGACCACCATGTTAACCACTTATTGGTCCCTGAAGGTGGGATCCCTATATGGGTAGAAACATTCATTGAAAAAATATGTAGTGCAAAACAGAACCAACCAGTACCCCACTTCCCACTTAAGTAAGCTACAGTCCTCACAAATCTTTAACCACTATGAAGCAGCCATAGGATTACAGGTTGGAACTATGTCAATCAAAAAACAGTAATAAGATAGGCCGGTGACTACCATGTTTTACCATTTTTTGGCCCCTGTTGGAAATTTCATTGAATACATATCAAAACGCAAGGTACAATGTACTCAACAAAAGCAGTGAGATGATTTTTCGATAAGTGCAGCAAATATATACCCTTCTAATCAATATGATTTCTTTACGTATGTTTATTATTGACCAATCACGAAACACTTTACGGATTAAATATTGTGCTGAGCTTCCACCCAGCTTTTGAGCCAATCACCGCTCGTTTTACAATAACATGTATGTGGTCTTTACCGTTGCAATTAAATTGGAAGCCAAAATAGACTCCGGTATTCAGTTTAATTTACTGTTGAGTCCTTATCCTTGCTTTATCTCCTTGTTATATCTTGATTTATATGTTTAGGAGATGATGCATTGATAAGTTAGGGGTCTTTCATGCAAACCAAATATCTATATGTCTTGATCCACATCTGAATTAAGGGTGAGGTTGGCGCCGTTAAACCGGTTTAAGCCCTCCAGTAAAATATTTTACTGACCGTTCCAAGGCGGTACTTCTTTTGTGGATCTTTTATGTTTTTGTTCTGTCTTGTGTTTGTTATGTCTTTGTGCGCGTCTGTTTATATGTGCTTTGTGGTCACCTGCTGGGAAAGGGCTGACCTCTTGGCTCTCGTTTGTGGTGTCTATTGTGAGTTTGTCACTTTCCCATTGGTATCCTGGGTCAGGTGTGGTACTTGATTGTATCGATTCCTGATCTTTGCACCTTTACTTACTTTGAAATAGACAAATTGCATTTTGGACCAAACTTGAGACTTTGGTGTGTTTTACTGATGTCAGTAAAATTAAAAAGCGGACCACCATCGGCCCACCAGCGAAACGCCATTCCATCGGCCCGCCACGAATCGCCATTTGAATGTCGTTTCGCTGGTGGGCCAATGGTGGGCCAACACTGTACGCTGGCTGGGATGCTTACCAACCTCTCGGTCATCCTTTGAAGCTGGGAACTTTTTTCATTGTTGCGCGCTTCTTAGATGAGGTACGGTAAATTATAACGCTTCAATAGACAATGAAAGTAAACTAGGTATGACAGGCCGCTTCGTCATCAGACAACATACAACGCTCAGCAGCTCTCAAAACCACAGCATCAGAGGCTAATACGTGCACGCCATATATGGCGCAACTGCTCTGACGTATACGCTTAGCGAACAACTTTTCAACAAATTTTCAAATTAATTACAGCTAGACATCATAAACAAAAACGATTTGACCCTTGTCCAGTTCGCATGCACCGTTATATATTAGCATCACGCCGTATCGCACCTATGTAAATAAATTTCTACCTGCGCGTGTTTGCCGGCGCACATATACATGGAATAACCCCGTATCCAATTTCAGCTTCTACTTGCAATTTCAGGTGAGGTTCTTTGATGAGCGCCATCTGCCGGGAGCCAGTGGTATATAACGAATGTATGGAAGTATTTAAAGAACATTCTTTCGGAAGCTCAAGAGTAAATAGTCTGTCTTGAGACCAGTAGGGGGCGCCATTGAATTGTGGGAGCCATTAGTGCAACTCAGTTGTAGGCTTCGTTTCGTAAAGTTGACGTCTTGTGTTAATTTAGTTTTATAAACATTTTAATTAAATAACAATGGATCATTGGGATGATGGTTCCTCCAAGATTGTTCGCCACAGCGTGCAACGAACCTACAACGTCTACAGGGGATCGTCACCTTCTACACAAAATAGATTAGAGGTAAGTGACGAGTGGGATATTTTATAGATATTTTCGTAATTTGCTTACTATTTGAAGCTTTCGCTTTCTGTGTGCATTCTAATATAAGCAGTACATTCGTTTGCAATGCGATGATCAAATTATGATGACCACGCTAAGCTAGCAGATTAAATATAGAGATCATTGCAAATATGTGCAGCTTGATCAATTCTCAATGACCTAACAATTGGTCAAGCTAATAGCGTACCAAGCAAGCATAATGTGGGTAGACATCGCTACGACATTTAATCTAATGGTGTACCGATGTAGATTCTATAGATGCTTGCTGAGTACGTGCTTATCAGAATGTGGTGATTTCGCTGATTGTATGAAGTAATGGATTGTCCGGCTAATACATGTATGTGCGTTGTGTGTCCATTTAATCATTTGAAGAAAAACATATAACAACGTTTTTTACCTTAGATGTAGATGGGTCTTGGTGCTTGTACGAGCAGCAAAGGCTCTGATCAAACTGCACATTTGTTGTGCAGTTTGATGAGAGCATTTGCTGTTTGCATTAGTTCAATATCGACTGCTTGGTCATTTATATACATATATGTTCAGCAGTAAATACTGTACTTGGATGTGTATGCAGATCCTAACATATGTCTAATATTGCCCAAAAGTTAAAATGCTTTTCGAAAGAGATGACTAATGACCATCATGAAAATAAACAATTTTATAAAGTTTCTACACGACAGATATTGTCGGCAAAATGTTAGACCATTAAGAATACTACATATTTGTCAAGTTAACTACGCTAGTTTGAAATTAAAAGTTTGATTTTAAAGCTTTATTGTGCTGGCTGTGTTTATGACCACTGCTATATATGTGCGTTATTGCTCGTTGCTTTGGATGTGCAATTACGGAAATAAACCTTTATGGACTCACTTTCAAGATGGCGGTTTATGTGCTTTTTGAATGGATTACGCCTATGTTTTAATACATGGATTATAAAAGGCATGAATTGTGTTTCCCAGCTTGCTTTTGCAATGTGCTGAATGGATACTACTTGAATTGTTCTAAGTGGATATTTGGTGAAGAAAGATGGAGTATATTTTCAACTTCACGTAAGCTTGGATATATTACCGACAAACATGGCTGAGTAAGCAAATAGCGTTGCATCAACATTTATGCAACGACGTTGCATTGACGTTGATTCGACGTTGTTTCAAATATGTGTTCTCAATTGAAGAATTTCCACCCAAACGTACCACTCTTTACCCTTTGTATACTATAGAGATTCTTTAGTGAGTACTTTCGCAAAAATGTGTAAACCCAGATGAACTGCCACAAAACGCACCATTTCATCAGGGTCTGCACTATTTACTAAGATAAAAAACACTATCTTCATTGATTGAAGTACATGTTTATGTACATGTACCGTGAATTATCCCAGGTGCATTGTATCAAACAACTGGAGGAGTTCATAAGTATACAAAGGGTTAGGAAGCCTTTCAAATAGCCAGACATTTCTTAACAAAAGAAAGTTTGACAAAACGCGATATCTGACAAGGTAGTCCACAGGGGCGGATCCAGGATATCTAGAAAGGAGGTTCAAGGGGGTTCGCTTTGCTGATTTTTTTTTATCTCATTCTTCGTAAATACCCCCATGAAAATAAAATAATTTGGTCTCATTGAGACCAAATTATTTCATTTTCATAGGGTATTTAAAAACGGGGGCGGGGAGGGGGTTCAAGCGAACCCCGAACCCCCTCTGTATCCGCCACTTGTCTAGTATCGAAATCAAGTAATAATCGGCTAGTATCAGACAGGAAGATAATAAACAAACATCATTTGGATGCTTTATTAATCAATCTCATTAACCCATTATCTTAATAGGTCTACCCAATTTGCCGATTAATATATTGTCTGGACAATAGATCATGGTCACTTCCGGAAATAGTTCGTATTAGCGCCACCTAACTTTGGACTAGACCTCGGATACTTCATATATATTATATTACACTAGTTTAAAATTATTCTCGCTAAAAGACGTCATTTTATGAAGGTGTTACTTGATAAAATTAGCTTTGCAAAACAGCGAAACATATAAGTATGACTTTATTAAGTTAGGATTGTCGAAACCAAACAAATGAAGAAAGAAATTTTCGTTAAAATACAAAAACACTTCAATATTCATGACGAATAAACAGCATACATAATACACATTTTACATGCATTTTTACATTAACGAATCACATCTCATCAGAATGGAATATTCCAGTTAATTTTCTGGAAAAATGAATTCTTGTTATCAAATATAGAAAAAATCTGAATTTTCCCTTAGCAGACTGTTCCTCTAGCTGCGAGTTGGCCTGATTCTATTTTTGTTCTCACATACAAGTATTTGCTTTCTTTAGGTGCCACTCAAAGGTAGACATACAAATATCTTAATTTCAAATGATAGCTTAATGCAGGTCGAAAGTATTGCAGAATGCTCCCCTTGGAGCATTCTGCAATATTTTGACCTGCATTAAGCAATAATTATTGGTCTTGAAAACCAATTTTGGCATTTTTGAGAGGAGCCATTTTAGACAGGTGTTACTGTAATTTTCTTTAACTCTGGCACTCTAAGAGTTAATTGAAAGCATAAACGATACATGGTGGCTAATAAAAGTAATTAAAAGATAACACATATGCAGCCGCATGATCACAAAAACGAGAAAATATTGTGTTTTTTAATCGTTACCTGTATTACTCTACCTGCATCGCTGCTGAGTAAAGCAGTTCTAAAAATAGATTTGGTGTCCTTTTATGGAATGGTCATGTGCTCCTACGCGGTATTACTGCGCGGAACTACAACATTCTTTCTGAAATGATAAATAACCTTTACTTGAAGAAATGTTAGCTAGCACCTGTTACATTTAATGAAAAAATGGACATTTTTAACACCTGCCTTTAGAAATAAAACTGTTTTTATAAGAAATAACTTCTCTTTTTTCATTAACAAGTGACTGTTGTCTCTGCTTCCGGTGAAATAAAATCTCTACTCTATCTATATTGAAAATGTTTTGTAAACTTATAACATAAGGGTGGATTAATTAATTTAATTTGCATATGGCCAAATGCAATTTACTCTTGATGCTTTTATTGAGAAAATAGCTTTCAACATTAAATGTCTCTTTGAAACGCACGCATGTTAGCATTTAGCCGTGTTTTCAGTCGTATGAAAGTATTCTTGTCTCTCGTATGCACGAACATTATTCCATCACAGGACTCGTGATATTGTCTGTATATGTTTAAACGTTTAAAACAGTTTTTGCTTTTTAAAGAAATAATTATATTAGCAACTACATCGATACATATAAACTATCAAACCTTATTTGTTTCAAGAATGAAGAACCGGGTAGGGGGAGGCAAAATGGCGAAAATGCTTTTTATAAAGGATAAAACACCTTACTCACTGTATCAATAGTATGCATTCCAAGGATGCAGCTTCCTTGTTAAACGTATACTTAACTCTTTGCATGCTGGGTAATTTTTCATGCTGCGTTTTTGTCGTTTGCTGATCTGATTGAAAATCAACTTTTTCGCAAAGTTCTTTCAGTAATATCATCAGAGTGTCAAACAGTTTGGACCCAGATCAAGCCCGACAAAATGTCGGGCCTGATCTGGGTCCAAACTATTTAAAAAATTTATTGACAGACGATATTAGTAGTCAAAGAGTTAACAGCATCACCATCTGCAAATGTAGTGACGTCATACTCTCATAGAGCTTACCTGTATATGTAGCAGCAATGTTCTTGTATAGATACTATGAGCCATGCCACGAGAAAGCCAAATTCCGATGCTAGACCATGCATGGGTTTACATAAACACAAATTTTATGCGTAAAAGTGTAACTATTTTCTTACCCATAGTTTTAAGCATATGTTTTGTGTGCTCAAAAGAACCGTCACACTGAGACGGTTCTTTTGAGTACCCACAACATATATTTTGGTTGGTAAAGAAGAAAGTTAATTTTCTGTTACACACTCTTAACTAAAGGCGTAAATAACTTTTTCAAAAAATACCATCAGGGTATCATATAGTTTAGATCCAGATCTGATCCGACGTTACGTCGGGCCTGATCTAGGTCCAAACTGTCTGCAAAGGTAAGAAGTTAATGGATTGTTTTTTCATGACTTGCCTCTATAGTTTATCTGTTTAATCTTGTTGGTAGTCTGCCTGCTGTGTCTATTAAGATTTTCATCTTGCAGATAGCTTTTTCTCATTTCCTAGCGTAGAACGTGTTCATTAATGCATTGTTGGATGTGATAGTCTACTTAATATGTGCATGCTTTTGTATAAACTGATGCCAGCTCTCATGCTTATTTCATTTATAGGGTACCCTGGTTAAACCTATCAATCTCTGTGTGGTCCTAAAGTGCCTAAACTGTTTGCAAAGGTGTTCAGCTGACGACACTAGTAGGCAAAGTGTTAAATATTTTCTACCTGATTGTGATATATAATCATCCAAAAAAGCATCAAAATCTTCGAAAAGTTAAGTTTACCTGTACATTTAATGTCAAAACGAGTGTTTAGATATAAAATGAAAATGCATGAGAGCTCTTCATTATTAAAACATTAACAACCCTTTGTAGTTTAAGTAATGCACGTGCGCTATACATAATGCAAGCGATACAAACCATTATTATGCCATATATATATATATATATATATATATATATATATATATATATATATATATATATATATATATATATATATATATATATATCTGCTGTAGTTCTTTGGTTATACTTAGTATCGTACCCTTACCTCGATGAGGCAATGCATTATTGCTATGACGTGGTTCATGATGCAGTAGCCTTCACGGTCGAGAGCATTACCTCGCATACTCACGTATCAACCATAGTTTATTATTCGAATTCATGGTTTATCATTTAATGTATCATAGAATCTCAATCTGATATGAATCATATTCAGTTTTGAGAAAGTTTGGCCGTGTCTAAATTGGTGAAAATGACGAGTTCGAATGTAAGACCGTCCTGTGCTCATACAAAACCATGCATGCAGGAAATGCACGTGCGAAAAAAATGGTCCCTTTTCAAGATCAGTTTGCTTACTTCTGTTTATGTAGCAGAATTGCTCTGAGTGTAGATATGGAAGATTCGGTTACTTGAACTAAGCCTGGAATAGATTAAAGAACTCTTTCTTTAAAAGTTAACTAATAGAGTCTAGATAAAAACAAGTTTACATTGGGTTGATAGTGTTATTGTTGCTATTGTGTGTCTCTGTATCACCATGGCTGCTTATCTTCAAAATCACAACAATAGCATATACCATTCCATTTCGATTGGACTTTCTAAATATGAAAATAAAGACAAAAGAGCATGCATGTACCTATTAAACGTATTTATATTTTTGTCTACCGACGACAAAGAGCATCAATCAAATCATTTTAGTATGATAACATGACCACTTTGATGTTTGCCAATCGTTTAAAAAAAGACAAGTGGTAAAAGTTGGTTAAACTCTTAATGATTTTAAAACATTTTAGATAGATAAATGAATCAATGGAAATGTTGTGATTTTGAAGTTAGTCAGCTATGATTTATTGTCGTTTGCTATTGTATATGTTCCATTCATTTTACATAGACGTCAACTTCAACAACACGTGGTCAAAGTGGTATACAGAAATCAGGTACTACTACGAAAAAAATAATAAAGAGAATAGTGAGCGTTGATGGATCGACAAATGTGCAAAATGTTCAAGAATCCACAAGAGTCGCTGATACTAAAGATATGTTTTATCGTGACGAAGAGCTGAGATTTCAGGTAGACCCAGGGTAAAGGTCAAATAAATGCTGTTTTCCTCCGCGTGACCCTGGACATGCCTGCATACGTATTAGAGCCGTTTTGATATTTATTCTCTAGCAATTGTTAGATGCCAACAAGCAAACAGAAGGAGTCTTTTCTGTGTGCTTAATGGTTCAAGGCTAAAAACTCACACCAAGCAGACAGCAGGACTGGCACTCAGAATGTAGACAAATTACTTCAGGCCTAGCCCTGCCGAGGTTGCAAAACAGTTTTCGTGCACTGCTCATAGATTTAAAATGCTTAAAAAATTGAAAAACAATCTGCTTCAAAGCTCTCAGATGTTGTGTTTATCCTAATAAATGTTAAAAGGCCAACAGTTGTTGGCGTTTTAACATTATGAGCATGATTAAGTTCATGCTCAGATGAGTTATATGTATGCCTGAAAAATATCTGTAACCTCGGGGCCTGATTGATATCAGTCTGATTTGGTGCATATTGCTTTTCTCTTGAAAAATTGATTGTCTGTATTTTGGTCTCAATATAACCTAACTGACTATGGTATAACCACTGCTGGGAAGAGAAGGTGCCTACTTATGTAGAACACCAATAGAGAATATCTGTAAAACGGCACTATAGAAACTGTCTACCTGCCCAAGTCATTCCTATCCTATATCCAGATTTGACCTTTTTACAACAAAAGATCACCCATGCAGACATTGTCCATCGCCATCCGCCTAGAGTGGTAGAACCTCCGCATCCATTTAAACGTCTTCCTGTTCTTTAATATCATTTCAGTTATTTTAAAGTTTCAGCAAAAATAAACATCTTAACTACGTTACGCTATTATTTACATCATTTTGTTAATTGATATATTTCAAAATAAAATGGTTCAAATTTACAACTAACACACATGGCTGGATTTCATTTAATTTTGAAAGCAGTTAACATTAGATTATGTCCATTTTACTATAACAACTGAGACTAGCTATACAATCTAGTTACATCCAATTTCCAATTGATTTGTATTTTTTGTTGTATCATCTTTGTCTCCATTTGATGGCCTTGTTTACACAAAAAGCCAATGGACAGACATGTCTCTAAACGTCAACTGTTTTATCTTAAAGACCATGAGCACACATAAGCACTAAAAGACAACTCAAATAAGATTCTCATTCAGGCTACAACAGTCGAACACATACAAACTCTAAAATCTGAGAAGGGATGTGTCACCATAGTTCAGGCAACAAAACTTATCAATAAATCAAATATATCTATGTATTTGCAATCAGTTTAAGAGTCCATAGCGATGGATGTTTACCATTGTATTCAAACCATGTTCACATGATAAGGATAAATCACAAACCAACGAGCCTAGTATACAAGGAAGTACACATTAGCAAGCCCTCAAATTCTAAGCTACCTACTCTTCTCGTCCTCAGTTAGAGGGTTGAAACAAAGCACTACTTCCCAGAACCAACACTAAACACAAAGCCACCAAAATGGGAGCAACAAAAAAAAACTGATATCAGCAAAACCGAACGGACAGCAGCCACTTGCCTCAAGGGATATAGATATACTTTTTCGGCGACATTTATGCCATAGATTCTGTTGTTTGTAAGTGTATGACTTGTTTAGTCTCTAACCTACTCAATGTATCGTCACAGAGGTACATTCTACTTAAATTAAATAACTTTGATGAAACAAAGAAAGTATAAACAATAACCCATAACCCACATACTACAAAGGCTAAAGAAAATCACTAGTTTGGTATTGGTGCCTCCAGCCAAAGACAATCATCAGGTACCAAACTACACATAAAAGTCTTTAACCGCGGTCGCAGGACGTTCCAATATTCAATTGAAGAGGAAATAAAATTACATAAGTCGTGATTTGGTCTATAGTCATATGGACTGTTCCACTAAATACAAGGGTGAAAGTTTTCAGGATTAATTCTGAATTCAGGATTTTGAGGCTGACTTTCCATAGAAAGTCAGCCTCAAAATGCTGAATTAAGGAGATTATAATAGCTTCCTTGATTAGTTTTCAGATAGTCTAAACACTATTAATCATTTTAACTTTAAATTATCCATTTTCTAGCCATCCTGCAAGTTTTAAATTTTGAATTTCAATAGTTAGGATTTAGGAAAATTTGTACTTTCACCCATGTAAATATCCTACACTTTAATGAACTTAATTTATCTTTTGAATCTGACCTGGAAAAGTAGATTTCCCAACGAATATGAATTTATAAACTCCCCATAAAGTTGAGACTGGCTTACATAGTACTTTAGGGAACAAGGTGAGACAAGTCCCTCAGCTGAAGGTTACTATTTTTAGCCCAGCAAACGGTTTATTAGCTTCCTAACAGTAACAGTATTTTGTAGGCCATTTGTTAAATAAACACCAGATGCTGTGGCTACTGGATAGTGGCCTATCTCTCAGAGGATGTTTATACATGCTTGAGTGTGTACAAAGGTTATCAGCAGACGACACTAGAAGGCAAGAGTTAAACTTCATTTTGTTGGGCCTCATCTGGGTCAAACTGTTTGCAAAGGTTACCAGCAGACGACACTGGTAGGTAATAGTTAAACCTCATTTTGTCGGGCCTCATCTGGGTCAAACTGTTTGCAAAGGTTACCAGCAGACGACACTAGTAGGTAATAGTTAAACCTCATTTTGTCGGGCCTCATCTGGGTAAAACTGTTTGCAAAGGTTACCAGCAGACAACACTAGTAGGTAATAGTTAAACCTCATTTTGTCAGGCCTCATCTGGGTCAAACTGTTTGCAAAGGTTACCAGCAGACGACAGCGAAGATCCTAATTCAAATTTGCGCTGAAGATAAAATGACCACTGACTGTGTTACTTATAGACAGGTATAGTTTGGTCAGAACTTGTTGCAGTAAATTTCACAGCTTGATTTGATATCTGGTAATGAGATCTATCATCAGAATGATCTGTGTAAATAATCAGTTTTATGGTCTCCCTGCCTGATTTTTCTCAGTTTCACCTTATTCCCTAAAGTAATAGGTCAAGCCATCAATTCCAGACAAAATATGATATATAGCAACTATCTATAGCAACTTAACAGACTACTCAACAACCATCTAAATTACATTCTATGTGAGCTATGAGCTAGCACATGAGCTTTTGATAATTGTCACGTATGCGAGCAGCTAAGATTCAGATAAGTCTGTGGAAACGCACAAGTTCGCCAGAGCAATTACTGCTCGTTAACATTTATATACATATACAGATATAAAACCCTGTTGTAAAACAAACAAACAAGATAGCTATACTTTAAAGGGTGACTTAACCGTTTACTCCATAATAACACCTTTGATGCCTTTGAAATATCATGCATTTGAAAATATTATAGAAAATGATGCATTTGCTCTTTTGGTGCAAACGTTCCGTATTCCGTAATATTTTCACCAAACGAGTAAATGCTCCATTTTCCGTAATATTTTCAAAAATATTCAAAACATAACTTAAATTTTTCTTTAATTTTTAAATGTTGTCCAAAAATAGAAAATGATGTCATTGTTTAAAAATAGCCTATGGAGTTAAGACGACAAGTACCAAAATCTCATGAGTTGGCCTATTTGTTTACGACTGGCTTATCTGTTGTACATGTTTATCTGTGCCAATGAAAGATTATGCATGCTATTAAACTGATTACTAACATTGCTTCACCTAACATCGTTTGACGCTTCATGCTTCTGAATGAATAGCACTAGTGCAATAGGTTTCTGTAAAATCATTGTCAACAAATTCACCAAAAGACCCAAAAGATACTACATGGGTTGTAGCTGTAGAAACTGGAGTGGAATATTATCGCAAAGCTTTAACCCTTAATGCACATTTTTTTTTGGTTTGATCCAATAAGCTTGAATGGTCTATGTGGAGGGATCACAGGGTACAATTTCCAATGAAAATTGCATTCTATGTACAGTACAATCAGTGCAGACTCTGATGAACTGCCGCATAATACGGTATTTCATCTGCGTATTCACTGTTTGCTAAAGTGTACATTTAGGAGTCTCTATTAAAAAGGAACAAAATGAGCGCTAAAACATTTTTGGAGTAGGTGGTTGAGCGTTATATTTGGTATTTTTTAAAACTCAATCAAATACAAAACAGTGAGAATGAGCAGGACATGTCACAACCACAGACTGCAGGCAAGCCCGTCTCAACCCAAAGAAGACACACAGAACACAGATAGTCACACGTCAGCTAGGATACAATTAAAGTACTCTCTTTCCCAGTAAGATGATTACAATTCTAGAAAAAAAGACACTAAGAAATGCTTTACAAAACAATGACCCAAAATAAAACCCATTTAAATAATCTGGAAAAACGGATCCTTCAGAAATAGAGAGCATCTACAATATAAGAAAACAGCAGACTCGGTATTTTTGAGTCTGCTCATGAGAACTAATCGAAAGTGCAGTGATTCTCACGCACCTAAATTCTCACGCCCCCTAGCACCGGCTTAAGCGGTATTCTGCTTTCCGTCAGAACCCAATATTCCTGAAGGACCAGAATTTTGAAATAAAACTGTTTTTAATCATTTGCCTGAGTTTCAATATCGTATTACTCTAATATACAGATCACATAATGTTCACTAAAGCCTTTAAGTTCATGTTTGCTCTGTTCACGGCTGTTGGCACGTGGCTACTGACTTCAAATTACTTCAAGTCCTTCTTCCCACTGTCTTAATTTACTGTATTCAGTCTCACAAAATGGCCACCAAGGCTTAAAATAGAAACTCTTTAAACAACATCTGATCCATCGGCTCATCAGTAGATACATTTTAACTTCGATTCAATTGTTGAAGTGGACCCTTCGCGGACGCCTATAAGATATTTATCAAAACGTAAGTGAGTATTATCAGGAAACACCACAATCACAAACTACAGACCAACCCACGACACAGTGAATAAGATACACAGAACATTTACAGTAACAAAATATCCGAAAGATATTAAAAACAAAGCAACCAAGTCTCTCAGAACATTTACAGTAACAAAACATCCGAAAGACATTAAATACAAAGCAACCAAGTCTTTCTTGCTCGTCAAGATGTTTGCAGAACTAGAAAGGACATAAAATACATACCAAAACAAAGACCAGCACACAACCCCCACAAACAATGAGAGGTACATAAAACAACAAAACAACAACAACAACAGAACCACCGCCTTAGAACGGAGAGCAGCCTAAGCTACCGGGGTAGGGGGCTTAAATGCATTTTACTGGCGCTAAATTCAAATTCTAATGTTCATTTAGGATCCTGCTTTCCTTACCCATACAAAAGTATAGACCTGGGTGAAATGTAACAGAATGCAACACCTCGACAGGTTCGACATTATTTACTAACCATTTATCGACCAGCGATTATGAAAGACCATTCCAATATTGAAGATACACAGCTGAGCCTTTCTCTCAGAGCACGACGTGGTGATTTGACAACTGCTTCAGTAGATTATTTGTAATAGGCTTGCATGTTAGGGGCTGTGCTTGAATGTATGTGTTCGTTTTTGTGTTTATCCATTTGTCTTGTTTGTGGTATAACCGTTTGTTTGTTCGTGTTTCCGTTTGTCAAATCAGTCCGTTGTATGTTAATTCAATATGGCAAAGTAAACCATTACATTTTACTAATGCGAAGCTCAAATAGGATAACTAATGACAGTATGCTAGTATTGTTTTATAAATAGTTTGGAGCAATATCAGGCCAGAAAAAACGTCGGTCTTGATCTTTCTTCAAACTGTTTATATTCCTACAAGATACATTTGAAAAATATCGCCCAGCATGCTGAACGATAACTTGGTGCATTGAAGCCGAAGATTGAATCTCTACCGAACTAGCTGTAAACTAGTCTAAAGCATAATATTATATTTCATATTTATGCCACCCTTACCAACTTTAGCACGAAATATCTCGTGATATGCAAGGTCTACACTGATGTAGGTGGTATAAAATAGTTATACCATGTGTGTCCACCTGTACGTAAAATAATCCACTCGCTAAAGCACGTCGATTATCTCCACGTACATGCGGACAACCCGTGCTATAACTATTACATATACCCGACAAAAACGCATACAGTAAAACGTATCAATTTTTTGAAAGTCCTCAATGTAATGCATACTTTCTTGGCAACGTATTGTAAGCATTTCGTCTGGCGTTTCATTCTAGAAATTTCCTTTAAACTGAATTGAAGCTGGACCGCAATAAAACCGTCTTCAAACCAGACGGAGGTCAATTTGGAAAATCATAAAAATAGTATGTAAAACCGCTCTCTTTCAGCATAAAACGAAGCAATGAGGCCAAGATCCATGGCCTTTAAGCTAGTCCAATAATAACGCTTTGGTGTTTATCGCATCTAGGATCAACCGCAGTTATAGGCTGATTAGTAGCTCCCTAACACAGCTTATTACATGCTGGAGAGAAACCTTATGAAATATCAATTTTCATTTTTAATTGTCATACCTTATAAAAATCGGTGTCTGAGTGACCAAATACAATGATTCTTATCTAGAATGTCTAAAATAAGCATACATTTTCATAACTGACTTTTTTTGTTGTTCAAACCTGTAATCGGAGACTACGAATAAACGAATAACGAATAAACTGACAGTAAAGTAGCCCACTGAATTTTGGTTGATTAAACCAATCATCAGCACGATCATGTCTCGATCTGTTTCAAATGCATCTTATTGGTACTTTGCACGTGTAAAACCAACATCGTAAGCTACTAAGTACATAAACCATATACTGATGCACATGTGTGACAGATTCTTACTAGAGCTTGGAAAGCTAAATAAAGCTGAAAAGAACGATTATCATGTATTATGTAAACTCAAAAATTTGCCTACAACTAACAGGAACTACAATTGATATTATTGATTAATGAACATTATATTGACAATACACTATTAGCATAAATCTCGGGCCACCATCGGCCCACAGTCTCCCACCAGCGAAACGCCATCTAAATGTGGTCCTTGAGCAAGACACATTTATCCTAGCTTAGTACTGGTTCAACCCAGGAAGACTTGTCCCTCTTTAACTGAAAGATTGTCGATGGGACGTAAAGAATCAAATCAAACAAACAAATCAAACAAACATTTATTCGTGTGAGGGTAGGATAGAAATGGCGTTTCACTGGCGGGCCGATGGTGACCCGCTGTTAAATGTCACTGGGTACTTAATCGGTTAGATAATTTACCAATATTACTTTATGCGTTTCTGTTTTGATGTATGTTATAGTCAAAACTTGTGTAAGCTTTATGTAGTCTCTCGTTGTATGTCCAAGATACACTGTATGTCCTTATCATTATAGCAGAAAACTACAATTCAGACCAAAAATTAAACATCTAGTGGCTAGGGCTCTTAATTCTGTCTGCGTCTTCACATCCATCTTTACTCTGTGTATGCAAGCAGAGGGGTCTCTGGCTAGTCTGCGCATATGCGTAGATACGCCTCTGTCTTCTTAATATAGTAAAACCTGTGTAAGACGACCACTCAAATTAGACAAATTAAAGAGCTTAATGACAAATGGTAGCTTAATGAAGGTCGAAGGTACTGCAGAATGCTCCCCTTGGAGCATTCTGCAATACCCCTTACCTGCATTAAGCTATAATTGGTCTTGAAAACCAAAGTGTGGCCTTTTTTAGAGTGGCCGTTCTACAAAGGTCTTACTGCAGTCCCATAAGCTTAATTGCCGGGTCCACGTTCTACCGACAACTATGACAATGTTATATTTCTATGTTTCTCTTTGCGCATGCAAGCAGTGGGGCACTGGCTAGTCTGCGCATATGCGTAGATAAGCCTCTGTCTTCTTAGTGGTCCCGTAAGCTTAATAACCGGACCCAGGTGTTACTGACAACTATGACAATGTTATGTGTATATTTTTCAGGGTAGAATCCGAGAACTTGAAGATGCCCTGGATGGCGAGAGAGATATGCGCCTTAGGGTAAGTAGTCAAATATCACATACGCCTAGATTGGTAGCCTTCCTTAGCCTTCCATGCAACCCTCACTTGAGAGATGAGGAGAACGTGAGATGTGTTGCCCTTTTCCATTGACCATTGGACTGACAGATATTCGATTCTTACCCAAAGATTCGGGGCTAAACTCATTCTTAAAGCCCTCTCAAACCCCACGATCCTTGTAAACATTCCATGTTTTGATCTGGCGTCCGCTTTGCCATATCGAGATCAGTAAAGCAGCTTTCTATACATGTAAATAAGCATATTTTCGCTCATATAATTCGCTAATATGTTACACAAAATCAAACGAATGCACATTAATCATAATATACCAAATTAATCATATCTACATGTACAAACTAAGGATGGGAGAAATCAAAGATTGGCTCACGGCGGAATGTATTTTTGGTTAGCGTACAATTAACGATGTCTGGCAGCATAGAGCTGATAAGCATTTGGCTTTGTATATAAACATGATAGATAAAACCACAAACAGGCCTACTGCGCCTGATGCACCGTTACTCATAAAATTCCTCGAGTTATGACAGATTCCGTATGTCTATTACCCGAGTTATGTCAATCGAAATGATGGCTTAATCGAATATGCACATAGACAACGCCCCAAACAGACTTCACAGTTGGATTACAGACGTAGATTTTACAACTGAAAAATAAAAACTAAACAGGAAAACGAACTAGAAACTGTGTTTATGAAACACTATGCCCCAACCATTAGCTTGTCCACCATCCTTTTCTCCAGGTAATATATCTGAAGCTACTAACTGTAATAATATTTGAGATATCTTTATTACAAGTTGTTGATGTCCAAATTTGCAAAGGGTATTAACTCGAAAAATGTAAAGGGCAATAACTCGAAAAAGTAAAAAAAAAAAAAAACTCACCAGACAATCTACTCATTATCCTCGATCAGCTGACCAAGCTTGAAGCTCCTAGCAGTAATGGTTTTTGAGATATCAAGTTTTCTCTGTTCAAATTTGCAAAGGTCAATAATTAATAATAAAAAATGTTCACAAGGTTATTTACTCATTATTCTCTGACAGATGACCAAGTTTGAACCTCCTAGCTGTAATAGTTTTTGAAATATTCCGATTACAAAATTTCATCATGAACCTTTAAAAGGGCCCCCTTCAACTTTTTCAAAGTTAGGAGCATAAAAACAAATTTGCATTTAACCACTTATTTTCATCAGGAGGCTATAATCTTCATCTAAAATAGGGTACAATGGTACAAGTCAAAAGACAACCTTCATTTCTGAGTCTTCACTGAGCGCAGTTGTCTTTTTTGGTTGTTTTGCCAAATTATTTTCATTCTGGAAACCTAAAAAAACGGCTACAATGGTAAAATACGCTAATCTTCTTCTAGAATAGGGTGCAATGGTTTAGGCTGCTTTGAAGCAGGTGCGCAATGTGGATGCACTCTGCATGCACTCTGCATGCAAATATTTACTTATCTGGCAAAACAACACAACGCTTCGATTTCCTCTATTCATGCTGCCAAACAACTGTCTGTTTTATTCATTGACTAAAAGGAAAAAATCTATGCTGAAGCAATTACCTGAGAATATGCAAAACACACAAAACATGGCAAATGCAACCCTTGCAAAATATTATGTTAAATATTTGGCTACAGCAAGAGTAGAATGCGAAAATCCATGATGCCTATCGAGTAGACTGGCTCCAGTCCTTAAAACAATTGTTCATCAATGTGCCATATCATATACTTGTAGCTAGTCTTACTCTGATGGCTCTGTTTTAAGCTTAGAACAGAGCCTTCATAGTAAGACTAGCTACAAGTATATGAAATGGCACATTGATAAAAATTGCTTTAAGGACTGGAGCCAGTCTACCTATCATGTATCCAACTGCACAATGCTGTTTGGTATATGTACTAATCGCATAAGTGTCATGCCATTCTTTTAACACGCATGTACGGCTATCTAGTGTGTCAGTGACGTATATTAGCTATAGGTCATTGAATGGGTCTAGATACCTAAATTTTGGCTCTATACCTTCATAAACGCACCTGTTTATAGTGTGCGAGCAACGGAGACTCAGGTGAGACGGCGCGGATGCGCAGACTCGTCTAAGCCTTCGATGCTCACATATGCGATAAGTACCCAAATCGCATGAATTGGCTCATTTGGAGTAAATATCATTCGGCAAAAGTACATATACAGTAAAACCTGTCTTAAGCGGTCACTCAAAAGCATACAAAACAAAGGTCTTAAAGGCAAATGGTAGCTTAATGAAGGACGAAAGTATTGCAGAATGCTTTCAATACTTTTGACCTGCATTAAGCGCTAATCGGTCTTGAAAACCAAGTTTGGTCTTCTTTTTGAGTGGTCGTTTAAGACAGGTTTTTAACTGTAACAGAAAACGTCAAAATTGGCCCTTTTTATTTAACCTGTACTTTTTTGGCTTACACAGGGCCCCATTCTTTAGTGCACAAAGTGAAAGTTTAATAGCGCCCTACACTGAAAATCGAAACCATCTCGTGCACATATGCGTACACCGAAGGCCGAAACCAGACATGTGCATATACACTAAAGGCCCAAACCAGTGCGGTACTTTGCCTTAATGACCCTTTAATTGCGTTTCCTCCCATCTAATATTCGGATGAATAATGTGT
Source organism: Loripinus fragilis (assembly GCA_964019695.1). Taxonomy (NCBI): domain Eukaryota; kingdom Metazoa; phylum Mollusca; class Bivalvia; order Lucinida; family Lucinidae; genus Loripinus; species Loripinus fragilis. The sequence continues at coordinate 6,581,446 of OZ026521.1, read as the reverse complement.
TGGTATGTTCATATCGACACATATGGCTTCTGTTATTTAGCATAAGTTATCATTTATAATAAATATCATAAATGTTAATCAACTTGCGAAAACAAAAACAGATATATTAGCAACGCGCGTCATATCTTGAAGACAACTGTAGATTTGTTTGCATACATTGGCAATACTTTGGCTTTATTTTTTACTACGACTTGGCAAAGGAACCACAGGAAAATCTGGACAACACATTGCTTAGAAAACAGACAGTTTTAATGCCGAGGCTAATATTTCTGTAGGTGTATGAAGAGTTCCCAAATATTATCTATCACTCGTCAGAACTGACGCAAAACGCTTGATTTAGCATCTCTTTGGCGATGGAATGCGTAAACAAAGCCAGGAAAATCACATTCCGATACCGAAAAAACTTGCAAAATTTAATACAGATTTTTTAATCAAAAACAGCAAACCGATGAAAAATGTCAGAGAGATACTGACAGTAACAGAAGCGCCCACGTTTTGTGGTTCCATCCCATGGTTTCTTTTTATTGTCTTGGCAAGTTATGCATTACAGTATAGAATGTAGGTTGAAGATAAAACTTTACGAAAGTGATAAATTTTGGCAACATATAAAGTGATAAACTCCTTTTAGACTAACCGAATCCCCACCATAAGCTGGTACAACAGACTTCAGATGGCCAATCATATAGGTTAAGGGTTTCCAAATCGTAAGGTACTTCTGAACGTGAGGATGTTTCTTTCTTAGTAACCAGTGCCAGCCCAAATGAAATGTCGCAACTTTTCGCATTCCGTTTTGGGTCTACACTGTTTTCTAATTTACCCATTTACGGATTCCCTATCAAAAAGGGGTTAGCCCCATGACCCATTTTACAGAAGAACTTAAGTCCAGCTTTACCTGTCTGTGCAAGGGATCCTTGTATTGACCATGACACTTGAAGTGCAGCGTTGAAATATAGTATATATTGTTAACGTTTTGATGGTAGGAACGGCTACTGCTTGGTCACATATGTCTGGGTCTACATCTTTTTTCTAAAGTCCTATATTTTGTGGATACTAGGCAAATATAAATGGCGAGGCCAACCTCCTCATAACTTTAAGTCTTTTTATTCTGATGTATTTTGCAAGTCATGTTGATACAATCCATTTTTGTATTTTAGGGGTTGCCAGTCAAAAATGTCTATAGAATGATGTAAAATAAGAATATGCCACTGACGATTGTTTTATCTTAGCAAACAGAACAGACCTTGATAAAATGCCGCCTTATCTGGGTGTTCGTGTTTGCCAAAATGCCTGTTATAACCGGTACCCAGTATGAGAAGGGTTAAGGAAGCAGGAGAACAAAAAATGAACGATAAAACCTGTGTAAAACGGTCACTCTCAAAAAGACCGAAATTAGTTTTCAATACCGATTATCGCTTAATGCAGGTCAAAGTATTGCAGAATGCTCCAAAGGGAGCATTCTGCAATACGTTCGACCTTATTAAGCTACCATTTGTGATTAAGATCTTTGTTTTGTCTATTTTTGAGTGGCCATTTTATACAGATTTTACTGTATATGCATGAAGGGAACAAGGGAACAGATTCAATTATTGGAATGCATGTGATATGACAAGTTGGGGAGCAAGGGAATTATGCGGATAAGTGCTGGGGAATGCTGGGGAACTGAGGAGTAGGTACTTAGAATAAAACGTTTCCAAAGTAATGATTTATTCGTGGCTGTATATTAGAAACTGTCTAATGGTTTCATTGAAAACTCAGTTGCAACATAAATTGGTACGTCAATATTTTGAGTGAGTTATCTATATAATTAAGCTTCTGGATGTTGTAGGTATTTATTGTTGCCATGGTAACGGGTTAGGATGAACCAACTGACTGTAAAACAGTAAGAGTAGATCTCCTTAAGATAAGTTACATCATTCGCGTGCGAATCCAAAGATAAAAAGATATATTAGGACATTGATCCAGATAAGCTAAAATTATGATTTTTCTTCCTGTCCATATGTCTAAACATATGTTTCGGGTGCTCAAAGAACCGTCTCAAAACCGCCTTATTGAGACGATTCTTTTTAGTACCCACAATATATGTTTTAGTTCAGAATAAAGACGAATAAATTATGTTTTCCGCTTTTATCTTGAAGTCTATTAGAAAAAATGCCTTTTGCCATTGCAAACAGTATCAGAGCACAAATCTGTTTACTGAGCACAAATCTTTTTACTGGACACGTTTTTGTTGTAAATGCACATGTGCACTGTCTGTTCATGAAAGTTTATCTGTGTACCCTTGATGTACAGCTGATTCATGCATTCATGTGTTCTATGCATGCCCGTAAATTCCGTTTTAAACTCGTCATACATCCCAGGTGTAAGAAGTTGTTATAACGATTAATGAAACATGAAGATAACTACTGGGAATAATGAAATGATTGAAAATGAAATGAAGCATAGAACAAATTGTCTGTCTGTCTGTCTGTCTGTCTGTCTGTCTGTCTGTCTCTCTCTCTCTCTCTCTCTCTCTCTCTCTCTCTCTCTCTCTCTCTCTCTCTCTCTCTCTCTCTCTCTTCCATTTTCAATATGCAATAAAGCAATCATTTTGATTGACATTACTCGGGTAATAGACATACGGAATCTGTCATAGCTGGAGGAATTTCATGAGTAACGGTGCATCAGGCGCCGAAGTTCTGTTTGTGGTTTAATCATTCATGTTTATATATACAAAGACAAATGCCAATCAGCTCTAAAACGTCGGGCCTGGTCTTTGTCCAAACTATTTGCAAAATTTATTAACAGGAGACATCATGAGTAAGCAAAGAGTTTAAATGTCCAAACATTTAGTTGATACGTCGACCTGATGCTTTACTACCCCCGTTTTGCGACCTCTCATCTTGGTATGCACTGTTTGCTTAGGTCCCATCTCCGTCTCGCTCGTCATACGTGGGCCGAAAGCTGGTCTACACGTAGTTGACGGAAACATTACGAAATCAGCGCGACACCACCTGCAGCGAAAAAAGGCTTCCCTTTTCATTTCTGTACACCTATCCCCAATCCCTTTAGGCCCTGATCAGATTATGCGAGTGTGCAACATAATATTTCGGCAACGGTTGTGCTATTATCTGTATCATATGTACTTAATGCTGCAAAAAATGTGCATTTCCTGGCAAGAAAACGGGAGGAATTGCTCATTGATTAATCATAATGGCTTTTAGGTAATCAATATTTATGTTTTGCTTAATCATAATAATAGATATAATAATGTTGTATTAAGGCCAGGTATATCCGGGGTTAAGCATAGTGCATTCATGAAAGCAACACGAGAAAACCGCATGTTTTGGAACCATGTGAAACCTAACAAACTCTGCTTGGACACAGAGAGACTGACTTAGCCTGGCCGCAAGTTCAAGCCATGTATTTAGGTCTCCTAACTGACAGGTCTATAACTACTACAGAGTTAAATCTATGACTTTATAACTCCTCTTTGGTCGAAATACAGTATATCAGACATTTAGTGAGCATTGGTTCAGTAGTTGTGTATGCTTGTATTGGTGTGTGCAGTCTTATTATTATACAGGCCTTTTGTTAAGCGTGCGTACCCCAAATTTATTTTCTTATTTCTCAACCAAAACATATGATGTGGATACTCAAAATAACCGTCTCAATGAGACGGTTTTCTTTGAGCACCCAAAACATATGTTAAACCTGATGGGTAAGAAAATATTAATAATCTTACACTCAAAAAATGATTAACAAAACCTTTTTTTTTTACTGGTCTGATACTAGTCTAAGACTGACTACTTTTACAGGTTACCGTGGCTACATCATGGCACCGAACAAAAACGTCATGTGCGCAGGGTGGCCAGCGTCTATTGTGTTCGTGTGAATAATCATTAGGACTCATAACAGGGGAACAGCTATGTAGCGATATCTTGCTTTGTTTTTGTTGTTACTGTATCCCGCCGTTTAGTTTGCGTCGCACCCGCTCTACCTGACCTCCGCTATTGTTACACACAGAAACACACACTGCATTAAAGTACTATTGCTTTAACACAAAGCGTATCTTCCGTGTAATTAAAAAAAACTTCTTGCAGCACATCAGACTAATCAGCAAAAAAAAATCATAACTGCATAAACCTCGTCTAGAGAATACACTTTTCATGTGTGTTAACGCGAGTTTCCAGGTAATAGTTACTATATATGTCCGCACGCGCTCTGCTTAGTAACCTGAGTCTAGATAGCAACCGAAATACCTTGAGTGCCTATCAGCAAGAAGATAGATATCAGCGAGGCATACCTGCCAAGAATCCTGAGATTTTTAGATAAGTTATTGTATACAACACAGACTTAATACACAAAATTGTTACTACATACATTTCTTGAGTATTCGCTAATGGCTAATGATCAGCTTTAAGTAACCATCAGCAGGATTGATCCTAAACTTAGATAGAACAAGACAAGTAGCCAGATATAAGTATCCGTCAGGGAGGTTGATTCTTATAGAAACTGATGAGCCTGATAAGCATTGTTGCCTACTGAAATAATCTAGACCTCATACAAGTGTTTAAAAACCGAATTATAGCCAACCCACAACACTTTACCCTTTACCTCATAGAGACGCCCTTTAACCTTTCACACTTTTGAAAACAGAGCGGACCCAGATGTAGGTCTACTCTGTCTGTTTATGGAAAAATGATCTGATATGATCCTTCACTAGTCAGTGAACCTGACAAATAATTTCTTTGTTCTATGTAAAACGTAAACGTCCATTTATAAGTGTTCATAGTGGGTGGAGCCTAGCATGAATATTCATGAAGGAACCAGCTTGTAACCTTGAAATAACAATGATTCGTCTGTCACGAACCATTTTATGTTTGCGTGAAAAATGAAGTCTCTTACACGGCTGGCGGATGGCAAACGAACTTTGCAATGACACTTTCCCTATATGTTTTCATCCTCGCCGGTAAACAATACTGATACCTGATGTCCCTTCAAAGCATATTCTTACTCGAATATGGTACACATTCCCATTGAAAACATCTCAGCTCAAACCATACGATGTCAGTTCTGTTTAGACGCATCTGGTGGAGATCATTCTAATGAGTGCCCACGACCTATGTTTAAATTGAAATAGGAAAACTTGCATAAAGCCTTAAAATCCAAGCTTTTCTGAAAAGATGGGGCATCCATTTGGGTGTCCAGTATCGTTATTCTATAGTTACATGTATTTCGTAAGTCGCGACATTCTATAGATGAAAACGTTTATCTATATAATACAGTACATATTCAATATGCCTTTTCTTGCATGTGTCATTTTGAGAAACAATGTGCACTATTTCAATAGTTGTTTTCTTATATTTTTTCAGTTTGAGAAACAATGTGCCGAATATTCCTTCCAAGTGGAACAGCTCTCAGACAGACTGGAAGAATCCGGAGGCCTCTCAAGCGCACAGGTATGTAATAAACTGGCCTGCGTCTTTCCTGAACATGCAGGGACATTGGACTGACTTAAAGAACAAACAAAAACACCGTATTTGATGCTGACCCAATGTTTAGAGTCTCGCTTTGTTGTTACCGCGCCTACTTGGCCTTGTCTAATGATAGAACGCATCAAGATTGGACTGATCAGTCCTATATTTTTCCGCCCGAAGAAACGTTGGACCATTTGCTGCCCATAGAGCACCCATAAAAGACTCTGATTAGACTGCGCATCCGCGCAGGCTGATCTGAGTCTTCGATGGGCATACATGTCAACTTGTACTTTCTGTTAGACACCGACTCAGATAAAGTTGTCCGCAAAAAAGATTTTACTGGCTGTTGGTTTGTTTATGGGGGTGGCTGTCTAATGCAGAGACGATGTATAGTGAAAATGACTAGGAATGTTTCAGACTGACTCTCTTATGCAGGTGGAGCTCTTATAAAGGTGGCTGATTCAGCAGGTTCAATTGTATGTCAAAATGTCTTTTTAGCAAGTGAATTAGCGCGCCTAACTTTATCCTGCCTAACATAATTAATTCTTATATTTTCTAATCAATCAATATTGCTTCTTTTTACTGGATATTGACCCAGTAGTCAAAATCGTATGTGAATCGTCGGCTGGCAGGTGATTCACACCGGCGATAGCTTCTAATCTAAAATTAAATATTTTTTCCTTTAAAAGATCACACATTGCACCGTCATTCACAGGCATGCTTATATTAAAGCAATAATTGAGCCGCGACATGCGATTGCCAACAATGTGGTATGTGCGACCAGCAAAGCCTCAGATCAGCCTGCGCATACGCGCAGTCTGATCAGAGCCTTTGCCAGTCGCTTGAATATTCTATGACTGTTAAGCTACTGACTGAACATAATTTGGAGTTTCTAAGCTTAAAAGTAGACTGCAGAGGCCCATCTGAGTCTACACTTGTCAAAATGCCACATTGTTGGAAATCACATGTCACTGCTCAATTGTCAGTGATGTCACGTGATATATGCTGTATCTTACAGATGGAAATCAACAGAAAGAAGGACGCTGAAATCTCAAAAGTCCGGAAAGATCTAGAATTATTGACAGTCCAATACGAAAGTCAAGAGGCCAGTCTTAGAAAGAAACACATTGAGGCCGTCAACGATTTATCAGACCAAGTAGATTATCTTTCCAAAAATAAAAATAGGTAAGCAGTAATCAGTAGAGAGGGTTGACGTTACTAGAATAAGGGAATAGCCACGCCCTCTTCATTCGCCTATTTATTAACCCTTTAATCGCCAAGAAAAAATGCATCTGAAAATGTTGTCTGCTGAAGTCGTCTGCTGCAAATAATTGCCTAGCATTACTGACAAATAGAGTATAGAAGCAAACAGTGTGGACCCAGAACAGACTGCTCCTATAGGAGCAGTCTGATCTGGGTCCACACTGTTTGCCATAGAGGCTTCTTAAACATTTCAGCAGACTAGAAAAGCAGAGACTTTTGTTGCGATTGGCGCTTTAAGGGTTAAAAAGCAAAATCCCGTTTAAAAGACCCTACTTTGTAGTTATGAACTTACCTGTTTTCTTATAGCGCTAGTGTAACTTTGATGTCACTTCCATTTTAATCCACTGTACGGTTATATAGAGTGAATATATTTACAACTATATCACCTCTGAAAACCCCTAGTTGAGCCAGCCAATGGCAAGCATCAAGCACGAACCCGCCTCTTGGCCCTCGCTTAGAGTTTGTTACTTTCCCTTTGGTATCCTGGGTCAGGTGTGGTACTTGATTGTATCGATTCCTGATCTTTGTCCTCTTTCTTACTTTACTTAGGTCAGGGCCGAATTTCAGTTTGCCTGACTCACCATCATGGAATTAAAGAGAAAACCATAGCTATAAATTATACTATTTTACTGCTACCTAATTAATAACTGTTCCAGACAGGACAGATGAATTCATCCATTTTTTCTATAGAATCATTTTTCTATAGTAAATACTAAAATATGCAACTGTATATTACGTGGTGTTTTATCATATGCATGTGCAAATTTAGGTCCAAAACGTTATCATTAAAGACTGTGTGACGTCGCATAGCCTAAAAATGGCTACCCTTCATAATTTTCAATTATCTTCTAACTTTTTTATTTTTAAGCAATTTTGGACAGGTTTGTAACCAGGTAAGGTTCAAACCCTTTTTAAAACATACAGTGAAAACTGTCTTAAGCGGCCACCCAAAAATACACAAAACAAAGGACTTAAAGCCATGTGGTTGCTTAGTGCAGATCGAAAGTATTGCAGAATGCTCCCCTTGGAGCATTCTGCAATACTTTTGACCTGCATAAAGCGATAGTTGGTCTTGAAAATCCATTTTGGTCTTTTTGAGAGTGGCCGTTTTAGACAGGTTTATTGTTTTTTTTGCAGCTTGCATGGTTTATTAAGGACTTGCATTTCAGATTCCCTTGAGTTTAATGATCCTGTCTTCTTTAAAGAAACGCATTTTAATGATTTATTTTGTCTTTTCTGTATTTCAGAGTAGAGAAAGAAAAAGGACAATTAATTATTGAAATTGATAATCTACAGGGTATAAACGAGGCCTTATCAAAAGGAAAAGTAAGTACATTACTTTCAACATATATTAAGCCAACTTCTATCCAAAATGGATAGCTATGCACCTAGATTTAAAGAAAAGCTTTAAAGCCAATTCCAATAAGTGTATGTCACATTTATAGGTTTTAAACACTACTGATAAATAATTATATATTTCTTGATTAAGTATGTTTATAGTATTATATTGGTGTAAAATTGTGGGTATTTTCTTATCCATCAGTTTTAATATTTGCTTTGGTTGCTAAAAAGTATGTTTTGGTTGAGAAATAAGAAAATTAGCTTTTTATTACACACTTTTATCTAAATGTCTGTTGTACTTGAATGACTGTGGATCCATTATGTGTGATAACTTTGTACCTTCTGTGTTTCCATAGCAATCCGCCGACGCCAAGGTAGAAGCCCTTGAGGGATCTCACGCACGCCTAAAGGTTCAGGTGGACGACCTTACCCGTCAGCTCAATGACGCCAACAACGTAAAGGCCCGTCTCACGAAGGAAAACTTCGATTTACAACACCAGGCACAGGAGCTTGACAGCGCCAATGCCGCACTCGCCAAAGCTAAACAACAACTTCAGACCAGTCTGGATGATTTGAAGAGATCGCTTGATGACGAGTCAAGGGTAGGTACATCAATAGGTTGAAGTGGGATAATTTCGGACGGTCAGCTAAATTCGGACAGCTACCTTGTTTGGTTCATATTTTAATTATTGGAATGAAAAATCAATTAACTAAGCAAACAGTGAAAACCCTGATGAGACGGCTCATAAGGAGCCGTCTCATCTGGATTTCCACTGTTTGCAAATGTATGTCCGAATGTACCTGATGTCCGAAGTTACATGATTTTACCCTATAGATCGTACGTTTGGAGCATACATTTCACTAAAAGGTAATTTCTGGCAGTGTGATAAATACATTTACAAACAGTGAAGATTGAAAGAGATGGATCTAAGCCATCCCTTCAGGATAAAAACCTATCTGAGTTCACCCAGCGACCTGATAAAATTGGATACAGTAAAAAATATTAAATCCATGATAGATTATGGATTATTTTATCAATCCACTTTGGGGAGTGGGATCCCTTAATTTGGGTCGCATTTTCATCACTTGAAAAAACTTTACTTTATCAAATGTTTAAGCTGGTAATGGGGATCATAATAGATTCTAAACCAGCACTGTCCAAATCCATACACAAATCCATATGTACCTCACATACTGTATTTTAAAGCCAGTGGGTATCTTGAAGGTTATGTTATTATTTATTTCATAATACAGTTTTAGCATCCCTTCATAAATGCAATAAATTACTTGTCATTCTTATGTAATCTAATTCAATTAAAAAAAAAAAAAAAACACTATATATACCATAACTTCCGTGTGTAAGTTGTCACATCCTATGCAAATCTATAATAACATGTTATATTGTTATATTAAGCCACCCTTACCAACTTTATATGACACACTTTTTTGTATCTCGTAATGTGTAAAGTCTACACTAATGTAGGTGGCATCAAAGAGTTAAACTATAGTTGTTCACCTGTATGGAAGATAATCCACTCGCTAAAACTTTTTGATTATCTCCACGTATTAATAGACTTTTCGCTTACTGTAAAGGCGGTAACTTTAATATTCATATCTGGGCGTTGTTCGACCATTTCATCTGCTAAACAAGGGAAATCAGGTTCTAGTTATAATTTGGTGAAGAATCAATAAATTGCTTGGGCCGCGCAAACGTGCGTGAATTTCATAAATATCATAGCCGTATACACACTGATCTTACATTTATTAACCCTTAAAGCGCATAATCACAAAATGTATGTTTTTTGTCGTCCACTAAAATATTTGAAGCCCCATAGACAACCAGTGCGGACCCAGATTAGACTGCTCCTGTAGGAGCATTCTGATCTGGGTCCACAATGATTGCCTCTATGCTTATGTTACATAGACATTTTCAGATGCAGTTATTTTGCTGGCGTTTAAAGGACTAAATAATGTGTTTTGCGTCTACACTGAGTTAATTGCGCAAGGTGATACAGTTACTTTTGAATAAAACCACGCCTCATGTTCAGATTTTACCTATGCCTAAGGTTGAGTCGCCGCCTTTACAGTAAGCGAAAAGTCAAAGAAAACAAGTGGACAAACACTGATATAACTCCTACTTGTAGCAAAGACTGACCCTCCAAGTGAAATTGACCACCTTCCACTCTGACGTGGATGGCTTAAATGTAACAAAACAATGGTGTAACTATTACAAATATCACATTGTCTACATCTGTTCTAATATATGTTGTGTTTCACAATTCATTCATCAAATGACAACTTAAATACCATATTTATTTTCAGCAAAGGCAGAACCTCCATGTGCAGTTGACCGCCCTCCAGGCAGACTATGATAACTTAGATACCATATCTATTTTCAGCAAAGGCAGAACCTCCACGTGCAGTTGACCGCCCTCCAGGCAGACTATGATAACTTAAATACCTAATATCTATTATCAGCAAAGGCAGAACCTCCACGTGCAGTTGACCGCCCTCCAAGCAGACTATGATAACTTAAATACCTAATACCTATTTTCAGCAAAGGCAGAACCTCCATGTGCAGTTGACAGCCCTCCAGGCAGACTATGATAACTTAAATACCATATCTATTTTCAGCAAAGGCAGAAACTACACGTGCAGTTGACCGCCCTCCAGGCAGACTATGATAACTTAAATACCATATCTATTTTCAGCAAAGGCAGAACCTCCACGTGCAGTTGACCTCCCTCCAGGCAGACTATGACAACTTAAATATCATATTTATTTTCAGCAAAGGCAGAACCTCCACGTGCAGTTGACCGCCCTCCAGGCAGACTATGATAACTTAAATACCATATCTATTTTCAGCAAAGGCAGAACCTCCACGTGCAGTTAACCGCCCTCCAGGCAGACTATGACAACTTAAATACCATATCTATTTTCAGCAAAGGCGGAACCTCCACGTGCAGTTGACCGCCCTCCAGGCAGACTATGATAACTTAAATACCATATCTATTTTCAGCAAAGGCAGAACCTCCACGTGCAGTTGACCGCCCTTCAGGCAGATTATGATAACTTAAATACCATATCTATTTTCAGCAAAGGCAGAACCTTCACGTGCAGTTGACCGCCCTCCAGGCAGACAATGATAACTTAAATACCATATCTATTTTCAGCAAAGGCAGAACCTCCACGTGCAGTTGACCGCCCTCCAGGCAGACTATGATAACTTAAATACCATATCTATTTTCAGCAAAGGCAGAACCTCCATGTGCAGTTGACCGCCTACCAGGCAGACTATGATAACTTAAATACAATATCTATTTCAGCAAAGGCAGAACCTCCACGTGTAGTTGCCCGCCTTCAGGCAGACTATGATAACTTAAATACCATATCTATTTTCAGCAAAGGCAGAACCTCCATGTGCAGTTGACTGCCCTCCAGGCAGACTATGATAACTTAAATACAATATCTATTTCAGCAAAGGCAGAACCTCCACGTGCAGTTGACCGCCCTCCAGGCAGACTATGATAACTTAAATACCATATCTATTTTCAGCAAAGGCAGAACCTCCATGTGCAGTTGACCGCCCTCCAGGCAGACTATGATAACTTAAATACAATATCTATTTCAGCAAAGGCAGAACCTCCACGTGCAGTTGACCGCCCTCCAGGCAGACTATGATAACTTAAATGTGCGCTATGAAGAGGAGTCTGAGGCAGCCTCCACCTTCAGGCAGCAGTACAGCAAACTCCAGGCTGAGTTCGGTGCTATGAAGACTAAGCTTGAGAAGGATCTGATGGCCAAGACTGAGGAATATGAAGAACTCAGGTACCCATGCACTTAACTCGATGCGCAGATCCAGAAAGTTTTATCAGAGTGGGTCCATTTTTTTTCATTTTTTGTTGATGAGTGGATAGTGGATCCAAATATCACTTTAAATGTGCCATCATTGCCCCGCAAGCAAAACGCCCTTTAAATGGCGTTTCGCTGTCTGGCCGATTATGGCCTGAAATTGAATGCTGGCTTGGTAGCTTTGTGATTTTTCAGGGGATTCGGACCAGTATTGCTAAGAAACCCTTTATCTTTATGATTTTTAAGGAGGGGGGTCCGGACCCCCTGTCCCCCCTCTGGATCCACCCATGAACTCTGACAATCCTAGCTGTCTCCAATGATACGGTGAGTAGTTGCAGAAAGGCTGCCGACTGATTACATGCAAAAACTATTGCAGATCATACGGCGACTTATGGGTGCTTGGTCAGCTTCTGGTCAGCCATCATATCTGTAAATGAAACGTGGCTGCAATGGTCGCAAAGGTCGAAAATAAATTACAAAGTTTTTAATGATATCAGTCCTGAGGCAGTGACATCTCATTCAGAAGCTCTGTGGGACCAAGGCATTAGCCCAAATATATGATGAAATGTCATAATCTGTCTTAAACTATTTCGATTTCATGTTCTCGTCGAATATAAGGGCAGCATACTTATTCTTAGTGGTATTTAAAAATCTCTATACCCATCAAAAATGACCAGTTTTCATCCTTTATAAATTATCATATGAATGTTGATATATTTTGATAAACTATTTGTTAGAATAAGGCCAAAACATTTATCCAGTTAGCATACTGTCTCAAGTCACTACCAGCCCACCAGCGAAACGACAGTTGATTGTCCATATACTTGGGGATCGATAGGGGCTAGCTCTTAAATGCTTACTGGCTCAGCGCGAAAAAGAAAACAAACTAATTGTATTTTGTTGCGAAATGGCTGTTATTTTAACAGGAACACGATCAAGGATGCCTATAATTGGTGTGTATTAATATTTACAGACGCAAGATGAGCGTGAAGATCCAGGAATTGGAAGACCTTCTTGAACAGCAGCGCCAGCGTGCTTCTAATCTTGAGAAGGCCAAGAACAGGCTCACAGCTGAACTCAGAGAAGTCACCATCGAACTGGAAAATGTAAGTTAAAGGGTGCATTTAGAAATGATATGATTGCATTATGTAACCGCCATACACGTTTTGTAATATTGAAGATTTGGAGAACATTTAGTATTGTTACACTAAAATATAAAGGAAGCTGGGTTAAGCATATATACTACAGTAAAACCTGTCATAAGCGGCCACTCAAAAATAGACAAAACAAAGCTCTTAATGGTAATTGGTAGCTTAATGAAGGTCGAAAGTATTGCAGAATGCTCCCCCTTGGAGCATTCTGCAATACTTTTGACCTGCATTAAGTGATAATCGGTCTTAAAGACAAGTTTTAGTCTTTTGAGTGTGGCTGTTTAAGACAGGGTTTACTGTATTTATGGGAAATTATTCCCACTTTGTGTCGACTTGATCATATTTTTGTTTAGTAGGTAAGTTCAGTAAACACACACTGTATTACTCTTTGAGTTGTTACCAGGAATAAACATCAAATTTCTTAAACATAAATATGAAACTGGCTATAATTTCATGGAAGTTTTCAGATATGATAAGTATCACAATTCACAATAGGCAAATAACTGTTTATTCTTCTATGTTTCGTAAAATTTACAGTTTAATGTTTACTTTTCGCTAGGTGTAAAACTTATACGACATTTGTTCACAATTTTTTGCCAATGTCCAATAAGATGTTTTTGTCATCGGGTCCCAAGGTTATTAAATTTTTGTCAAGCTTAACTCAGCTGAGCATGAACTTTCAACTGCTAAATAAAGCTAAAAATGCTATAAAAACAAAGAGTTTTTGCTGTCAAACTTCTAGTTGGTGTATTTATCCTGCTTCTAACTGTTAAAATGCCACAATTGCAACATGTATGAACATGAAAAAAGTCATGCTTATTTGAGTTGAGCATGAAAATGTTTCATAACCTCAGGGTCTGCTAAGATGTTTTGTCATCTGATCTGTGTAGGCAATATTTTCCAAATTAATATTTGTGTTGGGCAGACAACAATCGAGTTTAGCAGTGGCGCAGATGCTGCAAATTTTCTGCACTTTATAATATATTATAATATATGAATCAGTGCACTAAAATAAATTCTTTTATTTTGCAGACTCAAATCATCGTTCAAGACCTCACCAAGAGAAACCGACAACTGGAGAATGACAATGCCGCACTTGCCAAACAGGTTGCTGATCTCAGCGCTGAAAACCAGGCCCTCCGAGCGGACAAAGCTGCCCTTGAGGCTGAAGTATACAGACTCAAGGTCGCAAATGCTGAGCTCGCGGAGAAGAATGCCAACTTAGAGAGAGAAAACAAGCACCTTTCGGGTATGTACCTTAAAGCATATCCACCAAATCATTGAATTTTGGAACTTATCACAGCTAGGTGAAGTCAGTCTTTAAGATATTTATTCCAGTCTATATTTGAGGCTATTATTGTGTTACATAATATTACGGGAAGCTTACTGCTCCTAGAAGAGGTGGTCAATATACTTTATGGATAAGGGGCTCACAAGAGAAAATCAGTTGCTGGCTTACTGAATATATAGACATCACTTAGTGACATAACAAGTAAAACTCATTTTGAAAATACTGTCTATGCTACTGTTGCAGTAATAAATTCCTTAAAATATTAATGTTTGTAATAAAACAAGAGGAGACTGCGCATATGTGCAGGCTGATCTGAGGCTATGCTGGTCGCACATACCACATTGTTGGAAATCACATGCACTGGCTCAATTATTATCAGTATGGGTTCACCAATCTCATTTATTGCTGGTGATAAGATGTTTTTTAATGATAAAATAAGCTATTCTTCCATTCCCATACAATGAATTGAATAGAGGATCTTACATGAGTACTCTTGTTTTATTGAATTTATAAACAAGTTGAGGAAAGGGATAAAATGCGAGGCTTGCCGAGCGTTTGATGTCTTTTTCGCAACGAGTTAAATAAATTTAATAATACAAGAGCACGATAGTTTGATTCTATTTATCATATGATATTAAGCTTACTTTGAAATTTCATTTCCGGCGTACAAAGTTATAATTTGTCATTATGTACACAACGTTGTTATGGACGTCATAACGTTTCCTGAAATTCTAAAAACCACTAGTGGTTTATCGATTTAATTACATGGCGTTATTTCACTCCCAGACGCAAGCAACGCCATATGATAAACTATGTTATTTAATGGTAAAATAAGATATTCTCCCATTCCCTTACAATGAATAAAATGTCATTCAACATGATTAAAACATATGTATGGTATCTATTATTCAGCTTTAATGGATTATTTTTCTTCCAGACCAACTCCGCGAAGCCAACAATGCTCTCAAGGACGCTAACAGAAGACTCAACGAGCTCACCGCTGCTAATGCTGCTCTCGTTGCCGAGCGTGACAATCTGGCTGCTGCTCTCCGTGACACAGAAGATGCTCTCAAGGATGCTGAGAACAAACTGGCCAACGCCAATGCTGCTCTTAATGCTCTTCGTTCTGAGATGGAACAGAGACTCCGTGAGAAGGATGAAGAAATTGAAGCAGTCAGGTAAGTTGCTATGATACGTATGTCCCCTTATCAAAGGAGAGGGGGCATATTGGTTTGGGTGCTTATCATGTCCGAACCAGTTGTGGCTCGCTGTTAATCACAGCTATGTGAATGAAATAGCTGTTTGAAGCGTATTTCACTTGCTAATGAGCTTAGATTGCTGTCAGCCATATTTCTGTTATTCATGGAATTGGAATTATCTAAAGATTCATTTAATGCGTTATTTGAAAATGTAAATTAAAAATAGACCCCATTAATCTAAAATAGCAAGAAAAATGAGAAGGTTATCCTTTTCCTTTGTCAAAAATTGTAAGTTTGGGAAAATGTGTTGTTGTGTCTATGTTAATAAAATGCAACATGTTTAACAAAAAAGTTAAATGGTTGAAATGTATATATATCGCCCTGATTGCACTTTAATAAAAACATGTTCAGCTGTGTTTCTTAGCTCATCAACAAATATGTTTTATAACTGTACAAATTTAATACCTGTGTAAATGTTGATCTATATCTGTGGATCTATAGATGAAATACTTAGCATGCATGGTGATTTATTAGCTTTATTCAGGGGTCGAAATAAACAAGGTTTATGAGTTTTAAACTGTTATTTCATTCTTATCCATCAGTCAAAACATATATCGTTGGTGTTCCAAAGAACCGTCTTATCAAGACGGTTCTTTGGAGCACCCACGACATATGTTTTGGTTGAGTTCGGTTGAGAAATAAAAAAACTAATTTTGAACTCAGCCGCTGATCTGGAGGCTATCTTATCACAAATATCAATGATCAAACCAGAACTAGTTTAACCTTGAGTAGTGGCTGGAGCAAACATAGATTTAGCAATAACATATTAAAAGATACAAACCCTTATGTTCATAAATTTCTAAATTACTTTTTTCCTATATATACACACGCTTCTCTAACCCTTATTAATCCCCCTTTATAAAACCCATACCTCTTTCTTTATCCCGGCTTGTTGTGCATCTGTTATGGCCTTCCATGTGTAGGTTTTCTCATGTTCAATCTTGGCGAAGCTGACACCCTTGGTTCAGTTCCGGCCTTCATACTTTTATCTTTGTCTGATTTTATCTGACTCTAAAGAGAGAAGAGATAATGTTAACATTGGTTATCTTCACCCGATGAAGTAACAGTAATTTAACGCTAGTCTTCCATTTTGTTCATAACTGAGAATTTATTTTCGAAATATTAATGGCATTTCGACGTGTTGGGAGTTATTTTCCATTCCATGTTTCGACGTATGTATAAGGTTTTTCTTTTGGTAGTTACAGTTATTGCTCTTTATCTTTTAAAACTAAAACTGGCTCTTTTGAAAAGATATTACTTGTATCTGGAATCTCTGAAATGAAATGATCCTGTGTAAGACAAAACCAAAACGTTTGACTTTGCGAAGACTCTGAACAGACTGGGCACTAGCTCAGTCTGTTCAGAGTCTTTGTTTTGCGCTCAAGAGGTTACAATGGACACGAGCTTTTTCCATACTACCAGTATGGGCTCTTATCAAACTGGGCAGATGTTATGGCTACTCTAAGTCATCTCAGAGCGCTAGGTCAATGTGTTTCCATGTGCATACTGAATGACACAATCAAAATCATAATACATTATAGAGTTTTGGACATTAGGTACATATTTCACCATGCAAATTAGAGAGAAGAGAGAGCTGATTGTTTTTCTTTCATTTCTTCCTGATATAGTGTGACTGTCAGTATTCTGTGGCTCTTCCTCATAGTGCTGTGGGTTGGTCTGCAGTGTGTTGTTGATGTATTTCTTGGTCATACTAACTTACTTTTACAAATGCTTTACAGAAATTTGTTAGCAGTCTTTCATATCATTATGAAAATTCATTTTACCATTTTCAATTATATAACATGCATATACCGTGTATATTTGCTGGATAATTTATCTAAGGGATAGTTTTTAATACGCACAGGGGTGTTGAAGAATACTTCACCATACATTGTACAGTAAGTGGTTACTCTGGCAGAGATCTAGATGACTTTCAAATGTCCGCTTTCAGTGCATATAATAATTTTGTACTTTTGATTACAGAAAGAGCGGCCAGCGTGCCATTGAAGAACTCCAGAGAACTCTTATTGAGGTTGAAACCAGATACAAGACTGAAATTGCAAGAATCAAGAAAAAGTACGAGACTGACATTAGAGAGCTTGAGGCAGCTCTTGACAATGCCAACAGAGCCAATGCTGAATACCTTAAACAGATCAAGATTCTTCAGCAAAGAAATAAGGTAACATTATTCTTCAGTTTTTATCAAGTTGAAATCAAGGGCACCTGATATGTAGAGAGATCAATGATCATTTTGAATGCACATAGCAAATAGTCGTACTTCTGTATTGTTTTAACATGTATATCAGCTTATAACATGTATTTTTTCTATTATTAGAGAGTATCTTAGATACCAATCATTAAATGTCATATTACACATTCATTTAATTTTTCTATCCAAACCATATTTCATTCAATACCATCTGACGCTAATGACATATAAGGGTTATACATCAATCAACCAAATCATGTTGAGATTGATAAGACACAGCATTCTGTGGCGTCTGTTTAAATTCTGCACTGTTTGTCTGTATCCCAAAAATATGATGAGAAAATCGTTTTTGGCATTGCCTTATTAGTTGTCATTATGTTTTTGGTAAATATGTCTTATTTACAACATGTTCTTTTCTTGTTATCTGTAGGAGCTCGAAGCTGCATTGGAAGATGCCACTCGCCTTCTTGATGAGGCCCGTTCCCAACTCTCACTTTCCGAAAGAAAACGTATTGCTCTTGCAACCGAATTGGAAGATGTCAGAACTCTCTTGGAAAGTGTAAGTATATTGTTTGACATGATACCGTGTGTACCCTATATTCAGACACATTCACTCTTCGCCATATGTATTCTGAAATTCTAACAAAGCCATTATTAATCTTGCATTTAAATTAAAATGATGGTACGGCAAATAGTACAAACCGAGATCAGACTGTTCCTTTAGGAGCAGTCTGATCTGGGTTTACACTTTTTGCATATGCATATCTGCCTGGATTTTTAAATATGTTATACAAACAGGAGGAGGCTGATGAAGGTAGTTATGCTGTATCTGCAGAATAATTTCGTTACACCATCAATCTTTTCGACTGTTTTACGCTTCAAACATGCCTGTCAAGCTATTCAGTGGGATTTTATGTTGAGGGAGCATGGGTGAAAGTTTTCAGGATTATTCCTGAATTCAGTATTTTGCTGCTGACTTTCGTCAGCCTCAAAACGCTGAATAAGGGGGATTATGATAGGTTCTCGGATTAATTGTCAGTCTGTCTAAAGACAATTGACCATTTAAACTTGAAATTATGAGTAGTTAGTGGGTATACCTCAGGTTTAAAGATTGGAATTTTGAAAGATCAGACATTTGGATTTTTTGAACTTTCATCCCCTGCCTTCACCCATGAGGGGGTGGTTTTATTCATTCTCTTTATCCACATTTTATGTGTACGAACATCGAAGGATTTGTCTGCATGGAAGTACATTTTACTGATAGCTGACATAATAAACACCATTTTATGCCTGAAATACTACATGATTTTAAACACATATACAAGGGTCTGCATTACAGAAAAAAGTCTGATTTTTTTATTGATGACCCTCGCAGTAACAATGGAGCAAAACAACAAATGAGGTAATTTTAAAAATGTGATAAAATTCATTTTTCATTCAATTATGAATTGACAAATTGGATTTGAGTAACTGAATTGAAAACAAAGCCGGCTGCCCACGTTTTTAGAACATCACAATTGTTTTAGATTACAATATAATTCAAATAGCTGTATCATGAATCTGTAAGCATAACAAAGATATCTTAGAGATTTTTCTGAAACATGAAAATATTCACCAAAATGGTACATCATCATTGCCTCTTTTCATGCTGTAAATTTTGCATGCGTTTTGTTGTCTGCTGATTTTTCTTCAAGATTTCGCTTTAGAAAAAAGTATTTCAGGAATAGTATTAGATAAACAAACAGTTTGGATCCAGATAAGGCTCTGCGTTTTCTCAGGCAAGATAAAGATTCAACCTGTTTGCATTTTTTATGCAGATGAGTAACTAGCATACGCGGATCCAGAGAGGGCAGGAGGTCCGGACCCCCCTTTAAAATCAGAAAAATGTAGGGTTCCTTAACAAAACAGGTCTGGATCACATGATAAATCACAAAGCTACTCAGCCAGCATTTCATGTTTGGCCATCATCAGCACGCCAGCAAATGGTGTTTTGCTGGCGCCACTTTTAGTGGCATTTAGATACTCTATCCTCCCCTTAACCAATAAAGAACGTTGTTAGAGTTGAACCTCGTCTGGCAAAACTTTCTAGATCCGCTCAAGACTAGCAGATAGCTGAAATATGCTGCAGCTACATAAATAGTGATTATGAGTTTCTATACTGTTAAATTCAACAGTAAAAATATGATAAATCAAAATGATTAACTTTCAAAATTATTTTACAGGCCGAACGTGCCCGCAAGAACGCAGAAAACGAACTCAGCGAAACGTCAGTACGCTTAACCGAAGTCAGCCTCCAGGTTACAGCCCTCACCAACGACAAACGCAGAATGGAAGCCGATATCGCTGCCATGCAGGGTGACTTAGATGACGCTCTTAACGGTAGGGGTGCAGCTGAGGAACGCGCTGACAGACTCCAAAACGAGGTACACAGACTGGCCGAGGAACTCAGACAGGAACAGGAGAACTACAAGAACGCTGAAAGCCTTCGCAAACAGCTTGAGATTGAGATCCGTGAAATCACCATCAGACTGGAAGAGGCAGAGGCTTTCGCTACCAGAGAAGGAAAGAGACAGATTGCTAAACTCCAGGCCAGAGTAAGTATTTAACCTTTACATTCTGGGAAATTTCCATGCTTTTTGTCGTCTGCTGATTTTACTCAAAATCAACCTTTTCAAAAAGTTCTTTCATTAATACCATCCGAGTTTCAAAAGATTTAGATCCAGATCAGGCCTGACGTTTTGTCAGGCCTGATCTGGATCTAAACTGTTTGCAAAGATTATCAGCAGACGACATTAGTAAATGAGTGGGCAAATAGTTTATAAACCAAACTTATACCATACAGAGCAATCCAACAGTTTTGTTAGTGGCGTATTGGATTGGTATGGGGTTGCTGCTATACATTTCTAATTTTCATTTCATTGCTGAACATGGCTTTTTATTATGTAACAAGTGCAGGCCTGGTGAGATGTCACATTAAGTGGCATCTAGTGGCATCTCAGCTTGGTCTACACTGTTTCCCAATGACCTATTGATGGGATGCTGTGCTTAAAACAATGAATCTAATAAAAACAGAACTCTATACATTGCTTCCAGAATCGGAAGTATGTATACCATAGACTTAAGAACTATTACATTATGCTTTATGATAGTATCTTAGCTCACCAGAAAAGATCCTGGTAAGATAAAATATATTTAATATGTGCAATTAAAAATGAAAAAAATTTATGCATCTAAGATTAATAATCTTCATTCTCGCTCATTTTTTCTGAGCTGCTTGATGTATAAAAGGATATTACATTCTACATTTCAAATAGAACTTGCATGCATTTGAATTTGACCAAAAGCAAATGGGCACTATCAATTCTAAACGGAAGCATATAAAATGGTGAAAACAATGTTTTATATTTTTTATTAATTCCTTTTCAATTTAAGAATTGTATACTCAGTGTTTGCTAACCCATACTATTACAGATCCGTGATTTGGAAGCTGAATACGAACTTGAACAACGCCGTGCACGTGAAGCAATGGCCAACGCCCGCAAACACGAGAGACAATTCAAAGAATTGCAGGCTCTTATGGAAGACGACAAACGCCAGATCGCTGAACTCACCGGCCTTACCGACTCATTGAACATCAAGATCAAGACATACAGAAGACAGATTGATGAAGCCGTAAGTGATAGATTCAGATAAACATATAGTTGAGTTAAAAAGTGTGAGTTATTTTCTTGTCCATCTGTTAAAACATTGTTCTGGGTGCTCAAAAGAACCACCTCATTGAGACGGTTCTTTTGAGTAACCACAATACATGTTTTGGTTGTGAAATAAGAAATTTATTTTTTGTTACTCTTTCTTTTTAAAAGACCTGGTAAATCTACTTGAAAATATATTTATTGTTAATTCACTGGCAAACCACTGTGGTATGAATGCCTGTCTTCAGGGGTTGTACCATATTTTAACCAAAGTAAGAAAGATGGCAAAGATCAGGAATCAATACAATCAGGTACCACACATGACCCAGGATACCAGGAAAGTGATAGGAAAGTGACAAAATCACAATGAGACATCACAAACAAGAGCCAAGAGGTCAGCCCTTTCCCAGCAGGTGATCACAAGGCAGCAACTGATAGAAAATGATGTAGACAATTTTCTTATAAGAGCAGCTCTGGATTCAAATTAAATAAATTCTGAAAAAACAACACTCTTATGAACAGTTGTTTTATAGATATTGCACATATAAATGTATTCTTAAATTATTCTGTTACATATGTTACTATTTTATTCCTTACAGGAAGAAGTAGCCAACATTGCAATGAATAAATACAGAAAGGCTACGACAATGATAGAAGAGGCTGAACACAGAGCTGACAGCGCCGAGAGAAACCTCCAGACCGTCCGTAGATCAAGATCCATGTCTGTATCAAGAGAAGTCACAAAGGTCGTCCGAATGTAAATTAGGTAAATACATAAATTCAACATCACCTGTGTAGTCTAGTGGATTGGTGCATTCAGTATATATTAGACAGCTTGTGAAATTGTGTTGCTTAACTCTTTTACCTACTTGTGTTGTCTGATGATAACTTTAAAAAGTTTTGATCCACATCAGGCCTGACAAAACGTCAGGCCTGATCTGGATCTAAACCTTTTGAAACTCTGATGAAATTAATGAAACAACTTTTCAAAAAGGTTGATCTTGAGTAAAATCCAGGAACAACAAAACGTCAGACCTGATCAGGATCGAAACTTTTTGACACTATGCTGGCAATCCTAATTTCTTTTAAAAAAGTTGATTTTGAAAAAATCACTAGACAACAAAAAAGCATGCGAAATTACCCAGTAGGCATAAAGCATTCGCTGATCACTTGCACATAGCAGGAGCTCGTATGGATAGGAAACTATAAATTAAGCGATTCTGATTGGATGAACGTTGGCTCAGGGGCTATTACCAATGTTATCACTGTCACTGTATGACAGCAAACCATGACCTTACACTGTGGCAACAAGTCATGGCGATACTTTATGTAAATAAAGTTCTGCCTGCGTATGATATATTGATATATTAGTCTGAAGAATAAAATAATAATTGCACCAGAATCACCACCTTGGCGTGGTCAGTAGCAAGATATTTAGGGGCCTAGTGATATTCCTTTTATGGAGTTTGTAATATTAATAAACATTGTTTCAACATGTTAAGAAGTTTTGTGCTTATATTAAGATTTATATAATCTGAATGTTCTTGCAAAATAAAAAAGTTGTGATAAGATATACATGTAAAAACACCAACAGATCAATATGCGTTGGCACTTTAGAGCACTTCAACAACAGTAAAGATTATTGTTCACTGATGACAAAAGCCATTGTAATTGATTGTTGTCTCAACGATAGTTATCTTTGCAATTGCTACGACTACTGTTCAGGTTTTTTCATCGGTGGACAGAATTCATTGATAGGCAATTTTCTTGTTAAAACATCCTTGATGAATAACCCTAACCCTTGTCCTGGATTTATCCTTTTTTGAAAACACTGTAGATCAAAATCAGCTGGTCTCTAACGAAGCCATCTGATCAGCATCCACACTGTTTCCACTCTGGTTGAAACTGGAATATTGTAGGTAAACATATATAAACTGGGGAGGAGTGTAGTTAAATATTCCGCATGACAAGGGTAAAATCAGTATAACGCTGACAATCTATTATTCACTGTAACTTTTCTTTCTTTCAGGTAATTTAGAAAAAAATATTTTTCCAGAGATCTTTCGGATCAAAAACTTTGTGAGTCGTGTGATTGAACTTGAATGTGTTACAAAGAAGACCCTTGTTTGTAAATGCTAAGGTTAATTTATTTGTTACTGTTCATATGCTCAGAAACATTGCTTGTGTGACAATTGCTAAAGATTCGACGGCAACGCAGATTAAGGCTGAAAAGAGAATGTAAAACAATGAGAGGAGAGTTCAGTAACTAGATATGGCGGATTTATTCTGTTCTGTTGCCGTCAGATAGAGGCTTGCATATCAGTCAGACTTCAAGCGCCTACTGCCATCTTTGATCATAGTCATCATCATCGAGAAGCACGACGAAAATGACGTCATCTGTCAATGAAAATATATTAACACTAATTTTATGAAAAAAATGTTTTGGTCAATAGTGCAATATTGGTTATATTATATTTTTGTGATAAGGCTAATGTGGTTTTTATTTTATTATATTCTTGGTGAGTTTGAATGAGAAAACTGTATGTTTTCCCGCCATACACGACAAATGTCGTCTGCTCTCTCATCTTCTTGTGTGCTTCGGTAGCCTCAATAGCAAACAATAAAACACAGATCAGACTGCTCCTAAGGGAGCAGTCTGATCAGGGTTCATATTGTTGGCTTCATTGGTAAAACTTTTCTAGAGTGCATTTGAATATATGTAGACGTAACAAGCAGACGACATTGATTGACACAATTTTGGCGGGATAAAAGGTTAAGATAAATATTGAAATATAGATAAACTTGTACAGAACAGGGTTGTTTAAAGTCGTTGAATACTGTGTACCTTTAATTTAGTGAGTCTTTAATCATAATATATATTGTGAGGCTTCTATTTTGTTTTCCCAAAACTGATGATTGTCTCCCCTAGCTAAAGACTGTTTCCAATATGGCGGCGTAATGTAACATCTATCAATAAAATATACCATCTAATAATGATCAGTTTTGATGAAAACAAAATGAGAAGTCTCGTGAGTATGATTAACGGTAAGAGAATCATAACTAAAATTATTTCATTTTCATATATTACATATTCGCTGTATGATTACGAGACTTGAAGTTGTGAAGCTTTAAGGAGGTGATGTTACAGTTGATAATTGTTTCTTTCTCAGTCATTAGGTATGGACATATCAATGGCTGTTTGTGTCAATGTGCGTACGTTATGCGTATAATGCGATCCTTTGCAGAGATAAATAAATTCAGTCATATGTTGCTTTTCAATTCTTTTTCTACTTATTTGTGTTCCACTAGTCCTCGCTACAAAAGTAGTAAGTGAATATGATCAGGAACTACCACAATCATAAACTGCAGACTACCCCATGACATCGTCAGGAAGAGCCACACAACAATCATGAGACACCAGGAAGACAAACAAAGAAAATCAACCAGCTCTCTCTTCACCATCGAGATTATTGCAATACTAGAATGGACACATAGAACAATAGCATAATCCAACAATGGGAGTAACAATCAACAACGAATCAACAACAACAGAACCACCACCATAGAACAGACAGCAGGCTACTTGTTAAATCTACGCCTGCTTTAGGTTCTGCTAATACCCGTAACAGACAGTATTGACGCTGATCCAAACTGTCTGACACGCCGATAGTATGCCTGAGAATTTTCTTTGATAGAGTTATTTTTGAAAAGTCTGATAAAGTTAATTTTGAAAATAATCAACAGATGACAAACATCATGAAATATTGCCCAAGCATGCAAAGAGTTAATGCATAAAGGGAAAGAAATCGACAAGCCCATATGTTAACCCTTGAAGCGCCACCTACAATTTGCAGCAGACAACAATTTCAAATTTTGCTGTTTTTTTTTTTCTTCAAAAAAAAGCAAATAAGGTGTGATATTTCATGAGAATCGTCGTTTTCGAAAATTAGAAAAGATGTCGCAGAATTTGTTGTCTGCTGCAGTTGTGATTGGCGCTTTAAGGGTTAAAGTGTTGGAAAAGAAAGGTGGCCAGGAAATGCTATATTCATAGTCCACAGATCAGCTGATGGTACCACGAGGAAGGGACAAAATATCACAGACAAACAAAGAGACACGTAAAAGCAAGAATACAATTAAAGTAAAGCAAGGCTCCGAGGTTATAAAGGTTTTTTCAACTGACGTGAGCATGAAATTTATCCTGCTTATAAATGATAAAATACTAACAATTGTTGGCATTTTAACATTTATTAGCATGATAAATACAATATCTGAGAGACTTAAAGCAAGAAACTTCTTTATTTGTCAGTATTTTAGTTTTTTATGATCAGTTGAAATTTCGTGCTCGTTTGAGTTGAGCATGAAAAATGTTTTATAACCTTGAGGCCAGCTTTCTCTTACTCCGCAAAATGATTGCAAAATTATAGTATCACAAAATCATGACAAAGCACAGAACCCCACACACAGTGGAAGCAAGAATTCTTTAAAAGTGTGAGCGTAAAACTCAATTGGAACTAGATATATTGTTGATAACCGTCGAAACCTCCTTCCATAAATTGATTTAGTGTGCTTGTGTCGTGGCTAGGCTTCCTGGGTGCACAAGGCCATTTTCACATTCAGTGGTTGCCATTATGATAGGTTCCTTAAATTCATGGATTGAAGACTAATGAACAAGAGCGTCAGTAAACATGGTTAAGTACTGTAAATTCAGAAATTTTCGCGATTAGCGTTAAAAGATATATTTTCCACGTTTAAAATTCGCGACTAGGGCATGATTTACCTACATCAGTAAACGACAGAATGAATTTGCCATTTCACGAGGGTTTTATTTTCATGAAACTTTGCATACGCGTGTTTCGTGAAAATAACGCCCTTGCGAAAATTTCCGATGTTACAGTACTTACCACATAGTTCATGCAAACATGTGCATATATGCAGTCTCTCCTGACACTACACTGCTTATACACACAAACAAGGTAGGAAGCACACACAAACAAGATAGGAAGACCAGAAAATGACACAATCACAGACCACATATCACAAAGGCTATGACCAAACTTTAGGCCTCAAGCTCAACTAGATAGCTGTGTAGTTGTATGTATACTTAACGCCAGTAAAAATGCAACTTATACAATATAACCTTACCCTGAAATTAATGCTCTTTTATCATTCCTATCAATTAAAAGGCCTGCATCTATGGCCGCGATATCAAGGGTATATCATTTTGGTGCTGAGAAAGCAGTCCAAATAAGCCGGGATGTATTGTTTGATAAAGGGACACAACCCGAAATTTCGACCAAAAAATAGCAAAGTTGCCTTATTAATGCAAAAATGGAAAGAAATAATATCTCGTTTGTGATATCTAATTGTGAGTTTTTTACTTTCCCATTGGTATCCTGGGTCAGGTGTGGTACTTGATTGTATCGATTTCTGATCTTTGCCCGCTTTCTTACTTCTATTAAGCAGGATATCATATCTTCTTTAATGCCTGGCTCTTTTGGGCCCAAACTTTCTGCAAATTTCAATTTTGCTCTATTTTCTATGCACACACAACAGGAAAGTGGGTCTTAAACTTTTGACCTTTAAAATAGCCATCAAAGTTTGAGCATGAAAATCGGAATTTAACGAAAATGCGTCGTTTTCGATGGTAAATATCGTGATAAATGATAAGCATAGGTTATGGCCTTACAATTAAAGTATGCCAAATATGAAATGATTCGGATTAAATGAAGTTTAAGTCATTTTGCAAATTAAGCGAAAATTTCAAGAAAAATTTTAAAGTTAAAACATTAATGTTAGGTCCTTCCTGCAAACTGAATTTTGTGTTGTGTCCGTATCTGTGTTTGTTTGTGTAAAACACAGTACTTTCAGAATCTCAAGATTTCAGATGGATACAAAATCGGTTAACGATTTTGTCATTTTTCAACTGAATTTTTATCAGAAGTGTGCAATCCAGCCCAAGTTTTGCTAAAACGGTCTTGTATGAAAGGGAGGTTTGTTCATACATAGAAAAAGTGTATTTTGCTGCTGTTTATAAGAAAAACAACATTTGTACCTACTGGCTTGCTCCATTTAAAAAACAAAACAAGTATTATTCAACGCAGTAATTGGATACTCAATGGTATACGTTCTCACTTGGACCATCGGTTACAAATTTCATGTAAGGCACTGATGGTCAACAATTTCTGCAAGGCATTTGGTGAAATCTATTAGCGAACGAAACTTGTAATTTATCCCATTTACCGAAAATAACCAATTTCTAGCATTACTAATAATTATCATAACCCCAGTATTTATATGGCAAACTCTCCTGTAACTATATGACCAGCAGGTCGATAGCAGTATTAAGAGTATGAGTCCTTACATTCGTTAGAATCAGGAATATTAGTTTGGTCTGTGGTCTGTGATTGTAGCATTTTCTGATAGCTCCATTTACTCTCTGTTTCTTTACCAACAATCAATGCAAAAAACGACTGTGTATGATGAGAAAATGTCACAATCTTAATTCAAAGACTAACCGATGGCAACATTAGTGAAAGGCATTAGAATACAGACAAATAAAGACACACATGGAAACAATATAAAAATAATGCAAAACAACCAGCTTTCTCTTTCTCAGCAAAGTGATGGCAGAGCCTCGAAGGACAGACAAAACCACATCACAAAAGCAGGACCAAACACAAAATCTCATGCATAATGGGAGTAACATCAAACAATGAACTAACAACAGACTCACCACCAAATAATGCACAGTATTCTCAGCCATAATGTGAGGGCTCAAATATATTTTACCAGCCAAATCATTGCCCTGGATGATGCTGTTGTGTTAAAAAGCATAACTTATTTAGCTAACACGGGGGCATCTTAACTTACATCAACATTAGCACGAAATATCCCATAGTGTGCAAGGTCTACAATAATGTAGGTGGTATAAAATAGCTATACCATGTTTGTCCACCTGTATGTAAGATAATCCACACGCTAAAGTTCGTGGATTATCTACAAGTACATGCGGACAATCCATGGTATAACTATTACTTATTCAATGTATCATCACATAGAAACATCCAAATCTAACTGACTACCTTTAATACAAAGACAGACCCATAACTCACATACTCTCAGGTTTAAAGAAAATCACATGTTTAGTCATGGTGCTTCCGGCCTAAGAAAATCATCGTGCATCAAAAACTGTACGCAAGTATGATCAGGAAATGCCACAATCACAACACTTTCTTTGTTATCAAAAGCTAAAAGGTAAGTCAGAATGACCAGGAAATGCTAAATTCACAGACTGAGACAAGAGCTCGTTGCTTAAGTAATACCACCATTGAATTAGTCAATAAGATATCCAGATGTAGAGCTAGACGTTTTGCTAAAATCCGCTTGACAACATGAAGTCTCTATTAAAACATGTGCATTCTGGGGGCTAGATCAGATGCATCTCAATAAGAAGGTGGACATTTCAAATGCTTAGAGGCAAGCAAACTACCAGTGACATAAACATGGTGTGGGTATATCTTAATCCATCACAATGGCATCATCCATCATGCTGATCTCATCGACTGTTGAGTGTCTGTATTACTGAAGAGAGCCAGTCCATACTCACCGACTTTTGCTTAAAATGTGAGTGATGCCAAGACAATATGACTGTAAATCTACTTATCGTTGGCACATATCAGCCAATATATTATATAATTATTGACTTATGTAGGAGTGGTCATGGAATTTTATTGAACAGTCAACTTTATATTAACAGACACTTTATGTCTACCGAAACATAAGTAAGAGAGAAGGCAAAGATCAGGAATCGATACAATCAAGTACCACACCTGATCCAGGACACCATATGCGGAACGCACACAATATAGCCAAGAGGTCAGCACTTTACTAACAGATGACCACAAGGCTACAATAAACAGACATCACAGATGGCAAAGAAAAACACACAAAAAGATCCACAAAAGAAGCATCGCATTGGAACGGTCAGTCATAAAATTACTGGAGGGATTAAACTAGTTTCAGAGAACAAACCTCACCCTTAGATCTGATGTGGATCAATACACATGTATGTTTGGTTTGCATGAAATATCCCTAACTTATCCATGAATTATCTCATAGAACATATAAATCAAGATCTAAAAAGGAGATAACGCAAAAATAAGGACTCAACAGTACATACGAGGGGGGGGGGATCAAAAGTAATGCAACCAATAATGTTAAATGACAACTAAAGGTGGGATTCGTTTTTGTTTATTTCAAATTGTCAAAATACCATCCTTTCACAGATACACAAATTTTCAAATTTTTAATTCAATCCTTGAAGACTTTCTCATAGTCCTTTTGGGGTATACCTCTAAGGATGTTTAATATGGAGACACCTAACTTTTGACGGGAGGTATATTTCTGCCAGCAGGATTTTTCTTGAGACGAGGGAAGAGAAAAAAGTCACAGGGGACTAGATCAGGGGAATAGGGTGAATGTTCTAAACATAGACCCCTTGTTCTTTTCAAAAGCGACGCCACACTTCCGGCCTTGTG
Source organism: Loripinus fragilis (assembly GCA_964019695.1). Classification (NCBI taxonomy): domain Eukaryota; kingdom Metazoa; phylum Mollusca; class Bivalvia; order Lucinida; family Lucinidae; genus Loripinus; species Loripinus fragilis. The sequence goes on along the minus strand of OZ026521.1, from coordinate 6,551,395 downwards.
ACTTGAGGCATTGTCATGTTACAAATAAATACCACAGATGCCTATCTTCCGTCAATATTTCTGGTAGAATTTGACAAATTTTCTTAGAACTTTGTTCCTGTAAAACCTTGTATTCATTGACTTGCCTTTGGGTATAGAGACTTGTATTGCTAGTCCGTTAGGAGTGAAAAATATGGCATACATATTTTTTTACACTGGTAATCCTTTTGGCAATACAAGGCCTTCTTGCATTTTGGTAAGCCATACTCGATTACTTATTTTTCGATGCGGTTCGAAATATTGCATCAAAGACTCATCATATATTACTACATTCATAAAAATTTCTGATCATATCTTGGAAATCGTTTTAACAGTTTGCGCGCCGTCCTAACATGCGTGTATTTTTGCTCCTCATTGAGCAAACGTGGGGCCCACCAAGTGCTTTCTTTCTTCCTTTCCAAAATATTTCGCCAAAAGCGCAGTGCAAATGCTTTTGAAATGCCAGCCATGTCCGCAATCTGCTGAGAAGTATATCTTTGCGTCTGATTTTACCATATAATTTTTTATAACAATCTTTGGACTACTTGCAGATTTAGATCTACAATATTTTGGAGCACTTGTAACAGACCCTACGCCTGCACTGAAATCCCTAACCTGTCTGCAAACTGTGGAAAATGACATTGAACTACTAACATAAACAATACATATGTCAGCATAAATGTCCGTTGAACCTCTGCTAAGTACTGCGCGAGTCTTAATGTCAGCCCTGATTTCGATCTCATTTTCAACGCTTCTCCCAACCATTTTGCTTAACCGCCTATGAGTAGGGTTTGTGCAAAAGTAAATTTCACGAGAGATATTGTGTCTACATGTGCAGTTGATACATTGATTGAAAGGTGAAAGAATGGAGAACACATACAAGGCGTGGGTTTTATCTTCCCGCCAACAGTTGCGGTGAAAATTAGCCAGTGGCATTACTTTTGATCCCATCCTCGTTAAACGGAATACTGGAGCAAAACAAATCCAGTGGACCTGACAACAGCAAAAGCATCAGGTCCCAACCATCCCATCTATAGATAAGTCTTTAAGTCGGAACCATTATATAATTTGAAGTCTGACCCGCCGGCGAGCAAGTAAAGAGGAAAGCAAAGTTGCCAAAAGTGAATGAGTTGACCACCAAGCATGCAGTCTGTTGCAATACATTAGATGTTATTGCCAATCTTTCTTATAATGAGAAATCATTTTAATAAACAACACTGAAAAATTAGTAGAGCCAACAATCTTCAACTTATACATTAAGGCACCATAGAACTCAGGTACAACAATAAGTCAACAATTGTTTTATTATATAATAAAGATAAGCTTTGCATTTCCTGTCATTTTAGATCATTGTCAAAACATTTGATGTTACAGCTGGATCATGCGAAATTACTTGACGTTCTGAAGTCACTTCCTGTAAGCCTGCAATATTACCTCTGGAAAATCATGCGACATGTTGCTATATCGGTGGTAGTTGAAAGGTATCTGAGCCGATCAGAAGATAGATATTCATATTTATTTATCTTATCCGCAAGTAACGAATCGTTTATGGTTAAAAAGGAAATATATCACAACACACCAGCAAATAAATTTTATTTGGCGAAAAGTATTTAAGTAAGGAAGAAGCCAAAGACCAGGAATCAATACAATCAAGTATCTTGTATTCGGAAACCCCTAAAAGAGTACTTTTACAAACAGTAAAGATCCAGATGCAATGCAGCATAATGCTGCATTTCATCAAGGTCTACACTGTTTGTAAAGGTAAAAAGGTCTTCAGACAAAACAGCACAATAAGTTAATAATTACACCCCGTGATATGTATAATAGACTATCCCAAGTTTATTGTATCAAACCGGAAGGAAGAATTCATTATTATACATAGGGTTAAAAAGCAATACAATTTAGAAAGAAACTACACACAATATATACTTCCTTTATTTATTACTGTATTCTATTAGCATTCCATTTTAAATGATTTGATTTCTTCTTCGTTTATTTAACTTACATAATCACTCCCTTCTCATTTTAATTTCGTTTAACTCTTTCCACTCTATTAACAACTTTTGTTGCCAGCTGATAATTGGAAAACACTACACATAATATATACTTCCTTTATTCTATCAAACAGTTTGGGACAAGGAGAGCCCCGACAAAATGTCAGGCCTGTTATGAGTCCAAACTGTTTGAGTTTCTGATAGTATTCCTAAAAGAAAATCCAGATGACAAAAAGGGTGCAAGATTATCTAAAGTGCAAAGACTTAAATACATCTACAGGACTTTAGTTAAAAGTGCGCAACGAAAATTTAATTCTCTTATTTCTCAACCGAAACATATGTTGTGGGTACTCAAAAGAACCGTCTCAATGAGACGGTTCTTTTGAGCACCCAAAACATATGTTAAAATTGATGGGTAAGAAAATACTTACAATTTTAAGCTGATTTTTTTTTTGTTTATCTAAACCTGCTTGACATCTACCAATGAGTGTTTCTAACAATCGCTTGATATGGAGAGCAATAAGGAACATAGCTTGTTGAAAAGCGGCTCTTTTTCCTAGTTAGTATTTCATTAAGGAGCTTCTGTCGATAATCACTCCATTTCCTGTTAATCTGAAACTTTCGATACAATTCACTGCTGCTTGGTAGAATAGCTTCACGATCACTCTTTAAGTTCCTTAGCAACTCAGATTTCCCTTGGATACTGAACTGGGCAGAATGGACAACAACACATTCTACCTTTCCCTTTGATAGGACATATATGTCAGTCAGATCTTCACCTGTTGTGTAGAATATGCAATTTTATTTCAATCACAATGACAGCAACAAATGGTATACAAGAGGTGTTTTATGTTTATTTGAACAAATTTGAAAATACCGTTACTCATTTATTCCTCGTTATATTGGGTAATAATTGATTTCCATGGGTTAGTCTAATCTCCAGAAATATGCAGTCATCAAAAAAATAGTTCTTATTTTTTATTTCTGGTTTGAAACAGTCTCTGAAGATGAGTAGTCAAATTTTAAGCGTTTAAAAATGCTGTCTGAAATGAAATGTACTAAATCTTTCTCGAACAATTCCTCTAAAAGATATGAAGTTTTTCTCTTAGAACCTTTTATATATTGAACATAGATAACTAAAATATTTTCTATTAGAAAATAAAGCATTCAAGTTGGTTGGATATTTACTTTATGGAAGCGACTTGAACATCAAATTTTAGGGTTTACAGTTTCCATAGCAACACTAAATTGTATGCAAACTACTCAAATGCAATATTTGGTGATCAGTTTTAGCGGTTATAGATACTTAAAATATCTTAGAAATTGAGTCAGCTGTGAGTTTTGAGAATTTGCTTTTCAAACTTCTTCCTAGACACGTTATATACATGAAATACCGATTTGGGCAATTGTATGGAAGAACTTATTAAGCCAAGTTTCCAAGCAAAAACAGGCACACATAGGCTGTTTCTCATTTTAATAATAGAATGAGTGTGCCTCTAAACTACAAAGAAAATTTATCACTTAAATGCGTATTTTCTTATAAGGTACACCCGTTTTAGCTCTTAAAATCAGTGAAAAGGGGGTGGGGATGTATTTAGGGCCACCGTGTTATGACTATGCTTTAAATTGCTATCTTGTCTATTTGGCAATACCAGGGATACGTCCGTTATGCATGAAAAAGCATAATTTGTTTGTTTTAATAATATGCAACCGCAAAAAATGAAATTCAAATCTGTTCAAATAAACATGAAACAGGTCTCGTATATGATCTGACAATACAAATCAAGATTATCTAGCCTACAGTGATGTAATATTTATCCAAATTAGACACTTTATATACATTTAGAACAATCCTCATATATACTGAGGCACTAGAAATGCACCACCTACTAAAATGCTTATTTATTGTCAAACATTTAATATTTACCCATGTAAAAAATAAAATTGACAAGTCCCGTCATTTACCTTGCATTCAATAAGAAAATCGAATGGATGTGGCATACTGTTACCATGACGTCAGGGTAATTCTGTGACAACCCCAATTTTAAAAGTCACAGAGTTTCAATACCTTCCATAATGAGCGCAAAACGTTTTCAAACCGATGTAGTTCTCAAAAGCAAAAGGAAAGATAAAATCAAATCATGATGTTTAAGGCCTCTGGTAACGTTCATTTTGTCCCACGCAAGGTCATTACTTTTTAGGTAATTGACAGTTTATATCCTAAGTAGCAGGAATAATCAAAATCTTTAATTGCCACCAGATACTCCTCAAGCCGTAAAAGACAAAAGTATCGCGACATGCGCGAAAGTCATCTGCCTGTTATTGCTGTTTGAAAAATTAAGACTGATGCTAGCAAAGAAATGCTGCAACTTGGAGTGTAATTAAACGATTATTACCAAAACCTTTCATGATTCCTATTGGTTAAGACATCTGGCTACCAGCTCAAAGTATTTGTTTTCAAATTGATTTAAATTCACATTTGTCAGATGACAATTATTGAAAAACACTAATGTCGGTGTTACACAATAATGAACCGCGTGAGCAAATTGAAATTATGGCAATTCATGGTGCGTTGTGTAAGCAAGTAAACAAAATGATAAAGGAAACATCCACAAATCAGCCATGTGAAAGAGACAGTGAATGCCAAATGGTGCGTTTCTAAAGTCCTTCAGTATATGATGTGATATGTATTTCAAATAATTGATTACTATAGTTAAGGTTCGTTTATGATTTTAGTATCCATATAAAATCAAATTGTAATGGCCTCATATTTTCACAGTTATTTTGACTGACATAACTGCATTTTGTTATTGATTCGTTTTCTAAAAGATGATTCCAGGTACATGATATCTATGTGGTGTCAAAGTAATGCAAATTGCTACTTCTGTTTGCTTGTTTAGTAATAAAGTAAAACACTTACTATTCACAGCATCTACATTTGGCGGTTTGAAAAGGCAGATAAATCGACTAATTTTATTTTGGCAAATTCTAAATTAACATGTAATATGCTTTTCTCATTAGGACTGTTGTTAAAGGAAAGAATATGCCTCTGGGGACTAAGTATTCTCTTAAAGAGTAACAGCCCTTTTAAATTAATTAAGGTATGTCTTGATAACAGAAACTGACGTTCTAAAATTGTTTTAATTTTACCGCCCATACTATGATTTAATGTCTAAATTCAATATTGGACTTAGAACTTTCTTGTGCTAGGGTCTTTCAGAACCAGAATGTTATGGCAACTTAGTGTATAAATTAAATAAAATTGTAGACTCTAATAATTTTTCCGTACAATTTATTAAAACAATTTCTAATTATAAGAAGCTTGGTTATAACAATTATGTATAGCAACAGACTGCATGCTTGGTGGTCAACCCAATCACAGTTGGCAAATTTGCTTTCCTCTTTTATTGCACGCCAGTAGGTCGTACCTCAGATTCTATGATGGTTCAGACATAAAGACTTATCTATAGATGAGAGGATTAGGTCCTGATGTTGTGTCTGTAGTCGGGCACACCAGGGTTTAACTGTTGGATTTCTTTTACTTCAGTATTCAGTTGTACAGACTATTGGGACTTTATCTTTGTTTTATGTTCATTTTATATATTGATTTGTATTGAATAGGAGATGATTCATTAAAAAGTTAGTGATCTTTCATGCAAACCAAACATCTATTTGTCCTGATCCACATCTAAAATAAGGGTGAGTTTGGTATCATTAAACTAGTTTAAGCCTTCCAGTAAAATATTTTTACTGACCATTCAAAGGCAGTGCTTCATTTGTGGATCCTGTTTGTTATTTATATTTCATGTGGGTCTTGCTTTCTTGTCTGTTCATTGCAGCCTTGTGGTCATCCGCTGGGAAAGGACTGATCTCTTAGCTCCCTTGTGTGTGGTGTTTTTGTCACTTTCCCACGTGGTGTCCTGGGCCAGATGTGATACTTGATTGTATGGATTCCTGATCTTTGTCGTCTTACTTACTTTTATTAATACAGATATTAACATAACGTGGATTGTCTATTTACTGCATATTGTGTTTTTGAATTCAAAACTGTTTTCATGCCCTTTTATTTGGAGGTCTTTGCATATATCAATCGCAAAATTAAAATTACCACCAAATATATGTGTTTACAGTATTTACCTGTGCCAAAGTAACAGCCACTATCTAGTGTAATAACAATCAGTTAAACATACTCCTCTCTCATAGATCTTAACTTCCTCCCATAAGGTTGTATAGCACTACTTATCTGCGCCAAGGTAACAGCCAGTATCTAGTGTAGTAACATTCAGGTAAACATACTCCTCTCTCATAGATCGTAACTTCCTCATATAGGTTGTGTAAAACTACTTACCTGCGCCAAAGTAACAGCCAGTATCTAGTGTAGTAACAGTCAGATAAACATACTCCTCTCTTTCTCATAGATGGTAACTTCCTCCCATAAGGTTGTATAGCACTACTTACCTGTGTCAAAGTAACAGCCACTATCTAGTGTAATAACAGTCAGATAAACATACTCCTCTCACATAGATCGTAACTTCCTCATATAGGTTGTGTAAAACTTCTTACCTGCGCCAAAGTAACAGCCAGTATCTAGTGTAGTAACAGTCAGATAAACATACTCCTCTCTTTCTCATAGATGGTAACTTCCTCCCATAAGGTTGTGTAGCACTACTTATCTGCGCCAAAGTAACAGCCACTATCTAGTGTAATAAGAGCCAGGTAAACATACTCTTCTCTCATAGATGGTAACTTCCTCCTATAAGGTTGTGTAGCACTACTTACCTGCGCCAAAGTAACAGCCAGTATCTAGTGTAGTAACAGTCAGGTAAACATACTTATCTCTTTCTCATAGATGGTAACTTCCTCCCATAAGGTTGTAAAGCACTACTAACCTGTGTCAAAGTAACAGCCACTATCAAGTGTAATAACAGTCAGATAGACATACTCCTCTCACATAGATCGTAACTTCCTCATATAGGTTGTGTAAAACTACTTACCTGCGCCAAAGTAACAGCCACTATCTAGTGTAATAACAGTCAGGTAAACATTACTCTCTCTCATAGATCTTAACTTCCTCCCATAAGGTTGTATAGCACTACTTATCTGCGCCAAAGTAACAGCCAGTATCTAGTGTAATAACAGTCAGATAAACATACTCCTCTCTCATAGATCTTAACTTCCTCCCATAAGGTTGTATAGCACTACTTATCTGCGCCAAAGTAACAGCCACTATCTAGTGTAATAACAATTAGTTAAACATACTCCTCTCTCATAGATCGAAATTTCCTCCCATAAGGTTGTGTAGCACCTCTTACCTGCGCCAAAGTAACAGCCAGTATCTAGTGTAGTAATAGCCATGTAAACATATTCCTTTCTCATAGATCGTAATTTCCTCCAATAAGGTTGTGTTGCACTACTTACCTGCGCCAAAGTAACAGCCGGTATCTAGTGTAGTAACAGTCAGATAAACATACTCCTCTCTCATCGATCGTAATTTCCTCCCATATGGTTTATGTAGGAAGTCAGGTCGCTGTCTAGCCATGTTTGGAAGCAGTATTGTAGATCGAAGGTAGGGAGACTGGTGCTTTACCATGGTGATGCGTTTGACAATCTCACAGCGACCTCTCAGTATGAAGAATACACTGTCAGGAAATTTCAATGAATCTCCAATAATAACCTTAGATAAATGGGAAAAATATACATATGGATAAAAATAATAGGAAGAAAGAAAATTTTACTGTGTCAGAATATGCTAAAGAAAATATAAAAGTCGCATGGAAACTCTGAAGGGCATCAAGAACCACATAACAAATCAAAACCCAAGCACAATGCCCCCACACACAATGGTACTAACAACAAATAATGAATCAACAACAACAGAATTGCTGCCTTGGAACGTATGGGCAGCCTTGGATACTATGGGTTGGGGTTCTTGAATCTTTGATATATTTTACTGACCTTATCTTTGCTCTAGATTCTGCTGTTGTTAAAACGCGAAATTCTTTAGCTTGCATGGAAGCTTCCTAACTGAGGTAATTCACCATCACAAAGAACGATCAAATTGACATACAAAGGGGCTCCTGACACATCTTAAGAAAACCTTAGGTTCAGCCACAGTGGATCCAGCTAAAGACAAGCATCATACTGAAGATATTTATCAATAGTAAAACCTTCGTAGTCCAATTTCGTGGAAAAAAATATTATAAGACTCACCGACCATGCTTGAAGACGTGATAAATTATCGACCAACGAAGCAATAATGCCTTAATTCTGTACATAGGGTTTATTATGGTGGCCAAATACACTGTGGAAATCTTGACAGTGTCAGTCAATTGGACATAGGTCAGGCTGGTTACTTATTGACTCACCATCTTACTAATAATATAATGTATTATTTGACTTTCCGCTCACAGTAAAGGTGGCACCTCATGAATGCCTAATTTGGACTGGTCAACCTTAGACATAGGTAAAAGCTAAAAATGAGGCGTGGTTTTATTCAAACGTAACTGTATCATATGTGAGTCGATTAATTATCGACTAACAAAGCAATACTGCTTTAATTCTGTACATAGGTCTTAATATGGTGACCAAATACACTGTGAAAATCTTGACAGTGTCAGTCAATTGGACATAGGTCAGGCTGGTAACTTATTGACTCACCGTCGTACTTATAATATAATGTATTATTTGACTTTTAACTCACTGTAAAGGCGGCACCTTATGAATGCGTAATTTGGACTGGTCAACCTTAGACATAGGTAAAAGCTGAAAATGAGGCATGGTTTTAATCAAAAGTAACTGTATCATCTTGCGACATTACCTCGTTATAGACGCAAAACACATTAACGCCAGCAAAATAACTGCATCTGAAAATGTGTATTTAACATAAGCATAAAGGCAAACATTGTGGACCAAGATCAGACTGCTCCTACAGGAGCAGTCTGATCTGGGTCCACACTGTTTGTCTATGAGGCTTCAAATATTTTAATGGACGACAAAAAACATACATTTTGTGATTATGCGCTTTAAGTTTTAATAAATGTGATTTCAGTGTGTATACGGTTAGGATTTTCATGAAATGCACGTATGTTTGCGTGGCCCAAACAACTTATTATTTCTATAACCTGATTTTCCTTGTTTAGCAGATGAAATAGCCAAACCACATCCAGATATGAATATTAAAGTTGCCGCCTTTACAGTAAGCGAAAAGTCTATTAATACTTATTGACTATCCATCATGCTAATATTATTATGTAATTACCTACCGTGTTATCCTTATATTCTTTAAGTTCTGAAGAATCTGCACATGCCTGAAGCTGCTGGTCTGTCCAGGTCTGGAAATGCTCACACGACCGCAGAAAACTGTATCTTATGTTGCACTCTTTCTCCCAGTGATTACGTAATACTGTGTTGAACTCGCACTTACTCAAACTTAGGAACTCTGATGGACCTTTGTAATAGGATAAGTATTCGTTGATACAAAAAGTGGTTAATAAACCATTTAACATATCACAAAGAGCAATACATTTGGATTTCGCTGTAAAAGTAGGTCATTTGCACCAAATACAAATTCGTCTGTATTTGACTATTTCAAAAAGTTGTGAAGATCTAAATTTATCTCACTTTCAATGGGCATTCTAGCTATCAGACTAAGAGCTTTCACCGTATCATATACTTTCAACTTTGGTCCTTTCTAACTGTGCTTGATAATAGGTTGATTTCATACATGACCATGTTTGCAAACAGAATGTACTTAGTACTACAATATTCTGAAGCCATAACATGTATAGCTTATTCGGAACATGTATTGGGTAAAAAAAATCTTGGAAATAAGCAAATTTTACAGTAGGCATATACCATTTTATTTGAAAAAATGTATTCTCATGGTATCTTACCTATATTTACAGAGATACAATCGAGTTCTACAATGGGTAAGAGAGAATTGGTTGCTTTGCTTGGTTTGTCTTCCTGGTGTCTCGTGATTGTTGTGTGGCTCTTCCTCGCAGTGCCATGGGTTTGTCTGCAGTTTGTGATTGTGGTATTTCCTGATCATACTTCCTATTTCTACAGACTTAAAAATGGTCATCGTATATTGTATTTTAATTCACAAGGATTACTGAATAAACCTATAGGTGTTTATATAACGTTATTTACTACTGTCGTGCTAACCAAAAGTGACAGTGACGTAATACTTTGTTTACAAGTGTCAAGTAAAACATTAACCTGTACAGTTCATTTCAGCTAATAAGAATCGATAGATAACTTGTGTATTAATCCTATCCTGTGGATAGGATTAATACACAAGTGATCTATTGATCATAAGTGCCTGAAAACTTTGTAAACAAAACATGACGTCACTGTCACTCTTGATTGGCAGGACAGTACCTGTACACACTGCTGTATAATCCCTCATCATATCTCTGATCAAGGCCAATTCTCCAAACGTTGAACCAGCACCAATACTATGATAGTGATTAACTATAGGTTCTCCTGTAACAAAATTGGCCAGAATTTTTTATTAGTTGATTTCCAAACCCTCCTACTGTAATTTTCTGGAAAGTAGAACAAAATTAATTTCTAAAATTATTTTTATATTTTATCAGCGACTCTAAATACTATTTGTTTCGTTGAAAAAAATGATATATGTTTGAGGTTCTGTCTGTGAATTTTTGAGAGTGACACTGTTAAAAGTGACTGTCCTATGCAGGATTTAAAGATTTAATACAGACTGTTGGTTTCCTTTACTATAGTTTAACTGTTTGTTCTGGAGATATTAAAGGAACAAAAACTCTGAAAATGAAAAAACAAAAAGCTCTGAAATGACCAGTCAACTGGTCATTTTCAGGGTTTTTTTCTTTTTTCCATTCCACCGACCCTAAATCTGAAAAAAACGTAAATCAACAAATAAAATAATCTAGCCTAAAGCTTAAAAGTGATTAAAGCTTATCCATGCGGGGATCCATATGGGGTAAATACTGTGGCAGTAATTAACTATAGGTAACCTAGTAACTAATTAAAGGTTTAAAATGATTAAAGCTTATCCGCGCGGGTATCCATATGGGGTCAATACTGTTGCAATGATCAACTATAGGTATCCTAGTAACAAAATAAGATTAAAAATGATCGAAAAATATTTTCCATGCACATATACAGCATGAGCAGATCCAGGGGGGGGGGCAAGGGGGCAGGGGGTCTGGATCCCCAACCACCCCCATGAAAAATATAGGGCTTCTTAGTAATACTGGTCCGGATTCCCTGAAAAATCACTAAGGTACCGAGCCAGCATTCAATTTTGGGCCATTAACGGACCGCCCGCCTCGCTTGCCGGTGGATGATGGTCTGCTTATAGTGGTATTTGTTTTGATCATCTCTCCCATCTATAAAAACGTTGGCAAAGTTGGACCCCCTATCACAAAACTTTTTGAATCCACGCATGTACAGCTTGGAATGGGCTGGGGTCCAAACATCCCTTTTAGCAATTATAAAAATTTATTCATAACAAGACGCTGTATTTATCGTGATGTGATCAACATTTATAAATTTATAAATGGAGGATCTCACATGAGTGATCATATTTTATTGAAATTACTTATTAAACGAATTGAGGAAAAGCGATAAAGTACGTTGCTTGCAGAGCATTATATCTCTTTTTCGCAATGAGTTAAATAAATTCAATAATACAGGAGCACTAATATTAGATTCTATTTATCACAGGACATTAAAATTACTTAAAGTCGCATTTTTGGCATGGAAATGTCAATAGTTTGCCATCTTGCACGCAACGTTATAATGGACATCATTACGTAGTGTACTAAATCTGTAAACCACTAGTGGTTTTTCGATTTGATTACATTATGGGCGTTATGTCACTCCCAGACGCGACGTCATGTGATAAATACTTGTCTGAAATATATGTTTCACACAAAGCACTAACCCTTATAGTTTTTATACACGTTGAGCGAAAAGCAGACAATTTTTGAACTTAAAATACCAATTGGAATCCATTTTAACTCTCAATAAATAGCAGTAATTCTGTTAGGAAAAGTGAATGTGTACCTTATTCATTTTTTTGAGAAAGAGAATAGTTAAAGGTTTAATGACTGTATAGTAAAACCTGCCTTAAGCGGCCACTAAAAAGAAGACCAAAAATTGGTTTTCAAGACCGATTATCGCTAAATGCAGGTCAAAAGTATTGCAGAATGCTCCAAGAGAGCATTCTGCAATTCTTTCGACCTTCATTAAGCTACCATTTGTCATTAAGATCTTTGTTTTGTCTATTTTTGAGTGGTCTCTTAAGACAGGTTTTACTGTAGCATGTGTTACAAACCATCCTCGTCAAACTTGTCTGTTCTTCTGAGTGAAACTCCTGGTCCAGAAACGACAAAATACATACGAGACCCAGGATCTCCTTGTCTTACAATGACACGCCCCTCCTCGAATTTGTCATACCATAACATTCTTGCCAAATCCTGTTTCATTTTCTTTGGGTATTTGATAAAAAATGGTAACCGCAGCAAAACTTCCTAAAATTAAAGTTATATAATTATTATATATATAAATATAGCTTAAAAAGTAATATAAATAACATATGGATGAATCATCCCTTTATTTCTATTTACAACTAGATGGTAATTTTCTTAGAATGTTGTTCAATGCACTCAAAATTAAATTGATCGATATATTGTAATTAGCTGACATGTAGATGAGTGACTGAAGTTAAATCTAAAAAAAAGGTAAAAAATCAGAAAATGACTTAAACGATTTGAAGCATGAATTAATCTACTTGATTTAGAACATGAAATGAGAATAGCTCAATGTGCATATAAAATGCATGATTTTCTTGAAAGTTTGTATAAGACCATATATTAATCGAGATTGGTATGCATACAAGCAAAACATAAAATGTGGGTTTTTTAATTTAACAATAATATATGTAAACAAGTTCCTAGTATCCCAAGAAAAATAAGGGCTTGTTTGTGGTATACAGTAAAATTTGAACTACAGTTTACATGGGTGTCGACATGACAAAATCCTGTTCTTGGTGTTTCCGACCAGGTCATACTTGAACCAGCCTGCTCAGTTACAGGGACTAGCTAGAAAAATTAAATTTTGCTTGCAGCAAGCCAGATATGATACTTACCAACAAGGGAATAACAAAAGTGCTGATCAGATTGCACGCATGGGCAGGCTGGTCTGTGCCATTGCTGTTCACAAACCCCTGAAGACAGGTTTTCTCATGTCATAGCCCACATATTAGTGCACCTGTTGGGCACTAGAGGTACACAACACAAGAGGTACACAACACTAGAGGTGCACAACACTAGAGGTACACAACACTAGAGGTACACAACACTAGAGATACACAACACTAGAGGTGCACAACACTAGAGGTGCACAATACTAGAGGTACACAACACTAGAGATGCACAACACTAGAGGTACACAACACTAGAGGTAAACAACACTAGAGGTAAACAACACTAGAGGTAAACATCACTAGAGGTACACAACACTAGAGGTACACAACACTAGAGGTACACAACACTAGAGGTAAACAATCACAGAGGTAAACAACACTAGAGGTAAACAACACAAGAGGTACACAACACTAGAGGTACACAACACTAGAGGTGCACAACAATAGAGGTACACAAAATTAGAAGTACACAACACTAGAGGTGCACAACACTACTTAGGCCAGATTTTTTTATTAGTTGATTCACAAACCCTCCTACTGTAATTTTCCGGAAAGTAGAAAAAAAAATTCTAGAACTATTTTTTTATATTTTATCAGCCGACTCTAAATATTATTTGTTTCGTTGAAAACAATAATATATTTTCTGTTCTGTCTGTGTATTTTTGAGAGTTACACTGTTTAAAGTGATTGCCCTATGCATGACTTAAAGATTTAATAAAGATTGTTGGTTTCCTTTACTATACTAATGGTTTAACTTTTTGTTCTGGAGATATGAAAGGGAAAAAAACTCTGAAAATGAAAAAAAGCTCTGAAGATGACCAGTCAACTGTCATTTTCAGAGCTTTTTTCCGTCCCCTGACCCTAATTCTGAAAAAAATCCTGTAAATCAACTAATAAAAAAATCTGGCCTAAAGAATAGTAGTAAATCGTGCACATCCTGTCTACACCATGTGTCAACTTTAGATCTGGCTCCAATTTATGCACCCTGTATTTAAGACCACACAAGAGGAATCGAGACTCATCTCCACTATTCCATGCACAGATTTTCGTGACCTGTCTTCAAAAAGGAGCAGTTTGCTTTATTATTTTCCTGATATTGTTTTCATGTATATCTATGTCTATGTTCTTATATCTCTTCCTTGAGATACCATAGGTTGTTTCTTGTCTGTAACTGTGGAATTTTCTGATCATTTACTAATGCTGTAATTTCATAAATTATCGCGAGTGTTGTTTTTTTGCAAAACTTTGCTAGGCATGAAACCCTCGTGAAATGGTGAAATTACTCTGTCATTTACTGATGTATATAAACCATGCTTCAGTCGCGAATTTTTAATGTCGCAAAATTGTCTTTAAACGCTATTTGCAAAATTAAAAATCTTCTGATTTTTTTAAATTTAAAATATTTCAATATTTTCAATTTAAATATTCGACTTACCTTAACGGTCCTGTATGCAGCAAATTATTGACCATGCGAGTTTCTGTGTTTACCTGAATCCTGCTACAATATCTCTCTGAACAAGCATTATAAACTGACAAATTATGAAAATATTTGAAACATTTTATGCATGACATGAGAAATTGTTCAAGGTGGTATTAATAATGAACTCAATATTGTTGTTTTAGTTAGAGATTTGACGCATAACATCATAACACTTAACTCTATTTTTCATGGAGACATAGATCACACTATACAAGACGATAAGATGTTTTTGTATTTATCAATGGCTGATAAAAACCCACCGGTCATTCCCAGAATATGTACGCAACGTAAAAAAGTCAAAGATGATAAAATTTTATCTACCCTTTGCTGAACTGTAGAACGTAGTGAAAGAGACAGCGATGGAAAACTGTTCAACATTATTAAAATAACCGCTGTGTATGTTTGGTTCCCTTGAAACAGTTCTGGCTGGATCATGGCAGTCAATCAAAGGAGCTAAATTGCATTCTTTTGATCGTCACAGTCAAAATGTCTCTCAAAAACATATTTCCCCATAAGATAAAAACATTGCTTTGCGAGTATAGCTATCATCTTACCACACAAATCGTTCAATGTATTGCCTTTGATTAGATACGCAATGAGCCCTGGAATAACACTGGGGTTGAGTTATGAAGATAAAATTCCAACCACATCCACTTTTCAATGATAAAATGCACAGCGAACGAATTTCGTCAATGATTACGTTAACAGTGACGAAATTCGTTCGCTGGGCTATTTACCATCGAAAGATGTTTATCAGCCGTTGGACTGTTATCGCCTTGCATAGTGTGTAGATGGGGACAATAAATACTCAGAGGTCTTGGCATAAAATTAGGAATCCCGCTTCGTAAGTAGTTTTTACATGTTATATATACGATGTGTAGGTCTTTATAAACAATTACTTAGAGCTTAAAATGGTTAATATTTTCTTATTTATCAGTTTTAGCATTTGCTATTGGTGTTCAACAGATCTGTCTAAATGAGACTATTCTTTTGATTACCCATAGTAAATGTTTTGGCTGAAAAATAAGAAGATTGAATTTTGATTATACATTCTGATCTAAAGGTCTGAAATTGTTATCAATGTAATTAAGCACCAGTTTGTCATGTACTGTTCACATTATTGATATTTGAGCCGCTGCACGAGATTTCCAACAATTTGACATTTTGACAAGTGTAGACTCGGACGAGCCTCTGCAGCCTCCTGTTAAGCTTAGAAACTCCAAATGGCGTTCAGTCAGTAGCTTAACACTCATAGAATACTCAAGCGTCTAGCAAAGGCTCTGATCAGTCTGCGCGTATGCGCAGGCTGATCTGAGACTTTGCTGGTCGCACATACCACATTGTTGGAAATCTCATGCACTGGCTCATTTGCTCAGCGGTACTTGCTGAGTACCAGCCAAATGCACATTTTAACAACATGCTATTAAAGCGAAAAATGTGAAATCAGCATCAAATTTTTAAACGTATACAAATCCATATTCCTTTGACCATTGTAAACATGTTTCTCAATTTCTTTGACTTTATTACCAATGCAAACAAGAGAATTCTGAAAGCTATTCCAGTGTTGCTGGTATTATAGTAATTCAATTGAAATACATTATCATATAAACTTAAGCCTACATATTCTAATAAACATATTCTTAATTAAAAAAAATATAGATGCATTTTGATTGTAAATAATTGCAGTTATAAAATGATCAAATAAAAGCAATTTTAAGGATCCCTAATAAATAATCATCACTAAACAAAAACAACAACATTGACGGCAATGCCGCATGTTAAATATAGAATTATCTTTCACAAAATTCAACATATAAAACCTTTTTTTCTTTTCAACCATACACAAATCCAGTTTATTATACAAGAATATTCTACTTAAAATTATGATTAAATCAATGAAATCAAATGTTGATTTGAATATTAATGTCAAAAGAAACGTTTTCTTTTTAACTTATTTCAGTGCTTTAAGAAAGTACAGTCAAACCTGTGTAAAACGGCCACTCTCAAAAAGACCAAACATCGCTTAATGCAGGTCAAAAGTATTGCAGAATGCTCCAAGGGAAGCATTCTGCAATACTTTTGAACTTCATTAAGCTACCATTTGTCATTAAGATCTTTGTCTTGTCTATTTTTGAGTGGCCGCTTAAGACAGGTTTTAGTGTATTAAGACAGTACCATCAAAATGTTTGCATCCTCCTCGTTTCTTTCTGCTGGTATCTTTTTCAAAGCCTTTCTTGCTCTGTTGGTAAGTCCACCATATGACGTCATAGCAGTTTTAAAAACTCCTGCATCGAATGTCAAAACACTGCCATCATCTCCCTGTGATAAAAGATCATATTTGAGAACTTTCGGTTTTAGATCCACCACAGATAAGATAATCTTAAAAATGAGGGTAATTTCTTTGGTAATGAAATACCATATGAGCATCGTCGCTGTAAAAAATGGTGAGTATGATCAGATAATACCACAATCACAAACCGCAGACAACCCCATGGCACCGCGAGGAAGAGCCACTCAACCATCACGAGACACCAGAAAGACAAATTAAGCAAAGCAACCAGGTCTTTCTCTCTTCCCCATCTAGATGATTGCTATACTAGAATTGACATAAAGTAACGTACAACTAAACATAGAACAATAACAGACTCCCACAATGGGAGAAACAATAAACAAAATGTCAACAACAACAGAACCACCGCCTTAGAACGGACAGCAGCCTTAGCCACTGGGGGGGCTTAAATGCATTTTACTGGTACCAAATCTTCGCCCTAGATTCTGCTGTTGTTGAAGTACAATTAATGTTCAGCTCGCTTGGAGGCCTTCTAACTAATGCAATGTATCATCATGGAGAAACACTCTAATCAAATTTATACACCATGATGAAACAAAGAAAAGGGCTCATGACTCACAGATAGAACCTTGTTTTGTTGCATGCTACAATAAAAACGCAGACTAGCATGTGCATTCGCAAAATGCTTATAAAACCCAAGCTTTATAGAAGTAAACTATGTTCATTTAATATAAAAATACGGTTCAATGCCTTTCATATTATTAAAGCTGCATAGTCTGTAACTTTTGATCTTTTAATTCTAGAACTAAGTTTCTATTTTTCAAGAACACAGTTAAATAAATAAAATTCAGGTAAACATTTTACCAATTTCGTAAATCTTAACAAATTAGCAGTATCAAAACAACAGCATTTATGTTAAAATTAACTGTCTATAATTATTGGAGGGACGCAAATAATTACCAACAAGAGAAAAACACACCTGTTTTATAAGATAATTCACTTTTCCGTGCAGTTTTCAGATATAGTGAACAGATTTATTGTGAAAACATAACTTAATTCTACTTTTACAAATGATTTAAAAAGAAAATAGAAAATTTCGAAAAATATGAAAAGTTACAGAGTATGCAGCTTTAAAGCAATGAAAATTTGCGATTTCCGCTGACACCCCTCATTTTTACATCTTCATACTGAGTACCGTTTTGAGAACACATTGCTACTTTTCAAAAGTTTAAAGGGCTGGCAAATACTTTCAATTCCAAAATTTCAATGCATTCTTCCAGCACATGTCTACGTTATATGCATGAAAACATGACGTTTGTCATTAGAAAATTGGAAGTTTGTTTTAGGTGATTTCTCACCCAAGAAGTCCTTTGGACTACGAAATGTCGCTATATGTATACACACACATCATCTGTAAAGCATCTTGGGTCTTGGGAGATGATGCATTGATAAGTAAGGGGTCTTTCATGCAAACCAAATATTTATGTGTCTTGATCCACATCTGAATTAAGGGTGAGGTTGGCGCCGTTAAACCGGTTTAAGCCCTCCAGTAAAATATTTTACTGACCGTTCCAAGGCGGTACTTCTTTTGTGGATCTTTTATGTTTTTGTTCTGTCTTGTGTTTGCTATGTTTTGTGCGCGTCTGTTTATATGTGCTTTGTGGTCACCTGCTGGGAAAGGGCTGACCTCTTGGCTCTCGTTTGTGGTGTCTTCTATGAGTTTGTCACTTTCCCATTGGTATCCTGGGTCAGGTGTGGTACTTGATTGTATCGATTCCTGATCTTTGCAACCTTACTACTTTGGAGGGAAGGGTGGTAAAAGCTAAATATGTCATCTAACAATTGAAAAACATCGGTCGATTTGCAAAACACAATTTTATCAATATATTAGGCATCAACTGTACAAATAAGTCTATAGTCGACGGCAATCTTGAATTTTCGGTAGTTTTCCTATGTATGTAACTGAAAGTAGCACCCGCGGTACGCATTGGCGTAGCTCTCATTACACAGTTACGCACGTGCGTAATAGAAATAGTAACATTCAAGGGAGGTCAGCTAATGTGGTAAAAGTGATTTTCCATACCATTAGGAACTGCTCTTAAAGAAAAGAATTCGCTCCCTCTGGGTTCTAATTTCGAAAAGGGACGCAATTGAAGAGAATCACTGTTCGATCCAGTAGTCTCCCTTTGGTGGTGAGTAACTTTTTTGGCGTTCTGGCTATGCCACTGGTAAGTGGGTAAATTAATTTTCATTCTAACCAAAGCAGGACAATTAAAAGGACCAAAAGTAAACACCTTTTTGGCCTATATGTCTTGGGTGAATATGTTCAGCATCTCTAGACCTTATTTTGACAAAAATAAATTCAACCTCTCATTTAGGGAAACAGTTCGCGTTATCGCTAGAAATCCATCATTTCCTGGTTTTGTAAAGCTTTAGTATTTAAGTTAGTTCGTTTAAGCCACAAACCTTAAATCCCTTTGTTTTCTCTTTTTCTTCCTCTTCTATTCGTAATCTGGAGACATTCAAGAGAACTCTGACATGTATCAACAGTTTCACTATCCGCCGAAAATTAGAAAGGATGTGTCTCCTTCTTTCATCACTTCCAGCTGGCTTCTTCTCCTTAAAATATAAATTAAATAATTGGATACAATTTGTAAAAATAAATGGATCAGCTCATGAGATTTTTAGACGAAGTCTTATAATTTCATTGCTGGGGAAAAGCTGAATTGATCTCTGTTTAGAAGAAAGGATATTCCATGAAATGCCATGAAATGGTTATTCATATATCTCAGAGATTTAGAAGTACGTTATGTTTATTTTTATTTATTTTATTTTGCGCTCTTTCATTAGTTTTAAATATGATTTTCACGTTGACGCTGAAAGAATGATAGTTAAAATACGAGAAATGTAAAGAAATATCTGCGTCGATGGTTTAAAAATAATAATGTATGGCACGATACCTCTTCCATAGGGAGGAATTCTACTTACTGTTTTAGATTTGTTTGCACCAGACAATTATGACACTAGCTCCAAGAGGTAAAGTCAAAAGAACACTAGCTCACTGACTGCTTGATGGCTTAAGTTTATATACTTAACGCCAGTAAAAACGCAACTTTCACAGTATAACCTTACTCAAGATTTAATGCTATTTTATCATTCTAATAAAATAAAAGCATAAACCTATGGTCGCCATTTCAAGCCAATACTCTTTTGGTGCAGATAAAGCAGTCGAGATAAGCCAGGTTGTATTTTTTTATAAAGGGACACAATCCGAACTTTGACAAAAAGCACCTTATTAATCTGGATATCATATCTTCATTATGAAAGGCCCTTTTGGATTCAAACTTTTAGAAAATTTCAACATTGTTCTACTTTCTATGCACACGCAACAGGTTTCTTTTTGTCTTGAAGTTTTGACCCAAAGTTTCAGCATGAAAACCGGAGGTTAAGGAAAATGCGACACGTGCGACGGTAAATATTGCGATAAATGATAACCATAGGTTATGACCTTCCAATTTACGTATGCCAATTTTGAAATGATTCAGCTTAATTGAAGCTTTAGTGATTTCTCAAATTTTGGGGAAATTTCACGAAAAATGAAATTTAAAAAATAAATTTTAGGTCCTTCCAGTAAAGTGAATTTTTTGTTATAAGCTGTTTTTTTTTTTTGTTTTTTTTTTTTTTGATTGAGTGAAACTCAGTACTTGCACGCTGATATTGAATAATATTTAAAAATGTAATACGGTTACCAAAAAAATTGAATAATTTGTCATTTTTCACCAAAATTTTTGGCAGAAGTGTGCAATTGAGCTTAAAGTTTTGGTAAAACGTTCTCCTACGTTAGGGGCGCTTGTTAATAGAAAGACAAAGTGTATCAAGCTGATATTTATAGGAAAAATAACACTTGTACCAGTTGCGTTTTTAATGGCTTTAAGTATATATTGAACAACATTTTACTTTGTTAATTGTATAATAGCAGAACAGAACAGAACAGAACAGATTAGCATATACCCAGTAAGCATATAAAAGCGACCCGCCATTGGCCCGTCAGCGAAACGCCATTAAATGGTGTTGCACTGGTGGGTCCATAGTTGTCGAAGAGTGTAAGCTGAATGGGCAGGGAGCTTTAGTTTCAAAACACTATCGTTATTTCCCATGTTTAATGGAAGCTGTTCATCTTTATTCTAGCATTTTATGTTATGCTCATAGTTGTTGTTGTTGTTGTTGTTGTTGTTGTTGTTGTTGTTGTTGTTGTTGTTGTTGTTGTTGTTGTTGTTGTTGTTGTTGTTGTTGTTGTTGTTGTTGTTCAACACGTACCTCTGCTCTTAAGGCTGTGTTATCCATAGCTGTACCAGGTCTGATAAGTTTTTGTGGTCTTTTTAGGACCAGGTCTATCATCATACCTGTCAATATAGAATACGTCATCATAGTAACCAAATCCTACCCATGAAGTCTAGTCAGAATTTTACACTCTGATGGTCGAACAAAATTCTTTACTGTTTATACCTTCATATGAGAAAAAAAAAACAGAAAACATGACATGCTTAACGCTTTTTATCACATTTCCACATTTCCTCTATAAGTATATCAGAAGGCCTGCTCACGCAAAAAGCGGGACTCCCTTGGTAGAATTGTTTACGAGATCCCGTCGTCTGCGTGACAATACATGAATCTAGTATCTACAACAATAACAACAAATGAAGTATGTGAAGGGATACTGTATTGTATCTAGTTGCTTAAATAAGCATTAACACCCAATCACTAATGTTAATGAAAACAAAGTCTGTGACACATGCATAAGTTACATTGAATTGTATAATTAAAATTTTAAAGTAAATGGAATTGACCTATTGCATGCTTAACAACCCAGGCAAAATGACAAATATATATAAAAGTATGCCCAGATGGGATAAACATCTACCACAAACCCCATTTCGAGCCCGTCTCCAGGACTTGAAAAAAGGATTTACCCCATACGAAGGAGGTGTCAAAGACACAGGAAAAAGTGGGTGTTTACTGTTTTTTGGATAACCCTTCACAACACTCTTTACTTTACGAACGAATTAAGAAGAAGATTCGCGCTCACAGTGATTTGTTGCTTAATATATCACTTATGGAGGTCAGTCGTTAAAGTGAATAAATTATGAGCGCGAAGCGTGAATGATTTATCCACTTACGACTGACAGACAGACAGTGATATATTAAAGGCATATAATACTGTCCAATAGAGATCATTAAAGGATTAACTGATAAGGGACAGTTTCAATATCTCACAATATTAAAGGGGCCTCACGTGGGGAATTACCTGTTTACAACGCAATTTCTTTCACTAAGATAAAGATCAATATTTTATCATGAATTACCGAATCCCTTCATCGGACCACTTTATTGCCCCTTAAGGGAAGTCATAATCACCTCATTATGACTGTCCTTTTGATCCGTCCATTATGACCCCTGGAGAGAGTCATAATGAGTGGTACCACTATTATTGCTCAAATTTCTATGTCTTTTAGCAACAAATCCTTGCAAGTGCGAATTTATTTCGATTCTAACACACAAAAAGATTTATAATATCAACGAATCCTTATTAGCCTAAAACGATTACGCCATCTTAAACAGACTGTCAGAATTTCCCCAAACTTTTGTTTAGACGTATATTTACGTCCATTTTGAACGTCAAGTAGTTGTAAAAACGACGTAACGCCGTCTATTGTCAACACTACAATGCCGTATGTGATAGATGACGTCATGAAAATCAAACTGGCAGCCGAATCAAACAATAAACCACTGAGTTTCACCAGTGGCTATATAGGCAAGGCGTGTTAAAACTACTCATTAAAATAGGCAAACAATGAGCTACAAGAAAAGGGAAATGTGAGCGTTCATTTGCATAGTATGCCTTTATTTTTACAAATGCAACTTCAATGCTCAACACGCATGAATGTATGTGCCTGTTAAAAAGATGCATTTATAGGAATGAATAACTGAACTGTGTGACGTTGAACCACTGGTGTGTTTGTACTGATTGGTTACCAGGCAATGTTTCATTGTACACCATTCTAATGTTGTTATTATTTACGTAGTCAGGATTTTGCTCTTGACAGCCATCAATTACATAACCTCTCTCATTTGTTTCATTAATATAAAAAGTTTAAAGAACAATATATGTGTCTGTGGTTTTGGAAAATCCTGGTCATACTAACTTGCTCAACTTGAGGTTTTCTTTAGCTCTTACTATATGTGAGTCGTGACCTTTTTTCTCTGTTTCATCATAGTGCGTTAATTTGATTATTTTGTGTCTCTGTGATGATACATTACAATAGTTAGGAATCCTCCATCCGAGCTTAACATTTTTTGTGCTTCAACAACGGCGAAGATTTGGAACCAGTAAAATGTATTTAAAGTAAGTAAGGGTGCAAAGATCAGGAATCGATACAATCAAGTACCACACCTGACACAGGATACCAATTGGGAAAGTAACAAACTCACAGTTAGACACCAAAAACACCAAAATGAGGTCAGCCCTTTCCAAGCAGGTGAACACAAGGCACAAATAAACAGACCCGCACGCTACATAACAAACACCAGACAGAAAAAAAAACATAAAAGATCCACAAAAGAAGTGGCTTTGGCTGCTGTCCGTTCTAAGACGGTGGTGTTGTTGTTGATTCGTTGTTGATTGATACTCCCATTGCGATTCTGCAAATGTTTTATGTTATGTTGTGCGTTACTTTGTATCCATTCTAGTTCACTACGATGTGCAATAACAATTCTGCAAATACTGCAAACAACTACCTTAAAGTCGAGAGGCCCTGGCCCTGACTCTTTGACTTGGAAAAATATGGTAGTTCGCCATTGGCAAAATCACCAACCAGGAGTTACTGAATAATTGAACTATTACATAGAACAAATACAGAATCCCACAATAGCAGTAACAATCAACATTGAATCAACAACAACAGAACCACCGCCTTAGAACAGACAGCAGCCAAAGCCATTGAAAGAAATAACTACCTACCAGTTTTACTTTTGACTTTGATAATAGCAGCGGATGATGGTGCCCCGCCCAGTTTGGCCTGATCGTTCACCGAGGATAATAACGTATTCTTCTCTGGTGGCAACGGTTGGTTGTCAACATTTACTGAAAACAAAACAGTTTAAATGTTGTTATTCGCCCATGATAAGAAGGGATTTCACCTATCCGAACATTGTTCTAGTTCCTGCATTTATTCTGTGTGATGCTTACTTAGCCCACCGCGTCTCAACTAAGGGTTTTCTTAAACTCTGACTGACTGTAATTTAAGTGCCCTTTTCTTTGTTTCATCACAGTACAGTATAACCTGTGTGAAACGTTTTAAAGACAGATCATCGCTTAATGAAGGTCGAAAGTATTGCAGAATGCCCCAAAGGGAGCATTCTGCAATACTTTCGACCTTCATTAAGCTACCAGTTGTCATTAAGAGTTTTGTTATGTCTATTTTTGAGCGGCCGTTTGACACAGGTTTTACTGTATGTAAATTTGAAGTCTCCGTGCAAGCTAAACCATTTTGTGTTACAATTACAGCAGAATCTAGGGTGAAAACTTGGCTAGTATTGTGATATAGTACTTTATGTTACTTATAGTCTTGCAATCATCTCTATGGCAGAGAGAGAGAGAGAGAGAGAGAGAGAGAGAGAGAGAGAGTTGTTTGCGTTACTTTAGTTGCTTTCTTGTGTGGGTGTTTGTTCCTTCGTTTGTCTCTGATCTTGTTTCGTGTTTAACAGCTTGATGACTTGCATGATCAAAACAGATAGTTTTAATCTAAAAGCAAACGAGTATGACCTGTAAATGCCATCACAGGCCACAGAACAACCCACGTCACCGTGAGGAAGAAACACAGAACAATACTTGTCACGCGACAACAAGAGCACAATAAAGGTAAAGTAACCAGCTTCCTTTTTCCTCAGTGAGATGATTGCAAAACTAGAAAGGACACTAAGTACACTATTACAAAACAAGGACAAAACATAAAAAACACAAACAATGGGAGAAACAATAAACAATGAATCAACAACAGGACTTAGAATGTATCTAAAATCTAATCAGATTTGCATTTGGTCCATCTCTCATGCTAACCAAATCATTGCTATAACCCTTTGTTTTGGGATGGGTTTTCCTACAAAGATAAATGCAATAAGGGTAGGATGTTCCATTTTATATTTTCAGGGGTCACAGGTAGAAATTTCCAAATAATTATGTATGCCAGTTCCTCAACATTGTATTTATCTCAGTAAACAATGAAAGCCCTGATGAAATGCCGCGTTAAAAGCGGCATTTCATCTGGGTCTTCACTGTTTGTCAAAGTACCACTTGAGGGATTACCAGAATACAAAGGGTTCGAGCCTCACCGGCGTCACTGCGTTGTAGTCCTTGAGCAAGGCACATTTATCCTAGCTTAGTACTGGTTCAACCCAGGAAGACCCGTCCCTGTTTAACTTAAAGATGGTTGATGGGGCGTAAAGAATCAAATCAAACCAACAGACAAAAAATACAAAGGGCTAAAACCATCGGGTTTTAGTATGAAAGTGATTAGTAGGTGCTAATTACACTTACTGTCATTTGCAGCATCAACCTGAATCGAAAATCCTGGAGGGGCAGCAGGGGTGTTGGCGGACAACTCTGTTGTGCGTTTCTTGGATTTTCGCTTCTTCTTACGCCTATGCAGCTGTGGTAAGAATTTCTCTTCAATAGGCAACGTTTCAACTTGCTGGCTTTCCGCCCATGCTTCCGTATCCTCGACGCCATTGCCCAAATCAATGTCAAGGCCATCCTTTAGAGTCTTATTGAGAAATTCACTGTGGATATACAACAATATAAAGAGGGGACTAAACGAATTTAGAAAAAAAATGTCGCTTCATGGGGACATTTTCGTAAAATTATTAGACAGTCACCGAGCAATGGTATACATGTACCAGTAATATATTTCAGTATTTGTAAACCAAAACACCACTACACACTTGATGCCATTTTACTTTATCAACCAGCTCTTTAGGTCTGATTCAGCCGAAGCGGCTGACCTAAAATTCATATAAAATATATAATTATCATATATCATAAAAATACGTATGCATGTAATTTATAAGATTGTGAAAACTAAGAACTAAGACCTCTTCATAATGCCCATTTGAGCATGTTTTGCAGTGACATCCACCAAAGAAGAGAGCAAAATTATCTAGTGCTAGTGGATGGAATAAAATAATAATGATTGCAAAAAATCTGAGAGTGAAGTGTTGTATTTCATGTATGGTTTTAGAAGGTGTGTTGGCTAAATATATAGATGATATATTTAAAAATGACCATCCTACGGGGACATTTGCATCATTTTATTAATTTTTTTCATACGACTTATAATGTCGTTCCCACGGCTTACTTGCCATGAGTTATTATGTCATTCCCTCGACTTATTAAGTCGTTACCGTGAGTTGTTAGCCAAAACTGTTCTCTAAATTGTCAGACTAACTGTGGCCACGAGTTAACAATGCCATTTAATTGGTCAGATTAAGGCATTACGTTTTTCCACTTCGGAACAGCCAACAGATACACAGGATTAACTCGTGAGAACGACTTAATATTACTTCACTTTTCGCTTTCTGTAAAGGCGGTAACTTTAATATTCATATCTGGGCGTATTTTGGCTATTTCATCTACTCACAAAGGGAAAACAGGTAATATTTACGGTAAAACAGAAAATTTCAACTGTTTGCTAATAGTTAATAAGTACAAATTAGATAGTGTTAACCAGAAAGATCCGTAGCGTATTGGATAAATATACCACTTTCAAATTCAAGCATTCTGAGTTCAATCCCCAGCAGGGGCTATTAATTTTTTTATTTAAGAGAATTATTTACTTCTTTTTTTTCTGATATTTTTTACATTCTTACATGTTTAATAATATATATTCACGTTTTATTTTTTAAAGTACTTGAACACGTTCAATATGATAGTCTTGGAGACAGTGTCGTATATCTTCCTTGGTGTTGCCATGATGAGACTTGAATACGCAATGAAGATTGAAATAATTTTTTCTTTTTCCCGCTGTTTGATCCGCGCCAATGTACATATATTTCATGAAAATCGTGGCTGGAAACTGAACACTCATTGATTATATAATATTTTGCGTGTGTTCTGAAAATCAATCATAACTGATCGAGGTATTATGACGCAAGATTCAATCCTAGCTTAGTACTGCTTCACCCAGGAATACCTGTCCCTTTATAACTGAAAGATTGTTGGTGGGGCGTAAAGAATCAAATCAAACAAACAAACAAACAAACAAAATGACGCAAGATTCAACTTTTGATCAATAAAAAAAAATTGTTCCAGTGTGATTCGAACTGGCGAACCCTTGATCATCGTTCTTCAACGTAACCATTTGCGCCGCCGATTTGACTGTGATTTATGATGTGAATACTCGTTAAGCTTGTTTGGGCGCTCCGAAACTGACTAAACCACGCCTCGTTTTCACCATTTACCTATGTCTAAGATGGATTAGTCCTAATTACGCATGCATGAGGTGCCGCCTTTACAGAAAGCGAAAAGTGAAGTAATACCCCGTTGCCAAGAGCTAATAGAACCAATTTTAAATTCGTTCCCACGGCGTGGGAATGACATATTAAGTCGTGACCATGCCTAAGTAAGTCGTGGCAACGAATTTTTATTAACTTTATTATGTCGTTCCCACGTCTTCGAAAGACATGGTAACGATTCATGACTTTAAAACAAGTTATAGCCACGAGTAAAAAATTTTGCACATGTCAATTCCGGGGTTCCGTATTTTTCTATATAATCTATACATTTTGTTTTGGCAATACTACAGCACAAATTTCTCTGAGCCTAACGATATTGCAATAAGACCTTGCTAGTAAACAGATACATGGAAAAACATAATCGATTTTGTACTCATCTGGATCTTCGCTGTTTGCCAAAGTATTTGTTCTGCAAAGGGTTTATGATGAAAGAAACTTACGCAGGAGTACCATGCCTCGATTTTATAGGAGTGCTTTTTCTCGACCTGAGCTCTGTTGAGAGAAAAGAAAAGAACATTTTAGCAGTGTCAATAGATACCCTGACTTAAATTTGCAGTCTAGCTCCGAACAACAAAAGTGCAGATCAGCCTATGCATTCGTGCAGTCTGATCAGCGGCATTGTTTTCGCTGCTTTGCTCCTATCAATTTTTAAATTGCCCATTTAGTCTATCTAGTCTGTGTAGCTGTGAAGAAGGGTTTGGCTTTTACCTGATCCTCTACTCCGAAAAAGTGTTTTCCCGCGACAAGACATTGAAATTATAAAACGATTTTATGCTCAATTCAACTGAGCATGTATTTTTTTCTGCTCATAAATGTTAAAATGCCAACAATCGTCGGCATTCTAATATTTATAAGCAGGATAAACACACCATCCGAGTGTTTTAAGCCGGAAAAATCTTCGCTTTTCGTATATAGCTTTTATGAGCAGTTGAAATTTTTATGATCAGTTGAGTTGGGCACGAAAATATTTTCACAGCCTCGGGGCAGCCGCCTGATCATTTACAGCAGAACAATGTAAATATTCGTAAAATCAAGAAAAAAGAAACTGAGCAGACTCCGTCTGATGCTTTATTGCTAAGGTCAGGTCGCATGTAACATATAACATATAATGGTTCACTTGTTGGGTTGCAAGTAAATACCGATGGCGGTAGGAAAACACGAAGCTGTAATGCCAATGCTACAAGGCAGTATGAATGTAATGGTGTTGGTGGAGTTTTAATAGATTTAAAAAAATCGCCACCATTGCAGAGAGAAAGCAGAACGTCAACGATCAATTCAACGACCTCAGAGGTTTTAAAGATGTAAGACGTTGACTTGTAAATATAGTGATATCAAAATATTCAAGTCATTTCTCTATGAAAAGCATTTATTGTGGTACGTATTAAACGTGCTTCTCCTATTCTAGCTAACATACCTTTGAAGTATATAATTAGGGATATGTTAGACTTATGCAAGTCTCCTTCTTATATATATTTTTTGTTTATTTTATTGACATTTATGAAATATACTGAGGGAAAAAAGTTAAGCAATTATTTATAATGGGGTTACCATAGGTGATCTTTGAAGCATTAGATCTTTTTAATTGGCAGGTTCGCAAACATGCCAGTTGATTGAAAATGACCTAATGGCTACCCGAAAGTGGTCAAAAGAAATAAAATCCGACTTCATAGTTAGGATTCGATCTGATGAGCATTTTAATTTCAAACGCTATTCTATTGAAAGGGAGGTAATTTGGAAAAATACGATTTTCAACTAATACCTGTACGAAAAGGGTGAGTATAACATTCAGTTTTAAACCGTTTTTCACTTTCTTGCTTTTGGATCTAAACATTGGACAGGAAAATGAAACTTTTACTCTAAAACTATTCGCACTATTGCCAGATTAGCTGTTTAAGCAAGGAGGCATAAAATCAGACTTTACATTATGTGAAATGTCAACCTGTTAATGTCATCGTACTCGTGAACGTTTGTCAACATATAGTTTTGACACTATGAAATTAAAAGTCCTATTTCTTCTAAACTGTGAATCCTCAAAGTATATTGCTAAACTTTTTTCCCTCAGTATATATTTCACTTCATGAATTACTTTAGTTCTCTAGGGCTGAAGAATGATGCCAGTGCTATTAGAGGGGATTGAAGAGGATTGAAGACATTATATGAAGTAAAATGAAATTGGCATTGGAGACTGAATATCTGTCTAGGGATATGTATTTATCAGTCACCCCTGATACTAACTGAATTGTTTCATCATAACCTAATAAACGTTTCCTATCTCACGGCATGTTACCTTTATCAGGTCATGATGACGTTGCACTTTTGAATGACGTCGCTAATGACACTGAATCAACACAAAAAATCGAAAAATACGTCATAATCGCTATTTTGAAGAGTGAAACAATGGGTAAACTGATAAATAGAATACCAGGTTCGCGTCTTTTGATATCAAGTTTACCAGGCTCGGCTTTGAGAACGCTTGTTGAATCGCTCGGCAAGCCTCGTGATGTCAACAAGCGTTCTCAAAACCTTGCCTGGTAAACATGATATCAAAAGACACTCACCTAGTATTCTCTATATCTTGGCAAGCCTTGCGATGTCAACAAGCGTTCTCAAAACCTTGACTGGTAAACATGATATCAAAAGACACTCACCTAGTATTCTCTATATCTTGGCAAGCCTTGCGATGTCAACAAGCGTTCTCAAAACCTTGCCTGGTAAACAGGATATCAAAAGACACTCACCTAGTATTCTCTATATCTTGGCAAGCCTTGCGATGTCAACAAGCGTTCTCAAAACCTTGACTGGTAAACATGATATCAAAAGACACTCACCTAGTATTCTCTATATCTTGGCAAGCCTTGCGATGTCAACAAGCGTTCTCAAAACCTTGCCTGGTAAACAGGATATCAAAAGACACTCACCTAGTATTCTCTATATCTTGGCAAGCCTTGCGATGTCAACAAGCGTTCTCAAAACCTTGCCTGGTAAACATGATATCAAAAGACACTCACCTAGTATTCTCTATGTACTGCCAATAACTACCATCAAACAGGGTGGAAGGTTTGTTTTCACCTACCTGATCGTGTATCAAGTCTGGAACTAACATTACTGCTGTTACTATCAAACACCTTTCTCTCTTCAGTTGCACTGACAGCTTCAACTTGCTTCGGCTTTTGGCTCTTCTTTCCCTGGCGAGTACATTGTAAAAATAAGTGTAAGTTAACAACAAAAGAGCTGCCACCCCTTCTGGTGTAAATTCACTCTTACTTTCCTACTAAATTACATTTAGGCCAACCATTTACAAAATCGTCTACTGTCCTACCAGTCAAGAGTGACAGTTACGTCATGTTTTGTTTACAAAGTTATTGGGTCTTATAATCGATAAATCACTTGTGCGGATAGGATTAATACACAACTGATCTATCGATTCGCGTTACCTCAAGTGGAGTGTACAAAATGTTTTACTTAACAATTATACATAAAGTATTACGTCACTGTCACTCTTGACTGGCAGGACAGTACCTGTTGTTGTACTAGTTATTCTCCAGATCAATACAATCAGTTAGGCACATCCGTTCGAACGAGATATATTATGTCAGTCCAAATATGATATCTAATTCGAAATAACATACCTTAATCGAGATGTAACATACTATATTTTAACTTAGATATTATATCTCCTTTGAGATACATATAACTCTACATCCGGATATCTATATTTCATTTGATATATTATATCTAAAACGACATATAAGTTTAGGCTATTTCAATTCACTTGATATTTTGAGGTGTTTATATCAGATGCGACAAGACAGTTCACTGACATACATTTTGAAGACAGTTCACCGACAGATTTGAAGACAGATCATCGACATACAGTGTTGCGAGCTCTGTGCGCTCAAGCAGCAAAATCTATCTGTCTGTCTGCCTGCTTTTCTGTAACAAAACTACCTAAACATAAGCCTTTTTGGATTGATATCAACGTTAAGCTAAATCGTATTTAAGAATAAGATCAGCTCTTGCAGTGAATTGTTCAGTAATAATTCATTGTTTGGAGGTCAGTTGTAAAGAAGATTAAATCACGATCGCGCTAGAGCTGATCTATTTCGATTCGCACACGCAATAAACAGACGAAAATGCATTGTTGCAAAGTCTTCAGCTTCTTCCAACTTGCGGTTAAGGGGTGGGGGCAATAATCCAAAATTGAGTTTGTTAATTGTTCGATGTTCGATGTCATCAACATTGTAGCAATACATGGCTATATCTTCATACAGTCTATATGATGGTCGGTTATTTATACATGTTCACATAATGAAACTAGCATATGTTCCTAGAATATACGTTTGACGATATTCTAACGACAGTTTATACTTCAGGAAGTGAAATCAGCACTGGCTGGTCCCAGTAGATATTGCTTTTCTTGTGTATGCCTCAACAAGGACGTAGATATTCCAAATAAAATTAATCATAACTTGTGGGGTTCGTAAGGCTATTCGCATAATTGAAAACCTTAACATTGAATGTACTCTTACGGATTCGCCAGAGTCTTTTTTCTCCATTTCATTCATAACCTAAACGTTAAAATTACGAAACCTGTAGGCTTTATTCGGTGCCTGTAATATAATGACGGACCAGGGTGATTTATCCAGTTTTCCAACAACGTGACAAACGTGAAACACTATTTGGATTTACTTCAGCATTGGAGGACGAGAACTTTCGACACTATTTTGTATAAAATTTCCCTGGTGAACTTACCCATGACGCTGGCTTTTTTGTAGGTATAAATTGTTTCTTTCGAATTAAAAATTTCGCGCTATGCGCAAATCGATACGAGACTGCGCATGACGCAAGAAAGACCACGTGTGCGGATTGAGAAAGAACAATATTTCGATCGAAATATATGGGATATGTCGATTGACATAACATATTTCGTTCTTGATATATTACAAGTGGTTATATCTAGATCGACATATTATATCTCGTTCGAACGGATGTGCCTAACTGACAATCGAACAGAACATAGTTTTATAGCAGTAGAAAGGTAACTCCAAACCAGTGGCAGTTCAGCTGCCACTAAATTTGGTGTAAACTTACACTTATTTTTACAGTGTATTAAGACAAAGCGTGGAGGCACAGTGGTTGCCTCTGGTGCTAGAGGTCCCAGGTTCGATCCCCGCTCGCGGCGAGGAAAATTTCGGAGTCCGAACGCGCTTTCTCTAGTGTCATTTGCAGGGATGACAGTAGATAAGTGCATCGTCCTTCGGATCGGGACGTTAACTGGATGTCCCCTGTGCAGGGAAAGTCACCCCTTGTGCAGGTTAAAGAACCCTGCGGTAATTTCGATATGGTTACTTGTAGGCTTTTATCCTGCAACCCGGAGTGTACAATGTACACCTGCCGATAATGCTTGAAAGCGAGCGCCAGGCAATATATAGAGAAAGAAAGAGAAAAAAAGACAACCAGTAGATTATTTGGGCCTCGCCACGTGAACACCTGTCTTCGGGGGTTTGCGAACAACAAAGGCGCAGACCAGCCTGCGCATCCGCGCAGACTGATCAGCGCATTTGTTATTCGAGTTTTGGAAAGTATCATCTCTTAACATGCTACAAGTGAAATTTTGATATTCTAGCTAGTCTCTGTAGCTGAGGAGACTGGTTTGAATCTTGCTTTTCAGAGGGTAAATATATCAAAGATGCTGACCAGGCTGTGCGGATGCGACTTCGCCTCCTCGGAAACGGTGGAAAATATTGCTGAAAAGGTTTGAAACGGAACCGCGTTTCCAGCCAATATCATGTGTTTTTTTTTTCTGCAATGAAAATACAATGCTCAAAAATTGTCTCGATATGGGAAGATATGCCCTTTTATACAATTGAGATACACGTCACCAATACTTTCAAGAATGATCTGACCGCATTTTAAAAATCAAGCTTCTTAAAATGCAGATTCCAATTCGCAATGCATCATCTCTAAAATGCACCATCTCTCAAGTTTTAAAGACAGGATCAAATCCATATTATAAATAGTTTGCTGTGATACTTCGTGACTACATCAATAGTCCATTTTATTCTTAACTGAATAATAGTTTGTCCAATGCAAAGATTTGAATGTTTCAGTTTTATACGCCCTTCCACTGTACGAGGGTGATCAAATAAAGAATGAGACTTTCTTCATAGTCTGAAAATCTGTGCGTGCATTTAGATAATATTCACCATAATGATAGTGTGACATCTTAGCAATTCAGGAAAAGAAACAATATGTTTGTGATTGATCAGTTGCCATAGTAACGTGATGTTTCGTGGAAGGACTTGAAGATGCATGACCGCGCTTATATTATTTTTTGCATACCTATGGTCATTCAAGTCATTTATTTTCGATCACAGATAGAATTTAACCTCTGTATATCATTTCTTCAACTGAACAGTCTTAGTGTTGCATAACATTCTATAAAAGAAGAACCAAATATGCATATCCTTTATTTCGGCTGTCTAGCAACCAATTTACTCGATTTTTTTTATAAACACACTACTTTGCGTTGCTATGGTAACTATGTTAGAAATGTATATCCTACAATAGGTATGTTTGTGTGCAGGTTACATGAACAAAACCCTGTCCACTTTAATTGCCTTTGACTATTTGATATTAGCTTTTAAAGTCAATAGGTCAGCGAAAAATACCAGATATTTCTTGGAAACTTGATTTTATAGATTTGTTTCCATGGTAACAGCTGAAGACTCTGAAGCATAACTTTTCCCCATTGGTTATAGACAGGTTGCATTAGCATATACAAGTATTACTAGAAAAATAAACTATACATCTCAATCTGTTGCCATGGTGACCACCTATAGTGAGCTGTCCACGCGTATTCACCTAGTCTGCTTATGTTGCCTGGCAACAAAAATTGGAACTGTGTAACACGTCGAATATGGTACATGTGAATAGCCAAAAAGACATGCTAGCTTTGAATGAGATTTCATAAGTCTAGCATGTAAATTCACTGCGCTATAACAAAAGTCTCGTTCTTTATTGGATGACCCTCGTATGTTGCCTTTTTTACACCAAATGCGCCCAGGCTAGAGCTGCACCCAGACGTGTTGTCATTTTGTATCCATCTGCTGAATCTGCAGCATGGGCCACTGAGCAGTGATTCTCCGTCGCATGAGTTCACAAGCTTGGCACTCCTCTAAGATGCATGCTGATCATTTCATTACTGACTGTGTTAAGTATAGGTTTTATCATTTT
Organism: Loripinus fragilis; assembly: GCA_964019695.1. Taxonomy (NCBI): domain Eukaryota; kingdom Metazoa; phylum Mollusca; class Bivalvia; order Lucinida; family Lucinidae; genus Loripinus; species Loripinus fragilis. The sequence continues at coordinate 6,516,617 of OZ026521.1, read as the reverse complement.
AAGTATGTCATGTGAATGGTTTTTTTTGTTTTTGTTTTGTTTGTTTGTTTGTTTGTTTGTTTGTTTGTTTGTTTGTTTGTTTGTTTTTATTTTTTTATTTTTTATTTTTTTTTTGTATATTGTGTTTGTTGCTGAGGGCCACATGGTAGAATAGTTTTATATAAGCTAAATGTGCTTTACCCTCATTAAATAATGTATATAAATAAATAAAAACAAAATGCAGATAGATGGCTCGTTTTGCTGTTATGCTCGCGGGAATGGTACAAAATATGAAACACGTGCGAAATTGCACAGATTCATTATTTCATGCATTTCCCGCGCGGCTGTTCACATTGACAGCGATGCTGAGACAAAAGTACATGTTTTTCTATATAGTGCCCCATCTGGCTGCATTTCACCAAATATGATGTTGCATAAAAGTTCTGCAATATCTAAATATTTTTAAAGTGTGCAAACCTGAAACCGTAGAAAAACGATCGTACGAACATCGTGAGAAACCCTTGTTGCGCGCATCCAATTGGTCGTTCGTGGTGATTCGCAGTTACGCACTTGCGTAATAAAAATAGTGCGTTCAATGGAGGTCACCTCATGTGGTAAAAGTGATTTTCCATACCATAAGGAACTGCTCTTAAAGGAAAGAATTCGCTCCCTCTGGGAGCAAATTCTTTCCTTTAAGAGAAGTTCCCATTTTGAAAAGGGACGCTGTTGGAGACATTCACTGCTTGAGCCGGTAGTCTCCATTTGATGTGCGTAACTTTTTCTGCGCTCAGGCTACGCCATTGCAATGATAGGTCGTAGTCTTGGATTGCGCAACAGGCATAGACCAAGATAAACAACATATTAGCATAATATTGTGAATATTGCTTATTTTTATGCATCAGTTTAGATATGTTTTTGTTGAAAAATAAGAAATTTGATCTTTAATTATGCACTCTAAAATTAACGCCAGGCCCCGAGATTATAACACTTTTTTCATGCTAAACTCAACTGAGCACGAAATGTATACTGCTCATAAATGTTAAAATGCCAACGATTTTTGGCATTTTAACATTTATTAGCATGATACCTACAATATCTTAGAGATTTAAAGCAAGATACTTCTTCGTTTGTTGGTATTTTATTTTTAAGAGCAGTTAAAATTTCGTGCTCAGTTGAGTTGAACATGAAAAAAGTTTTATAACCTCGGGGCCTCGTAGCTTGGGTTAAGATACATTTTTACCTACATTTTCTGATTGTTTTATCTTCGATTTCTGTCCCTTTTTAACATGCTCGTCTTCAAGAAAAAGAAAATTCCCACGTTTCCCTTTATTGTTCCACTCAATCTTCTTGAAGGCGTGTTTAAATTCATCATGTAGCCGTGGAATCCCTCCGTCATTTTCCTGCTTCGTGTCAGTTGCCCATCCCGTTAATCTGTCTAGTACGTTTTGTTTGGCCTTGTCAAAAGATTGCTTAGAAAACGACATTAATGCGTGTGATACCGTTTTAACAGCATGACGCCTTCGACGTAAATTACGGAAACTGTTATTGTTAAGCGTCGTAAATTTCCGTAACGTCGGTCCGCGTCAACGTAGGCCTGTTTAATTTTAGGGCGGCGTTGTTTGTTTTTTCGTGGTTTCGTTGAGCAATAAATATCTATTGAAGATCATAAACTATAATTATCAACATATTTTGCCATCACCGTCATGTACATACGTACGTACGTAAGTGCGTAGATACGTATGTACGCGCGCGCGTGTGGGGGTCTAGTTTGGGGATGGGGGAAACGGAAAACTTTTGTGGAACAGTCAAAAGCATGATCTACCTTTTGGGAATGGGGTCCCAGATCCTAATTGGCGTAGAAATGTAGTCAGGGTCTGAGAGACCATACCACCAGCGTGGTTAATGTTAGTGTCCGGTTTATATGCTCTCTTGTGGTTTAACTAAGTTATACAAAAACAGATCCCCAAAACTCCACGTGCGGATCCAGCAAGTTTCGAGGGGGGGTGGGGGCACGTCCAACTACAAGATACAAGATACAAGAAGCTTTATTTTACGTCGGTTACATATAACAAATAACATTAGCTACAAGAGCTATTTTCCGACAAACATAGCATAAAAGTTAGTGTTAACGAGTGTAAAAAGGCTGTAAAAATACATATTATATGGTTAAGACATAGTAATCAAGTAAAACAAGACAAGTATTACCCATAGTTAAACAAATCTAAAATAGAACAAAAAATATTAATAATATTATGATAATTTAAAAATAGCAATAAACCTATGAAATAGAAATAATATATATGAATAGCATGTCATAAGAGTTTAATTATAGGCTGATAAAATAGTAATAAAAAATATAGTAATATATCTGTGCAATAAAAATAATATATGTATGAAAATTCGTCATTTAGTATTTGATCACATATTGAGAATCACAGATAACGGTAGATATATTTACAAATATATACATGTATTCCATTGTAAAATCATGTTGCTTAGCTGCAATACTTGAGCGTCATAGCAGGGAAAATGACGTCTTAATAAAAAGGATATAGAGGGCTTGCTCTTTAAAGAGAAAGGCTTACTGCCATGGAGAGAAATGTGAAAAAGAAAATGCAAGAAAGCATGGCGAATTCCTATGAGTTCCCCATAGCTTCTTGCACAAGCGAAAAACGAAAGCAGCAGAAGAATTCTCACAGAGAATAGCCCAAAAGTATTCTTATGACCTTGAATTGGAGCTTCATCAGACAATAGTATAACAGCATGCTTGGGGTAATCAAAGTCGCCCTCACTCTGTGAAGGCTACCTTGAGCACTCCAAACACATGTTCGTCTATCAGACAAGCCATAGGCATGAAGTGAGAATGCCTATTAGCTTTACCAGATTATAAAGCAACTGAACATCAAAATATTATTGAGGGATGTCCAATTGCTTGCCGAGAGGGGTTGTAGGGGTTGTACCAGTATTCCTATGGATACCTACAGAATTTGTGATTTTCCAGATGGTGGGTTCCGAATTTCTGGTGCAACCTCTGTATCGGCCACGACTTCTACCTTCGTGCTCGGACGTCAAAGAATCCGCTATCAACAGTTCAGGTATTCTAAATTTACTGCACTCGGTCATATCTGACCATTATGCCATGTGTACTTTGTACACGCCGGATTGCAGGACGAAAGCCTACAAGTAACTTTATCTAAATTACTCTATGGTTCTTTAACCTGCATAGGGGGTGACTTTCACTGTACATTGGGGCCTTTAGTTAACGTCCCGATCTGAAGGACGACGCACTGATCTAGTGTCATCTCTGCACATGATACTTCGCACACCAACGCTTTTTTCGCCGTGAGCGGGAGTCAAACCACGGTCCTCTAGCACCGGAGGCAAGTACATGTACGCTATCCACTATGCTGTCACGCTTTCTTCTGGTACCGATTGTCCAAACGAAAGTGGAAAAATAAAGATTTAATTATTTGCAAAATATGAAAGGCGCGTTTGTGAACAGCAAGAAAAACACGTATAAACCTGTGATCACATCACTTAATAGGGGATATAGTAAATTAACTTTAAAACAGACACTAAGGAAAAATCAATTATTGTAAATGGCAATTCCAGCCCAGCTAGCAATCTATATGGGACACATATGGGCAGTGCGACCGGATTCCATATGGGTCCCATATGGGCTGGCCCATGTAAATAAAATAAAATAAATGGTAGAAGCAGAGGCGGATCCAGGATTTCTTGCTATGGGATTCAAATTTACAAAGGAGGTTTCGATTTGAAAATTGTATATGATTATTTGATAGTTTTTGCTGATTTGGCTTGAAATTCCTCAAAAAAGAGAATAATTTTGTCTCAAATGGGGGTTCAAGCGAACCACATGAATCCCTCTGTATCCGCAACTGTAGAAGCTAGCCATGCATTATAAACAAGGAAATAAGTTTATATAAAAGTGATTATATCATTTTTTTTTCTTTATGGGACTGTTATATGGGACCCATCTGGGCAACCTGCATATGGGCTAACCCATATGGGACCCATGCCGAACCCAGTTGCACTCCCCATATGGGACCCATATAGGCATGTTTGCTGGGAATCTGCCTGAAGCACGCGTGAAGCAAATTCTGACCAGCACTCAAAAGGGACTACTAGCCCGTTCTCCTCCATGGGGGAAATAGCAGTTGATCAGAAAGGGGTCGCCAAAATGTTGGATGGACTTAATGTGCACATTGAAGCTTGGTCTGGGGTGGTTTGGGGTGTTTTGGGGTGCTTTGGGATGTTTCAATGGACCCCCCAACTTATTTCGAATAAGCGTGTATTTCGAAAATTAGGCGTTCGAGTTATCGAGTTTTACTGTATTTGCTTCTGTCTCGGACCCAGTATGGCCAGTATGGGTCCGAGCTTCTCGATTTGATTTCGTACTTTAGTCAACCCAATATTTCGAATTTTATGTGTACTCGAAATGTTGGTTCTTTTCGGTTCAATTTGTTCACACTGCGAAAATTTATCTTAACTTCCGGTATAAACACACGTGAGAGCAGAAGCCGAAAAGTCAGTTTTTTTGTAGATTTCGGCAAATTATTGTCGTTTTTACTATTTCAATCATTACAAGAGGTAATTTTATTTTATATAAGCTTGCAATCGAACCGTTTTGATGATAAAAGAAGATGCAACACCTTGTAGAAATGACATTGCATCAGCTATGCGTCTAATTTTTCTGTAAGTCCCAGAGTCCAACAGTTTCAGACCGATAAATATACAATTACCCAGAAGAAATCAGCACCAAACAGAAGTCAGTTTACAAATTAACCGCATATGGACATTTTTATTTACTGCAGATTGTTGTCAAATTTATCAAAATTACTTTCCAAGGTCAAATGCAACTTAAGTTATTAAACCCCATCATCAATGTGATAAGTGTGTTGGAGTGGGTCCGAGCTTTCCTTGGGAGTAGATCCTAGCCGGTAGTGATTGATTTGGAGGAATCGGAATCCATACCTCATTCATTCTGCGCTAAATGGTTAAAATATGAAAATACACTGTCCCACGCTTTTAAAATATTCTTTATGCATGATATGTTAAGGCATTGGGTTTTGTATAACTCCTCTAATACCTGTGTGAGGTTTCTTACATAAAAAAGTTTAGATTATGAACAGAAAAATATAATTATTGAATAGACAATGCTTCTAAATCTACCAAAGTCTCGTGTCCCTGGTTTACGTCTTTCAAAAGTAGTTATTTTATAGGCCAATTTACATGTATTTTATCTAAAAGAAGTTGTTTTGTGTAAACCTAAGATACGATTAAATAGACTGGCGATACTCTTTACCTGTTTCAGATATAGAAATTTTGATGAAAAATTATAATAACTTTTCCCTATTTTTAAAGTAAGATACGTTACAGTCTTTTTATGGGTCTTAGCATTTAAAAAATCTGTTTATATTTAGTGTGCAACGGATTATTTTAGTTGCAAATATATCAGTATAAAAGATTTAAACCACAAAACCGTACTGTGAATTGTCTTTATAAAACCAAATACAAAGGTTTCATCCAGGACACAAAAACACCAAATTTTTTGGTAAGATACGTGACAGTGTTTTTCGAGTGCACTTCAGTCTATTATGAAGCTTTACCCTAATCCTTGCCCGCACAATACTGCCAAATGTTTACTTAATGGAAAGTAAAAAAGCATTCGTGGAATACTAGTTAGACCTGGCTAAAATGGACTTAAACATTTTATTGGAATAAGATACGTTAAAATAAGTTATGTGACACTCTATTAAAAGGCTGCATCTCTGTGCTGATAAATCAAGTGTACCCCTGTATTCACATGTGCTATGTTATTCATATTGTTAGCGGAAGCACTGGGCACTATTTTTTACTCATAGCTTAAGGCTATGAAGCAGGACAATTTGGAATTTGAATTTTACAAAATCAAAGATCTTTGAGAAACAAAGGTACAATATTGTTGAAAATATGATATTGTACAACATGAAGCATTTGAAACAATTGGAAATATGAAATTCTAAAACAACAATTAGCCAAACAAATGACCTTTTGGTCAATTTGAAAAAAGAAAACATTGTCTACAACAGATCCTTTCAGCATAACGTATCTTATGAAAAGTCACGTATCTTATTGAAAGCAAAAATGAAATATTTTGTCATAGCAAGAATTAATCAGCTATATTTTGTTTTAAAATTGAATTAACAGCACATGTGAATATTTATTTCAAAAAATAGTAAACTGGGCTCTTTGAGTTCAGATTATTTTGCATAACGTATCTTATGTTTTTGTAGCGTATATTATGAAATCAGGGCTTCCTGTCATCTGAAGTCACAACCTAAGAAAATATTGACTTAAAGATGGCATGGCTGGTTAAAAGTGATGTTGTCTTTTGTCACAATATTTCCTTGTCAGTGAAATGAAAATAACCCAAGTTCTTCATATGAATCTTTCGTATTTCATGTTAGATTTTAAAGAGTGTAAAATAGGCTATCTAAATATAATTCGAAAGTAACTCAACGTCTGATTAGATAATTTTCTTAATTTGCGACTCAAGGTGAAGTGATGTGTAGTATTGTCAAACATGTTGCTACTGGAAAGCGTCAGTGTCAATTTAGGGTATCAAAATCTGATATTGAAATAATCAAAGTGACATTTGAGCTAAAAGTATAAGATACGTTACAATCCCTTTGTAGACACTTGCTGGAATAACCGTTGGAATGATTGGTTTAATTGTTTGACTTTGGATAGTTTAATAATAGTTTATGAATTAGTTTGTGTTTGTTCTGATTCACACGGATAACTGATAATATTTTACATCATTTTCTATAAATACCGCTTTTACCCTGCAATTATGCACCCTATCTGTATTGTGTGCTCTGCTGGTTTTGAATTGATTATTTTAATATATAAAAGTTAAACATTTCTCATTAGTTATTGTACTAGACTCACTTCTAGTCAATTTAATCAACCAGGATGATTCAGGGTATGTCATAAAGTGGATGTACATTGTATAAACAGATGAGACTCCATATGTGTAAGATACGTTACAAAATGGTCTGTTTTTTTGAGAATGCTTATTGTGGTTATATAGAATACATAGTGTGTATGAAACCAAATTCTTATGATCATATAATACTGCAGCTTAGAAATTATACGAAAATGTCATGTGTTAAAGGGGATATTTGATTTTTATTGATTAAAATAAGAGATAATGTTAATAAAAATAATTTTTTTCAATTTGACATTGAATCTTCTTGCGCAGTACCACATGATGAAGACCACTATTGTTAAACACTTATTATATAGCTATACATTATTCCAGAGGGTATTTAAAACACATAGTTTGCATTCTCTAACATTTTACTACACTGAGTATTTTATCCTTATATATATTGTAACGTATCTTACGTTGTGTAGATAGCACACCTGTTTACGTCAATATTTTTCTTTCAAAAAAGCTTTATTTGGGTACACTGAAGTTTGTTTCCATAAATTAAAACGTTATTTTGTCAAATACAAACTTCATATAACAAATCTAAGGTATTCGATTTTCAACTTTTCTGATTTCACAATTGGCCAAGTTAACGTAGAATGAATGACCTGTTACATCCAGTGTCCCCCAGGGCTCTGTCCTGGGACCGATTCTCTGCCTGATGAGGTCTGCTCTCATGTACGACTGTTTGCTGATGATACAGCCCTGTATCCTACATTGGAAAGTGAGGATGATAGTTTGACACTCCAAAATGATCTCAACATTTTATCGGCGTGGGAGACCAGATGGGATATGGGATTCAACCCCTCAAAATGCCAGGTAGTGCATGTGACAGGATCCAAGAAACCTGTAAAAAGAGATCACATAATGCATAGACAGGTCTTGGAGTCTGTCACAAGTGCCAGGTATCTTGGGGTGGATATCTCTAGTTCCCTTTTAGTGTTTCCCCCAGCCAGTTTAAGCATGGCACAGCGCAATGCCCCTTTTCTCTGGCGCCATGCCTTTTTTTCCATGCCATGCCCCTTTTCTAAAACTACATAAAATGGCCTACATTTTGGTAAAAAAATCATGAGAATCTGACAAAAACTAAGCACGCTTAGGGATGTCTGTTACTAGACATAGTGGTTCTGGACGACAATATGTTGGTTCTGGACGACAATATGTTACAGGTTCCTGACGAAATAAAGAGTTATGTAGTGAACGTGTAATGTGTTTGGGAGCCTTGACGCATACTAAACTGCAAGAATATTATTTTGTCGTTGTATATTTGTTCAGGATAATTATCAAAACTAAATTAATCCAGTAGCAAGGCGAATTTATCCAGTTTACTCTTACCTGATACAATTATTGTTCTTGAAACTCTATTTTACTACTACATATGCCCGCATATGCTTATTTTGTGCATTCACTTTCGTTTTCTTTGTAATTTTTATGACTTGGTATCATGAGGCATTGTATTGTCCATCACATAAGCGAAATAAGTTTTCTCTTGTAAATCAGCTTACTTTAGACAAACACGTTTTTAAAACCAAACTGCAGCTACCTCAGTCATATTTCCAATGTTACAGGTGTGTAACGACTTCAAAAAGTTTGTTACAGGTTAATGTCGACAGCGTTACAGGTAGAGACGACAGTCTAATGGATTCTCTGGATTTCTGTTATACGAAATATCTTCTTATTTGGGTGAAGGTGAAATGCCATTTAATATTTTCGCTGATGAGGGACTTGCTGAAGAAGTCTTTGAACGTACTGAGAATGTGTACAATGGTTCGATCATTTGCAAAACCCTAACTATCCTGGTCTAAAGGACCTCTGACAGTGTTAATTAATTCACAGTGCCTATATGTTTGGGAAAAAAAATCAAAGTTGGTCAAATGTTTTTATCTACATTTACAGTCTCGCTGTTAGTCTCTGTTTCAATGGATAATACAGCTTTATTTTTAGCTAAAATGGTCATTTTTTGTATTAAATGTATAGGAAAATGGAAAAATATTTTAGCACTATTCCTCCCCAACACAATATATAGGTTTTCATGTGTATTCTTTTAAAACTCTTTCCTTCAAATATAATGTTATAATTAGTACGAGTAAGTTTCCTTTACATAGCTACTTAGTCCTGAAATATAACAGCATTTAGCATATTTGTCTTAGATTATAAAAATTGGCCTTTTAACGTTACTCAATTCTGTTGTTAGATGATTTTGTACATGCACTTACAGATAAGCTACATGGTCCCTAAATAGGTGTACTTTATGCATGGATGAATTGTTATGGTACATTGCTGCATAAAATTAAACCAGGTATATATAATGTCATCAAGGTAGAATATACTTTATTTGCAAACAACAACAACAACAACAACAACAACAACAACAACAACAACAACAACAACAACAGCAGCAACAGCAACAGCAGCAGCAGTTATATCAACGATTTTGACTTAAAAAGTCTTCCAAATGTGACTTTAATTTGGTATTGATGTTATAGTACCCTTACGAATGAAAAAAAATGTTTTGGTGCAGTCTAAATATGCATCCCCACGCCTTTGATATCATCTCCTGTAATGTCACAGGGATATATTTATCTAACGATTACATATTCTCGTTCATAATACATCAAACTTATCATTTTAAAAGGATACCAGTGTTACTTTATACGTAGGGAAGTTTTGGTCAGGATTGACAACATGCTATTGAGCAATAAGTGTGAAATGAATTGACATAGTCGCACGAAAATCTGATTTTGTTGCATGCGAAATTCCTATGCTGACAGCCTTTTTCCAAACATTTTCGCCACTGACAAAATGCAGGCCTGATCTTGGCCCTAGTAATCATCTACAGTTACTGAAATACCGGATTAATCCATGTCACTGCCATCGGATCTACAGATATTCCAGTTTCTTCAGAAAGAGGGGTAAGTTGTTCTGAATCCATGATTTCTTTTTGAATGATTGGTCATCTGTTAGTGATATGTCACTGCATAATTTCTTACGCACAACTTTTGTGGAGGTGCTTTCATTTGTCATTTTATGGATACTGATCAAACCAGAACCAGTTGAAATTTACACTTAATGTTGCGGCCCTGTATTTTGAAGGCCCGGACCTTGTATTTGACCAGCGTTGAAAAGGTTTCAGGGCAGTATTTACATCTGCTCAAGATAGAAAATTGTCGTCTCTAACCTGTTACAGAAAATATGACATCGTCTATTACCTGTTACACAGTCGTCTCTGACCAGTAACATTTGAAAAAAATGAAATCTGAGGTTTTCAGTTTTCTTTTAATAAGAACATGTGAAAACTGACTGAAAATTCATGTGGATTATATTGTTAGACAATGTATGCTAATACTATGGCGGAAATGCCAGTAATTGACCACAAATTATGTATTTCTGAAGTTTCTTTTCCGGACCATAGTTTTATGATTTAACAACAAATATCTACGACGCTTGTCTTTCTAATGCCAATCTAACAAACACTCAAATGATCGTAATGATCCAAACAAGCAAAAAACACTATATTATCATTTTCTGCGACTGATTTGTATGTTACCCCCTTCAACTGTCGTCCAAAACCCAAAATATGTCGTCTAAAACCTGTTATTTGTCGTCCAGCACAAGAACACAGTCGTCATGAACCAGTAATGGATTGTCGTCCAGAACCACCTTGTGTAGTAACAGACATCCCTAAGCGTGCTAAGGAAGTTACAGTTTTTTTCAGTTTGAAGCGAAGACACCTGCTGTTACAATATTTTACTCAGTGTTAATCCTTTATGTGTTAAAAAATAAATAAATAGGTGTCCAGAAACTGCCATTCAACAGTCAGTTTGAAAATGCTAAAATAATAATTAAAATAAGCAGTATAGTTTGCATTTTAAAAAGGACAGATAATAGAGTTGGCATCATGCTAAGGAACATAATTTTTTATTTGGCAATATCATATTCGATTTCCAACTTGGGCTTAAAAGTTCCCTCTTAGCCTGTCGCCGCGCGTTGAAAAATGTCCTCATAGCCTGTCGCCGCGTGTTCAAAAGTGTCCTCTTAGCCTGTTGTCACGCGCATAAAGTGCCCTTTTCCTGGAAACTTTACCATGCCCTTTTTGGGGGCTGGGGGAAACACTACCTTTCCTGGAATCCACACGTCGACCGGATAAGTGGAAATGCCAACCGTACACTTGACTTTGTACAACTGAATATTAAAACCCAAGATGTCAAAGGTACACGAAAAGGCATATAAAACCCTAGTCAGGCCACAGCTCAAATACGCTTCAGCTGTGTAGGACCCTCACACTAAAGTGAGGACTTCCCAAATTGAACAAGTCCAGCCAAGAGCTGCTCGCTGGACAGCCAACAACTATGATTGGCAAGCAAGTGCAACTCAGATTGTCTAAGATCTAGGATGGCATACTTTGAAGCAGATGCCCATCTTTGTCTGTTCTATAAAGTAATTTATGGATTGGTTGCCGGACCCCTCCTGGACTATATACAGTACAGTATCTATCTACAGTCGAACTTCGATGACTCGAATTCGTCGGGACCGTCAGTGCGAGTTCGACCCATCCATGTGTTCGAGCCAGGGATGGAGTACTCATACTCGTACTTGTACTCGTACTTACTCGAGTACTTTTTTTCCAGTATTTAGCTGTACTCTGTACTTAGCGAAATTCATGAGTACATGTACTCGTACTTACTTAAGTACTGTTACAAAAAAACATGTACTCATGAGTACATTACGAGTACTACTGAGTACTTTTTTATATTTCAATCAGATAGGGAAACTGTTAACTGTTTCTCAGGCCCTCACTCATCTGTTTCAAATGCCCCTAATCTGTCTTTTTTCATAGTTGAAAAAAGTGGCCTCATCTGATGCCAAAATCAAAATCTTGGCATTTTTATGCTTAAAATGAACAAAAAAGGTGTCCCATTATGTTTTGATCAAATAAAAAACATAAAAAGTGGCCTCATCTGTTTTTTGGGAAATAAAAAAATGTAAATAAAAAAATTGCCTGCCTCATCTGTTTTTCAAAAAAGTGACCTGAGAAACACTTGTTTATTTCTTTAGCCATATGCTAATAAATAGAAAAAGTGTATTTTACCTATCAAGCTTTTTAATTATCTATATTAACAATGGACTTGATGAAAGGCCTAGTGATGCACATAATTGGCCAGATTTTGGATTGCTACAATGTACTTAAATTAGTATATTGTTGTATTTGTCACACTTGCTGCAAGATAAGACGTATTTACCCCAAATACTGGGACAGATATATACCTGAGCAGACACTGCACACCCAGATCAGGAGCAGTCTGGTAATGGTCTATGCTGTTTGATATTTGATCTGCATTCTAACATGTACATGTATGCATTGATGAATCATGCTGATCCCTTTGTCAGACAATTATGTCAATAATTTTTGGTGTCCAAATATTTATGAATTATCTCCCCAAACATGCATTTTATTAAACTGTTTATTTAACCGTTACTTGTGAATACCTTAGTTCTCTCAGCAACGAGCTAAAATTCCACAGTATTTGAGTGAACCAGTTCCTCTCGAGTAGAAGCAAAATATCCTCCTCTTGCAAAATTAGCAAACAAATACCTTGCCATTCAGGCATCTTCAGCTGCTGCTGAATGACTGTTCTGTTCAGTATTGGTGGCAAGGATTTCAGACCAGACAGATGTAGGTTAAAGGATGAATCATTTGAAAGATTGATGATGATAAGGTGTAACAATGAAGTGCCCAGTCCAGTTGTGAAAGACAATAAATAAAAATATCAGGAATAATGTAATCATTATAACAGAACCGTTCTCAAGCTCATCACATAAAGCGCCAAAATCAAAATCTAGAAGACAAACACTGTAGATTCAGATTATGAGCCGTCACATCTGGATCTGCAGAGTTTGCAGAATCAGCTATTGTTTTATTTAGTGCTTAAATTATGGTTAATAACTTGTATCAGGTTTTATCTATTGAATCTTAGATGTCACTACTATGTATGTACTTGTACATATTATAAATATCTGCAGCCTGTTTAGTTATATAATTTGGCTTTTGTCTTAAATTTTCATTGTATACTGTATAGTACTCATAGTACTCAGATGTACTCATGAGTACTTTTCTAAAGTACTCAGTACTTACTTAAAGATCAACTGAAAAGGTAAAAATAAGTTTTTAACCAAATATTTCAGAAAATAGCAATTATTGTGAGAAAGAGATTGCTGAAAACCGCATCTAAAAACTCCTATCCATTCAAAAGTTATGACTACTTCGATTTTGGACTGGAAATTTTTCCCCAAAACAGACTTGAAAAACTAAAAATAGATTCTATCCAACAATGCACCATTCTGTGATGTCATATGAGTTTTGAAATTTTCAATGAATTTAAATATTTGCAAATGCAAAGAAAATGTCAAACTTTAGTATGCTTTTCTGTGAAACAACGAAGATTGATCTTGCATAAATGGTTTTCTGTATATTAAATTGCATTTTATTAAAATTTTATGCTTTAAATTCAAATTTAAATAAAAGTTTAAATTCACTTTTTCCATGCATTTCTCATTCTAAATAATACAAAAATGAGTAAATCCAATTTTTATGTTAACTTATTTAGAAACATTAAAAAGATAATCCAAAAATATGTTGCCTGAAAGGAAAAATTACATTTTTAAAATTTCAAAAACAAAAATTTAAAATTCAATTTCTCGCTTTTCTACGCAAATTTACCAAAAATTATTTAATCGGACAAAATAGAATTTAGGCAATTAAAACATTGGCATTTTCAAACTGAAGATATTCTTTTCAAATACACAGTTAGAGATATTTGAATTTAAACCACTTTTTTCAAATCATCATATGACATCACAGAATGGTGCATTGTGGGATAGAATCTATTTTTAGTTTTCCAAGTCTGTTTTGGAAAACCAAAACCAAGTCCGAAATTCAAATAGGCATAACTTTTTTAATAATTGGAATTTTTTGATGCGGTTTTCAGCATTTTGTTGTATGATATAAGTTTTTTCACTTCATTTCATTTCTAAAACCTTTTCATATGATCTTTAAGTACATTTACAAAATGTGTACTCAGTACTTACTCGAGTACTTTCAAAACAGTCAGTACTCAGTACTTACTCAAGTACTTTTTCTTAGTACTCGCTTCATCCCTGGTTCGAGCGATACCTAGCCTGACAATTTTCAAGTTGGTTCATGTGTACTTTATGTCATCACGGACACCACGTTTTTTCGACCAAAGATGCAAAGCGCATGTGACACCTGTCACTGATCAATAACCCTTTGCACGCTAGAATTAAAATTATAAGCCGCATGTGTTAGCATATGAACCTGTTTAAAGTAAATACATTTATCAGCATGCGCATATGCGCAGGCTGATCAATGCATTTGCTATCGAGTAACCTGTACCGTTTGTCTTCTTTTGGTTGAATGTTCCTGTATATGTGTCGCTACAGTTTATGTTCGGTTGTTTTTCGTTTTCTTTAGAACAATAAAAGAAAAAAAAAAGGTTATTTCTTATTATTTATTCAGAATTTGCAAGTTTCAATTAATAACAACAAAAAAACATGAAAAAAATGACAAACTCCCCAGGATGTTTACAACAAAGACGGGGATCAGACTGTACCGCCGCACAATCTGATACCTGTCTTTATCCAGTCAGGCATGTTTTACTCATTTTGACATGCGAATTCATGATTACAAAGCATCTCATTAATTGTCTTTAATCATTTTCGGCCGCCCTACTAAGTGGTGACAAGTGAGAACTTACTCAAAACTTTGATCTGATAAATTGCCACTAATTTTTTCACATGTTCCGCTTGTCAGTTAGGTAACCCAAGCGCAAAATCATCATTGCCACGGAGCGCTTATAAATACAATAATGAACTTAAATCAAGCGTGTGACTGATCCATTTGGTTCGAGCCATCATAGCGTTTTTACATAAAAATGTCGCCCTGCGGACTGTGCTTTGAGTTCGAGAGTTCGAGCCATCGCTGTTTGAGCCTGGGGTGAATTTTAAATTTAAATGTAAAGGGAAATTGCCGGGACCGACGAACGAGTTCGAGCGATCCCTGGTGTTCGAGACAGGCGAGTTCGAGCGACCAAAGTTCGACTGTATGTATCTATCCATCTATCTATCTATCGATAGATAGATAGATAGATAGATAGATAGATAGATAGATAGATAGATAGATAAGTTGCCATTAAAAGTTGCCTTGAAAAGAATCACAAGTTTGTGCAAGCCTTCTACCACTTAGCAAAAATTATATCCTTTGGCAAATTTTGGGGGTTTGAAAATGTAAATTCCTGATTCCTCTCTGGTGAGCCCATTTGTAGATGACATGGTCATGGAGTCAGGAACTAAGGAAATGTGCTACAAAATGATCCCGACAGCAGTGTTTCTTTCTATCTTACTGGCTTCACTCATACTCAGAGCTCTCTGAAATGCAGAATTACGCGTATTGGCACGCTTTTTCGCTGGGACGCATGATTTTCCCTAGGCGGGAGTTCCGCGTACGCATGTTTTTTTAGTCGGCACGCACTAAAAATCCAGTAGCTGAGAGATAAATACACACCAGGAGATCAAAAGCCCTTTGATAATTTCGACTGTGACACGCGAGAGACGTGATTATTGTCATGTCTCTGTTGACCAATCGTATGACTCGGACTGCAGTGTAGCATTTCTGACAGGTGCTTGACAGGATTACCGATGCGGGACAGTGTGATTATAAAGAGGTGATTATTAAAGTAATTAAGCAAGGATTATCCGATAATTGTTTGAAACAGATGCGCTACCGATTTACCCTTAATTAAAGGGAGAAAAACTAATAGGGTATTGTAAACAACATCTGACTACCGACTTCCGAATTCGACTGATTAGGGATAAAAAAGAACATATTTAATTGCACTAGTTTGCGATTTGAGCAACATAAACATGGAGAAAAAACAATAAGTTTACGGATTTGCATTTCTTCATTGGTTCATTGCTACGGCAAACAAAAGAGTCTGAGAATTGTTTAAAAAAAGGTACATCGGTAAGCCGTAATGGTAACGTCCGACTGACAAAAGTTCCAAATGAAGCTACACAACAAGCCATATCGGATGAATAAACACAAACAAATCACTTTCAGCAAGTAAAATTGTTCATTCTAAATGATGGAAGCCATGTTAAATGGCTGAGTAATATCAGTCTATACATTGCAATCGCCGTAGACACTAGCGAGATGCGTTTTTTTTAGAAGAAAAAAGACTTCTGTCTGCATAAGATTATACAAAACAGAGGACTGCTGTCTGCCTGCCTGCCTGCCTGTCTGTCTTGTTAATGAATAAAACAAGTACCAACAGTTTAATCTTTTATTTTGATAAGGCCAAACAAAAAAATTTGTGTTCAGGTTACATGAAAAAATATACCAAAATATTTTGTTTTGTTAAGTAAGAACAATCCATTAATGCTTAAAGGGTTAAAATCAGTCAATCCAAAAATTATTCAAATGTATCACTTCCGGCTAAAATGGAAAAGATATACGGTATGCACAAAGTGGTGGGACTCCAACTTTTTTGGAGTGGGACTCCCACTTTTTCCAGTGGGACTCCTACTTTTTGCCAGATTGGAGTCCTGAACTCCTGTTTTCAAAATCCTAGTGAGAGCTCTGATACTTGAGTATTACGCCAGGGAGTGCTCATTTTGATAAAATAAAAAGCAAAAAAAACTTGTGGCTGAATTTTTGTTTAAATAAGGAGTTCCCTAAACTCCTCTATGGACTGGATATTGGCCACAGAAGGAGACAGACTATTCTTCAGGGCATCACTGTATGTCTATTGCCTGCGGTATTGAGCACTATGTGATGACCTGGTAGTTTTCAAACTGAGCAGGGGTCATATACTTGTCTTTTTCAATAGACACTGCTCCACAATGAATCTTGTGAAAGAGAAGCAAGGAGGACTGGTCCCTCCTTGCCTCAAGAGATGGCCATTCAAGCTCATCAAGCATTTTGCCGACACTACTCGTGATTCTGCAAGACCATAATTTTTGATGACCCCTTGTGTGAAAATTTGGGGGTCATTGACAAATTTACATGGTAGACTCTTTTCACATTGTTAGTGTGCATGCGTCAAACTGTCTTAACTCTGCAAGATGACACTCGAAGGGGGAATGTTTATATGGCTGCCGATACATTACACAATGGAATATGAAAACGGTTAAAAGGAAATTAAATTCGCAAATAAAGATTCAACAAATTGCAAAAATAAATGATAGTTTTAACAAAATAAGTGATTAATTCCAATACCCTTGTCATGATGTCTGCCTAGCGGATTTGGACAAGTACCCACATTGAGGCTGAAGTTCTATTATTTGAGATCAGAATAACTGATTTAATTACTTTTTTCTGAATGAGCGGGTGCATTAATGTTGTGGTTCGGACCCAGTATACTGTATCCGAGATTATAACATATGATATCAATAATTTACTTCAATACTATGCGTATGCGAGCAGTGTAGAGCCTGGTAGGCTTCATGTTTATACAAGGTATATGATTACATTCCATGATACACTTGATGTCTGAACGGGGTCTCTCTGGTTTGTTACTGGAAGGCCATCTCGCGAGAAAACCTGTCTTGCAAGTCTCAGACTTATTAACACTCAAACCAGTCTGTTCAGCTACAGAGACGAGCTAAATATTAAACTTTGCATTAAGTAGTTTAGATATTATACTTTCCAATAAGAGAAAAGTAAAGGCACTGATCAGACTGCGCGAATTTTGGAAGACAGTTCTACAAAAAGTCAGGTTTTCTCGCGTCGAGGCCCATTTTAATATGTACTAATGCATTCAGTCCTTTAATACTATGCCGAAGAGGGGGGGGGGGGTCTTTTGAAGGCAATAAAAGCACACATGCCTTTCCTTTCGGCACCTTTGTCATAGCACATACTTAAATATTCTGCATCATACTGGAGTAGGCTTGGGACCACTCACAGCCTTTGTTAGCTGTTTAGCCCCTGATAGCCAAATACTGTAGTTTTTGTACATGTGTTTTGTCTAATAAAATTTTTTTTTCCAGAAAACCTGAAAAAAATTTTAGGCTTCCCCAGTAAATTTAGGTCGGGTTACCCTAAGCACGGGGATTTTAAGTACCAATTAAAGAAAGCGACATATCACGTCATAATTCATTCATATTTTGCGAAGGACAGGCTCAAGCCTAATTGAGTTAATGATTATACTTTTTTAGGGGAAAAAGTTCAAGCGAGAAGCATAATTGAACTTTATGCCCTTGATAACACCGCAATCAGCCCCTGGTTCATTATGATAAACTTGGTGGTGGTGGGGAGGTGGTGGTTTTTTCTGGTATATGTCTTTAACTGTGAAGTGGTAAGAGCAATCTTACTGCAACTGCATCTGCATCCGGCATAGTCAAATGATAACATTGCTGTGATTTTACAAAAGCTACATGTATGACTCTACCATGTACCTCTAAGATTACATTAAGATTGGTCAAACAGTAATTTGATAGGCTTTTTTTTCTTTGCATCATTTGCCATGGAACCTTTCCAGTCCTTTGGCGCTTTTTTAAAAGTCTTCAGGTCTTAGATCAAAAGTATTTTGCTGCGCCCAAAGAACTTAATTAAATTTTCTTTATTTATAATGTTGACTCTTTATGGTTTTGGCAGATAGTCAAAAACAATTTCTGTTACACCTTGAAAGTTATCTGGTATATGAGAAAGAACATGAAGTTGGACATTGCCATCAACTATGTTTGCTACTGGTTGTTTTTTGTTGTCAGTACATTGAAGTCAGCATTAAAAGAATGTAAAACCTTTGATTTCTCAGTTGTGCAGCCATATCATTAGCTGTTGCATTCAAAAGTAGGAAACTCGACTATGGGTAGTAGTTCTATATTGTGCTGTATGCAAGATTTATACAGGGTAAACAAGTTGATAAGGCTGCCCCGTTTCATGAAAATACATAATTGAGCTGCGACATGTGGTTTCAAACAATGTGGCATTTTGACAAGTGTAGACTCCGACGAGCCTGTGCAGCCTCTTTTTAGGCTAAAAAACTCCAAATGATGTTCAGTCTAACTTAACACTCAAAAAATAATCAAGTGACTAGCAAAGGCTCTGATCAGACTGCCCATATGGGCAGGCTGATCTGAGGCTTATGCTAGTTGCACATACCACATTGTTGGAAATCTCATGTCGCGGCTCATATATCAATTAAGACAATCATAAATGTGAATCTTTCAACTGTTACATTTTTCTTGCAGGGAAACTTGTATGATATACCATTCATCCAGTGACGGAGTCCTTCATAAATCTACAAGATGAGCTTTGACAGTAGTAGCCTCTCCTCTGCAGCAGGAAAAGGTAAAGCTGATCCAGAGATGCAGGCATTTGTACAAGAACAGATGGCTATCGCTCAGATCAAAGACAATATTGACAAGATGACGGAAACATGTTGGAATGTATGCATGGACAAACCTAAAGATAAATTAGACAGCAGGACAGAATCTTGCTTCACAAACTGTGTACAGAGAAATATAGACTGCGCCTTGTTTATTAGTAATAGATATATGCAGAAATTACAAGGACATTCATGATTATATTTCATAGTTGTCAGGAACTAACAAGGATGGGTGTGATCATAATTTTATGATTATTAATACGGTAAATGTTCTAAAATTTCGAACATGTGTTGCATGCCAAAAATGCTTAGACAAACAGTGCAGACTCAGATCAGATTGCTTCTTCAGAAGCAGTCCGATCAGGATCTTCCCTGTTTGCTATTCTGACAAGCATTTTGTGAATTCTAGCCCTAAAACCAACATTTATTTGAGAACAGAAAGAGAAAGTGATCAAATTTTAAAACATTTACCATATGATATAGCATTTCCATTTACCATATAGCATTTGACTGGATAAGAGACTAGGATTTGAACAAAGCTATATATAAAGATGAGAGACCTACTGTATATTTCAACCCTTATCATGATAAACCTGTTTATATTCTGTGTTTGAAACAGTGTAGCTCCAGATTATGTGTAGCTGGCTTCTGAGACTCAGAGGTCAGCTGACCAGGATCTGAAGTAGTTTTGTTTTTTTCGGCCTACAGTAAAACCTGTCTTAAATGGCCACTCAAAAAGAACACCAAAATTGGTTTCAATACCAATTATTGCTTAATGCAGGTCAAAAGTATTGCAGAATGCTCCAAAGGGAGCATTCTGCAATAATTTCAACCTTCATTAAGCTACCATTTACCTTTAAGAACTTTGTTTTGTCTATTTCTAAGTGGCCATTTAAGACAGGTTTTACTGTACATGCCAATAACTGAACTTGATTTTCCCTACAAGTAAATTTGATAAAGTTGGGGAAGAGTGTTGTACAATCATGATAAGGGTTAGGTTTAGTCAACTTAATTGTTTTGATTAAAATGCAAAGTATGGACAGAAGTTTTAGTGATCAATAGAACATCTTTTAATCTTGCATCTCAAAATTTTGTAGGTAGAAATTGTTTAAAAGCATTAGGGTGTGACTGCTATTTAAATAGCAGAGATTTGTATACAGGTAAATACCGAGAGATTGCATATGATCTATACCAGGTAATTGGAAGTGTCTCAACCAATATGATGTGTGTACTCCATAAATCATATAATTGAGCTTGATCTTTTATGATTCGATACATATTTTGTGGGTACTCAAAAGAACCACCTCATCCTGAGGTGGTTCTTTTGAGTACCAACAAGATATGTTTATTTAATAATAATTAATTAGATGAAGATGATTCCCATTTGATCTAAACATTTGAAATACTAGTTGCCTGCCAAAATGCATATACAAATAGTGCAGGCAGAGATTAGACTGCATCTGAAGTGCCAGTCTGCTCAGTGTCTTTCCAGTTTGCTATTCTGACAAGCATTTTGCAATTTCCAGCCCTGTTTGTCGACATTTTATTTGAGAACAGAAATAGAAAAGTGTTTTAAATTTTCGCTATAATCCTAAACTCTGGCCATTGATTTGGACATCTACACATTTTGTCACTTTTAACTGCAGTTTCCAGATATTTTAGATTTAGTTGTAAAAGAGAACATTAGAAAGGTTGAATGAGCAGAATAAATTGTGTATCCTTAGTGGGTAAAAGTAATTTTTGTTTGTGACTTTGAATTTTTGATATTTCACGTTTTTATGCCCCTGCCATTTTCAATAGGGAGCATATAGCATCACCCAGGCCCTTGTCCGTACCTGTAGTAGTAAGACTTTCTCTCATATATTGGTCCTTAGCAGGGGCATTAGTGTTGCACCGACACATTTCTAATTTTTTTTACTTTTACTTCTCTTTTTCTACTTCTTGTTAAAAAACTATCAAAAATACTTCCCAAAGTGGTGTACAATGTATATCATTCCCAATTTATTAGTTCTACATTTTGGTGAAATTTTCATGAAAATCCGATCAAAAATACCAAAGTTACAGATGCATGAAAATTTGCATAAAAATGTGAATGAAAACATGTTTTCATTCACATTTTTATGCAAATTTTCATGAGTTTTTATGGTGGGCAATTAAAGCAACAAATATGTTCCAGCCTTACACTGCTAATTCTTAAATGGTTTTTTTAATCCATTTAAAATGGCGGTTCAGTTCTAGTTTTCCCAATTTGATGGTCCAATTTGCTTTTTTTCCCAAATTCAGGTAGAGGATCACCTGAAAACCATTTGTGCTAAATTATTTTCGACACAGTTAATTTTGTCAAGGTCTTTTTAAAGTTATCAAGTATATTTATATGAAAAACTGGCAGCCATGCTTTCAATGGACCAATATAATTTAAACAATCTTGGTAGATGATCACCCAAGGCCCTTAAGTGTTAAATTATTTTAATATCTGTAGTTTTTGAGAAGACTTTTATAAGTTTTCCTGATAATATACAATGGAAAAAAATGCATCCCCCCACCGCACCGTATGGCTGGGGTGATATAAACATTGTATGTCCACAGGAATTACCACAATCACTGACCAGCCCGCTGATGTTTTATTCAGTTTTATCACATGATGTCGCCTCTGTGAGTGATATAACACCATGTTGGGTTTTTTGCCCATTTTGGCAACCGGTGTTGGGTCATGTTCCCAATGGCAAAAGTATGTTTTTTCCCAATTTCAACCCGTCTTCAGGGTTTCTGACAAAGCGAGACTCAAACCAGTCTCCTCAGTTACAGAGACTTGCTAGTAAATTGAAAATTTGCTTGTATCTTGTGATACAGGTACTTTCAAATAAGCGACTAACAAAGGCACTGGTCAGACTGCGCATGTGCACAGGCTGGCCAGTGCCCCTTTATTGTTTGCAAGTGCTGGACAGATTTCTCGCGTTGATGCCCAAATAATGATGACCCTATATCCTTTGCTTGCTGGGTCAGTTTACATGGCCTTATTAGCGAGTTATGTCTAAAACAGCTACTGTGTATGAGCCAGCACATGAGATTCTTACTTATGGCATTGTCAAGCAATGAAGGCTTGGACTCCCCTGAGGCTTTGTAGCTTGCCTGCCCAGACTCCCCAGAGCCTTTGTTGCTGGCCTGCCCAGACTCCCCAGAGCCTTTGTTGCTCACCTGCCCAGACTCCCCAGAGTCTTTGTTGCTTGCCTGCCCAGACTCCCAAGAGCCTTTGTTGCTCGCCTGACAGACTCCCCAGAGCCTTTGTTGCTTGCCTGCCCAGACTCCCAAGAACCTTTGTTGCTTGCCTGCCCAGACTCCCCAGAGTCTTTGTTGCTCGCCTGCCCTGACTCTCCAGAGCCTTTGTTGCTCGCCTGCCTAGCCTCCCAAGCCTTTATTGCTCGCCTGTCCCGACTCCCCAGAGCCTTTTTTGCTAGTCTGCCCAGACTCCCCAGAGTCTTTGTTGCTCACCTGACAGACTCCCCAGAGCCTTTGTTACTCGCCTGACAGACTCCCCAGAGCCTTTGTTGCTTGCCTGCCCAGACTCCCCAGAGCCTTTTTTGCTCGTCTGCCCAGACTCCCCAGAACCTTTGTTGCTGGCCAGCCCAGACTACCCAGAACCATTGTTGCTTGCCTGCCTAGACTCCCCAGAGCCTTTATTGCTCGCCTGTCCCGACTCCCCAGAGCCTTTGTTGCTTGCATACACCAAGTACTGCTGTTGGTGAAGCCTCAGACCAAAACTTCAACCTCTAGCCCCACTGGATACATCAGCATGTGACTTTAAAGGAGATTTGTACAGAATATGGTAAGTACCAAAATATTATCTGCTAGCACATGTGGGCCTCGACGAGAGAAAACCCGTCTTCCGGGTTTGCCAACAACAAAGGAGCAGACCGTAATCTGATCAGCATCTTTGGTATTCACTCAATGCAAAGTATCATATCAACTTGCTACAAGCGAAATTTCAATATTCTAGCTAGTCTCTGTAGCCGAGCAGACTGGTTTGGGTATGACCTGTTTTGGAAACCCTGAAGAAAGTTTTTCTCGAGTCGAGGCCCATTTAGTTTTCTAGGGTATGCATGTGTTGGCTCTATTTTACATAACACTCGTTCAAAATTTGGGAAAAAATTAACACAACAAAGTTTTTTGCAGTAATTGTTTTTTTATTCTTTAAACTGTTAGAATCATTCTTAATGCCAGTCAGGCAAAAAGATTCTCTCAGCGGCTATTTCACAAAGGGAAATCACTCTTGATACTCAAAAAGCTTACATCCCTTGTATGGCCATTATAATTAGAACAAAGCAATTGTAAAACCTGTGCACACTTCAATAAACAGATGAAATAATAGTTTTGTCAAAGTTAGGATCTCTTGGACAGTTACATGACTCGTAAAAATGAGTTGCAATACACATTATGTAATTTATGTTCATATAAGCACACTTTATGAACATAAAATTGTGATTCTTTTCTTATCTCTCAAAAACTATGTTTTGGGTACTCAAAAAGAACCGTCTCTGTGAGACGGTTCTTTTTGAGTACTCAAAACTATGTATGCTTTGGTTGAGGAAAAAGTAAATTGTTTTAGAACTACCCTCTCACCTAAAGACTTACAGTAAATCTACATTTCATGAAATGACTACTCATGATAAATTTTCAGCAGTTTCATAAATACAAAAATTCACAAGAGAAAAATATTTAGATGCCACAAAAAGATAGATTTTTTTTTTTACTAAAATAGAAATTGTCTAACACTATAAGCAAATCTCCATCAGTGAGTTTATCTGTTGCAACGAAATTCTACAAAGTAACGAAAAATACATTGTGTTGAAATAAAAATCTAACTCAAAATTATTACTATATAAAAATGCTTGCAATAAACTCTTAAAGCAGCTTCAATAAATAGTAGCAGAAAAATTAAAAATTTTGTAGTTTCTGAAAAAAAAATGAGCCAGCTCAGGATATTTTGATACTTATGGTACAGACTGTGAAGGTAAAAGATGTGTAAAACAGCCACTCTAAAGAAGACCGAAAATTGGTCTCAAAGACCAATTATTGCCTAATACAGGTCAAAAGTATTGCAGAATGCATTCTGCAAAAATACTTTTGACCTTTATTAAGCTACCATTTGTCATTAAGATCTTTGTTTTGTCTATTTTTGAGTGGCTGTTTTACACAGGTTTTACTGTATGTGAAAAGCAAAGGTGTCTTTAACTCTTCTTGCTAGCAGTGACTTGTCATTGCAAACAGTTTGACACTCTGATAAGTTTCCTGCAAGAACTTTTTGAAAAAAGTCAGTAGACAACAACAACATCATGAAAAATTACCCTGCTTGCAGAGATAAAGAGTGAGTGTTATCTGTGTGATAAGCATCAGATCTCATGAGCTGGCCCAAACAGATTTCTTGACCTCACAGGAGATCATCTGCCAGTGGTATATATCATATTCACCTTGACAATGTTCTGCCCAATCTGATATTACCTTTTGACCACATTAGCCTGCCTAAAAGATCATGCCTTAAAGATCAATTAAGTAAGATTACACACCTTCAAAGTCATGAAACATAAGCTTTACAAGTTTACCTCATAGATTTACCTTTTAATGCTTTTGCAAACAGAGCAGACCCAGATCAGGCAGCTCTTGTAAAAGCTGTCTGATCAGGGTTTACTCTGTTTGCTTATGGAAATATGATATATCTGAACCTACAATAGTGGACCTGACATGTAATTTCTTTGTTCTATGTCCAAAATGAAGGTTTATTTATATAATAAATCATAGTGGGTGGAGCCTAGCATGAATATTCATGAAGGAAAGGGTTACGGCACTTGCATTTAGAATGGCCAAAACCCTTTCAAGGGTGGAAGTTCTTTTATTTCCAAATCCTGAACTTTTCAAATTTAAATTGTAAAAATTGCAGAGTGCCTCAAAACATCAACAAATTCAAATGCTCAGTTGTCATTGGATATTAAGCTGAAAATTAATCAGTAAAGCTAATGTAATCTGCTGAATTCAGTATTTTGAAGCTGGCTTTTAAGTACCCGTGACTGGGTCTGATCAGCATTCAAAGTGTTTGCTTTATGATCAAAAGTAGTCTGAATCGCATTTAAATAGGTGCAGCAGATGTAAAAAGCAGACTACATTTTCAGGTCATGGAAAGAGCAGTTATCAAGGTGAATGAGATATATTCAACTCCCAGTATGCCAATGAAAAAAGGATCGAAAGTTTTTCATGTCAAAATAAAAATGGTGCTTTAAGATCAATAACTGAAAAGAGCTCTAAAAATCTATGTCCAACTTGAAAAGCCAAAATTTATGGCAAGAGTATATTAATGTTCAAAAAATATAATAATAACAATTTATGTTTAATAATGTAAAAAATAACTAACAAAACAAAACTTTAACCAGACACAGAAAAATCTATGTATATATACCATCCCCAGACTGCATGTTTTTTTTGGGGGGAAGGTTTCATATATTTTTTACAAAATAAAGATTCTCCTATGTCGGGTTAGACTGATTCGGGACATAGGAATATCGTAAATTGTTGGTTTCATTCCAATCAAAATAAGTTGTTCTTTGTTTCAAGAAAAATCTTAAAAATGTAAATATGGTTTTTGACAACAGCTTGAAGTCAATATTTTTAGATAATTTTGCTTTTACATCTTAACAACAAATGTTAGATT
This sequence comes from Loripinus fragilis, assembly GCA_964019695.1. Lineage (NCBI taxonomy): Eukaryota > Metazoa > Mollusca > Bivalvia > Lucinida > Lucinidae > Loripinus > Loripinus fragilis. Next base: position 6,490,543 of record OZ026521.1, on the reverse strand, counting down.
TGCTGGTCTAGTTCGATCAGTGTGCTGTTGAATATGGACCTAGTTAGAAGATCTGATTTTTGCTGCATGCACACAAGAAAGGCAGTGACCATGATCTTTGTTATTCCATTTCTGGAAAGGGTGGTGTCTACATATGTCACATTCAAAATTTCAAGATTCTAGCTAGTCTCTGTAAGGTCCATATTAGATGTAACTTATGCCAAGATAGAAGGGTTTCCTTCTGAATTTCTTCTCAACCGAAACATATGTTATTGGTGCTCAATAGAACCGTCTCGATGAGATGGTTCTTTTAAGTCCCAACAACATACATTTCTATCGAGCGATAAGAAAATAATCAAACTTTTACACTCAATAACGTAGCTGAACTCTAGTTTTAGGTTATTAAGCATCAGAGAACTTAATCAAATTGTATTTTGGGATAAAAAGCAGTAAAATACATCGCATTGTTTTATTTCTAACTTGATAATATTCTTGGAAAAAGGGTTATTATTTCATATTTTTTCAACCTTTGATCTTTAATAGTTTTTAAACAAAATGACATGCTCTCTTAGCACTTGGAATCAATTTTTTTCCTTCATATTTTAGAATGAAAAAATGAAAATGATTGGAATAGATAGAATTGTTAGAATTTCTTATACACTAAAAACTGTTAACAAAGGAGTATACTTTTGATCGAAAAGCACTACACAACAAACATTTTATGATAAAAACAGTGAATTGTCCACTCTCAGATCAATTATTAAGAAAAGTTTTGAGATTTGAATTTTAAAGTGGATACTCTAGACTAGAATTGTTTACCTGGAATATTCTTACAGCTATTTTTAGATCATGATGTCATATCCTATTTTTAGACAACATTGAAAAGAAATCATGAAAGAATTACGTAAAGTTTTGAATACTTTTGAAAATATTTTGGAAAATAATATTTTCAAATACATAGTAATAGTATTTCAAAGACGTTATAAAAGAGTCAGGGCTAAAGTAGTAAATCTTATAAAATTTCAAACACTCATTCACTGACAAATTGGTAAAATCAAAGTGGACCTTGATCAGACTTCCTTCATAGTATATTTTTACGGAAGGATTTTTTCGAATCTAATGTGCCATAAACAAACTTTAAGCTACCAGTAACCCTTAAAGTACTTGAGAAGAAATTTGCAGGGTTTTTTTTTTCAATTTTTGCTGATACTATGAGAAAACAAATATGGCTGGATATTTCATGCTGAATTCACATAAAATACCACACTTTAGTTTCTCTGAATAACAAGGAAAATATCACAAAACCTGTCGTCTGCTGACAAGCATACCCTTGAAAATACAGTTGTTGTTTCAGGGTGAAATTGCGGACTTCTTTCTACACACACCCACAAAAACTGATTTTATGAATTAAAAAAAAACTCTGAAAAAGGACAACTCACTGTTAAAAAGCCAATATGCAACACAAAACTAATAAACTTACTGAAACTTTTTATATTGCTTGCAAAAAGCTACATAATGAGCAAAGAAAAAAATATTGCTTCTTGATTTTCTAGTATAAAAATAACTCTTGCCGCACCAAATCAAATGTTTAATAATAATAACTGTTGGTAAACCCTATTGCACAGAAAGGAGCCAAAACTCCTGAGAGTTTTGGCTCTTTTCTGTGCAATAGGGTTAAAACAAAAAAGAAAAACAGCAGATGTTTATTGTCTTGGTGGGAAAAACTTCTACTCGCACTATTTAGATGGCTTGATAATAATGGAATAAAACACGTCTTTCCTAAGACAGTGCTTGCAAATCTCTATGGGTAAATATTATACCCTAAATATAATAATGTAATAATTTTTAAGAAGCAAAATAAAGTACAAAGCAACAGTCCTAAAATTTCGGTTTTGTTTAAGGATTAAAACTTAATGGTATAAACTATAAGTCCTGTGTCAGACTACAAAAAATTAAAATGTCCTTTTCGTCAAGTCCGGGTAATACATATCACTGAAAAGTCTACACTGGATATTGGCAAAGCAGTCCGCAACATGCTAACTGCTTAGATCCACATGCCAAATATCCAGGAGGTCTGACTCACAGTCATATTCAGTCTTATTCTGGTGTGTTTTTGTCGTCTTGTCCGTGTTGATATACTATAGCCGGTATTTTTCAGTCAAGTCTTGTCCGTGTAATAAGTTTCATGACGTGACATCATGAAATAATCATTTCGGTGTCCTTTTAGGAGTCACGTCCGGGTTTCAAGCATCATACTTGATGCTGTAAACACTCAAAATTTTGAACACATTTCTCTTGCCATTCTCCACGTCTTCAATTTTCTAAGTTTTTCCTGTCAAAATGGCAAACAGTAAAGACCCTGATCAGACTGCTCCTTCAGGAGCAGTCTGATCTGGTTCAGCACTGTTTGTCCCGGTGTATTTTTTAGGCAACTAGTGTTCAAAGTTTTGAAAGTTTACTGTAATAACATTTGGTATTCTTCATACATCATGAATACACGTTCCTTTAATACTACCATATTTTGCACTGCATACAAAATGAAGTAATAATGCAAAGAACAAGAACCCTTTTAAGCCTGTAAACCATACAACCACTGATCGTACGCCAGGACAAATCAGGGTCTACACTATTTGCATGTGTGGCAGACTGCTACACACATGCTTACAGCAGAATCGTCTTACTTCTTAAGAAATCTTATAGTTTTCCTCAAGAAATGGTAAATTTTCTGCTTTAATTAGTAATGTTACAATTTCTCTGAAAGAACTGTTACAATTTTGCTTAAAGAACTGTTACAATTTCTCTTAAAGTGTTTCATTTTCTTAATTGAGAAATGTTACAATTTCTCTACCAGAAATATAGCAACATTACCAAGCTGTTCTTGTGGTTTGACTTATCACAGTATAATGCAGCAAATATGGTGTCACAATTTGTATGTAGTTAGTACATACATGAATAGGTTCTCTGTTTTCGTATAAGTAATAACCTCGACCCAGGACAATGAGCATCTCTAACCAGGTTATGCTCTAAAATTTCTAACATTGATTGCCTTAGACAATGTCTCTTTAAACAGTGCAGACCCAAGCCAGACCGCTCCAGAAGGAGCCGTCTAACCTGGGTCTTCACTGTTTGCTTTTCTCACAGAATTTTTTGAATAAAGTGCCGTCAGACAAAATTTGAGTTGTCAAAATTTTTGAACATATACAGTACAAGCATATTACTGGTTATCACTTTCGCCCTGGTACTGTCTCAATATGGTACATTGTACACAACATTGCCTACCAACAGTTTTACTAGCTACTACTGTAAATTCAGAAATTTTTGCGAGGGTTTTATTTTCGTGAAACTTCACATATGCAACGTTTCATGAAAATAATACCTTCCCAAACTGGCAAAATCACTCTGTCATTTACGGATTTAGGTAAATTATGCCCTTGTCGTGAATTTTTAACTTGGCAAATATGTCTTTTAACGCTATTAGCGAAATAAAATTATATCCGAATTAACAGTATCAGATGACCGCTTCTATAGAGAAAAGCTACTGTCACACCATAACATATCTGTTTAGATCTCAATCAGTTACAAGATGTTTTGGCTTTGTCAGAGATTGGTAAATTATGTTGTACTGATTGGTATATGTTGTATTTGATGGGGTTATTATTTGTGATCTATGTTGTATTAATGGGCATATCATTAGTATTATTACCATATATACTCACATATACATTAAGATTTCATAAAATGTTTAATCAGTTGTATAGGTGGTGCATATATGGATTATATTTTATATGTTGAGTTATATATTTGTCATTTCCCTGGATTAGTAAAATACACACAACATAAATGATATAAACCCTGACAAAGCCAAAGGATCTTGTCCAAAACTCTGTCTCTGATTGTTTGTTTGTTTGTTTTTGTTGCTTTACGTCCCATGTCAACAGCTATGGTCATTGCGGGACGGTCATTTCACTTAACCACACTTTTTCCTGGGCAGGCTTGAGCAAGCGGTTAACCAGTAATTTGTGCACATACTTTCGCTTGTAACTGACAAAAACCCTTCTTGAATGAATCAGCGGAAGGGAGGAGAATGACCGTAGAAATCATTTCATGATCAATCTCCACGAAAGTATGCTCTGATTGCTAAAAACATTTGTTGGTAGGTATTTTATTTCCATTTATGCCTTGTTGCTCTTGTAGCTAACAGTTTAGATGCCCAATGTAACTGTTTTCGTATAAGTAATAACCTCTTAATAATCTCTGATCCCAAAAATCAGTTGCATTGGGTATCTAAAACTGCACTGTTCTCTAAAAAACAACACTCATTTATCTTCTAATTTTTAAGCCAAGGCATAAATTATATCTATATTATGTAAAGTTTTAGTGAAATTGGTAAAACAACATGAAGAATTCGAGACATATATCAATCATAATAACACATGAAGTAATTAAATTCAAAATTCTAGCAGCAAATAGCCGCTATTCACACAAAAAGCACAGCACAGCACAACAATAACATATAACTTATAAGTTTAGCTCTTGACAAAAACATATGATAAGGATTTTAAAAGAGCCCTCTCGGGGTGAGGACTCTTTGGAGTGCCCACATAAGATATTTTGGTGAAGAATAAACAATAACAATTAGCTTAATAACAGATCGGCCAGTGTATCAACATCCCTTACATCATATTCCTATTCACGTAGGTCCAGATAAATACACATTATTATAATAGTAACTTGACCTGGCATACTGTATCCCAACAAGTGGATTAGCTCATATTAACAGATCACACTCTACGCAAAGTGTCAAGGGTGATCCGATGATATGGGCTAATCTACGAGACGTGATACTGTATGCCAGATCAAGTTACTATTATAATATGTTTATTATATACCTTTTTTCTGACATTTTCTGATTTTATAAATTGTTTTGGTTTTTTTTAATCTAGAAAAATTGCAGGAACGTTTGCCATTACGTTACATTTCTTGACTTTACATCATCATGTTTACCGTCTCTGGTTCAATGCTTAAAATTTACTTTACGTAATGTCTCACCAGAGCCTTCACTGCTCGTACACACAAAGTAGTGATGTAGATGAAGGCTCCGGCCTTATTTTCAGATCTCCAGCCCCACTAGAAAGATGTACATAGATGCTGAAAAAATGACTTTATACATTTATAATATGACAACGTGTCTGGGAATGATATAACGCCATGCAATAAAATCGATAAACCACTAGTGGTTTACCAATTTTACGGGAAACGTTATGGAATGACACTTTTAACGTCATGCATATGGCAAAACCCAAACGTTTTCACGCCAAAATATGATTTCAAAATAATGTTAATGTCATATCATAAATAGAATCTAACATTCGTGCTCCTGTATTATTGAATTTATTAAACCATTTGGGGAAAAGAGATAAAATGCTCGGCAAGCCTCACATTTTATCTCTTCCCCAACTTGCTTAATAAATTCAATAAAACATGAACACTCATGTAAAATCCTCTATATCCAATATGTACTATTATCTGGTAAACTGTTGGTGGCTATACTGTGTAGATACACTGGCAAATCTGGATCATATTTTTCAAATCAATTGAACAGCAGATTTCTTACATAACATATTCTATGCAAAAACAAATTCAGCAAAGCCTTTAAGGGGATTAGGTTTGGTTTTTAGAAATAATATCCTCATTAACTCTACTGCATACAGAAGGGCCACAACTCAGTCCGGTTTTGGCCCTTTTAATTCAGTACAATAGTTTTAAATCATTAAAGCAATTCTAATAATTCTAGCCAATTTTCCTGGTCATTTCACAAGAGTTGAATCAATCATAGATTTTTAGCCATTGCTGATCTGACTGTGCAAATGCGCAGGCTGGTCTGCGACTTTGTTATTCACATGCAACAAAGTCAGCTTTTCTCACGTTGAGGCCCATATAAGGAGGGGATTTGCAGAAAATATTAACAACTTTCCAAGCCTCATGCTTGCTTTTATCTTTGCAAATGGATCTGACCCTGATGAGACACCCCATTTTGTGACTATCATCTGGGTCTACAATGAATCCATTCACCCAATTAGTATCTGATATTGAAACTCTTGATGGTGTGTCTGCCTCGCCATACAAACAATGCTGAATTCATTTTGCCTAGTCAATTACAAGAAACAATTGAGTTTTCAGTGAATCTTTTTAATTCAACATCACCCGTGTTTAAACACCCTAAAGCTTTCATAGCAATAATTTTGGAATTCCATTTGGATTTTAAGCTTATTTATGTCAGGACTCCAAATTAGAGAGCGCCTCTCTGATTTACCTCCCTTACAACTGGTACCAAATTGTTACTTTACACTGTTCGCAGTTTGGAATGATGTGACGCATGACTGAAGAAAGAGGCCCTTCAACTGTATTTCAGCAAACTTGGTCCATGTCAGCTTCCAAGAAAGCTTACAAGAAATTTCAACTGCTCATAAAAGCTTAAAAAAAAACATTCTTTGTTTAATAGCTTTTACAAGTATACTCGGATGACAACAGGGCTTTTTTTTTTTTTTTAAAAAAAAGAGGAAATCAACTAAAAAAGAGGAAACACCTCTGCCCCTGTTTTCAAAAGACACCAGATTTGGACACATTGGTTCAAAACAGAAACTTTTTGTTTCAACAATTTTTAGAAAAAAAAGAGGAAATCCTCTAAAAAGAGGAAGATTCTCATCCCTGTTAAGGCCTAGAGATAAAAACATTTGACCATAGCTATCATATAAAATTTTCTAGTCTATACCACAAATGGTAACACAGTTTGCACAGATTTTAGATGTATTTTTTTAGGGTTTTTTTGTAAATTTTTGCTTTTTTTTGTTAGTTAAATTATAAGTATACTGAGGGACTTTAAAACGAATCATTTTACATTCTCTGTCTCTTCCACACGGTTGATTTGAGGATGTTTTCTTTATCATTTTTTATCCTCTTGCAAAATGTACCGTGATATGCCATGATTTCGATTTGCTCATGCTGTTAATTCTGACGTAATATCGATGTAAGTGTTTTTCAACAATTGTCGTCTGACAAATGTGAATTTGATTCAATTTGAAAACAAACACTTTTAGGTGGTAGCTAGACGTCTTAACAAATGGAAAAACACAAAAGTTTTCAGAAATAATCGTTTAATTACACTCCCACTCGCAGCGTTTTTTTGCTAACGTCAGTCTTAAATTTTCAAACATCAATAACAGACGGGTGACGTCCGCGCATGACGCGATACTTTTTCCTTTTATGCAACTGTTTGAGGAGTATCTGTTGGCAATAAAAAGATTTTGAATATTCCTGATCCTAATGATATAAACAGCCAATTGCGTCAAAAATCAATGGCGTCATGTAGACGTAATGAACGATGCCAGAGGCCTAAAACTTCAGGATTTGATATTGTTTTTCCTTTTGCTTTTAAGAACAAACATCGGTTCGAAAACTTTTTTTCATTCATTATGGAAGGTATGGGTACTCTGTGTCTTTTTGAATTTGAGTTGTCTCAGAATTATCGCGACGCCACGGCAATCTTAAGCCACAGCGTTTCGATTTTCTTATTGAATGCATGCTAAATGACGGAACTTGTCAATTTTATTTTTCACATAATGAAAATATCCAATGTTCGACATAAATTAGCATTTAAGCAGGTGGTGCGTTTTTAAAGTCCTTCAGTATATATTTTTTAAACTAGTAAGAGCTATATAACTATCATTTTATTTCTGATTACTTTTATTTATTTTTTTTATTTTTATTATTACTTTTACACCTCATAATTAATGCACATTTTCATGGCAATATATGACCAAATGACATCAATATTAATTAAGTAGCATCATGTTTTCTTGATTTTTGCCTTCATTTGATATAAATCACTCATGATCTGCAACATCTCAATGACAACTCATTAGAATAAATATGGCTTCTATTTTACAAATACAAACCCTTGCCCTGCTGAGCCCAGATAAATTGTTTTAAAAACAGTTAAGTTCATAACCCACACTTTATTCCATTCAATTTGAGTAATCCATGGTAAGGAATGGAATCGTGTAAAGGCAGGGCATGATAAACAAAACTTTTTAGTGTGAAATTGTCATAATTAATTATCCATCAGTATGAACATTTGTTTTTGGTTCTCAAAAGAACTGCCTCTTTTGAGCAACCACAACATAATTATGTTTTTTTTTTAGATTTTTTATATTAACACACTCTTACTTAGAGGCATACAGAGGGCAAGAAACTAAAATCTGTGTAAACAGTGCAGTTCTCTTGGGGCATTTACTAGTTCTCTTGGGGCATTTACTAGTTCTCTTGGGGCATTTACTAGTTCTCTTGGGGGCATTTACTAGTTCTCTTGAGGCATTTACTAATATATCTATTTTTTTTTGCTTATTTCTCTTCATATGCAAGTCTCCAAGGTCACAATTAAGTAAAGCACTGGTGATGTTAAACTGCCACGACCGTCCCCTCATTCATAAACACATCAATAGCTCTGGATAAGATATTCTTCAACCACCAAAATTTGGTTACATTATTCATTCTTTCTCCATGATAACATTTGAGACTTAAGTATCCATCACATCAGTGGACAATAAAGGCACAGACGAGTCTGCTCATGTGTGCAAACTATTTGGAGCCTTCACTGCTGGCACACACAAAGCATTGATGTAGATGAAGATTCAGTCCAAAAATTAGACCTCTAGCCCGGCTGGATACATCAGCATGGGCATTTAAAGGAGGCTTTTGCATATACAGTAAAACCTGTGTAAAGCGGCCACTCATAAATAGACAAAACAAAGGTCTTAATGACAACTGGTAGCTTAACGAAGGTCGAAAGCATTGCAGAATGCTCCCCTTGGAGCATTCTGCAATACTTTTGACCTGCATTAAGCCATAAATGGTCTTGAAAACCAACCAAGTTTTTCACATGTTTTACTGTATGTGATAAGTACCAAAATCTTAAATGTTATGTGGCTCAATGGAAATGTCTCAGTAAGATGCTTCCAACGAGCACCCACAACATATGTTTTCATGGAGAAATAAGAATAAGAGCAATCTTGAAACCTTTCTTGTCATGACAAAACCCAAATTTGATTTATGCAAGCATCAAAGGTGAGGATCAGCCTGCACATCTGCTCAGTCCATAGAGATCTATCTTGTTTGCTGATTTTGCAATATCTAAACTTTCTAAAAATTAAGTTTTCCATGATTCTGACTAGTCCTACAGTAGCTGAGAAGGCTGGATAAAGTCTCTTCTGTCCCTAAAATCTGAAAACAGGTTTTCTCGCAATGAGAACCGGTCTCCAGGGTATTACCAGGTAAGGTACAAATTTATCAACCAGATCAGCAACAGAGACTAGATTAAAAATTGAAATTTTGGATGTAACAAATTGGAATATTGAAATTTAGGATGTAATAAATTGGAATATTGAAATTTAGGATGTAATAAATTGGAATATTGAAATTTTGGATGTAACAAATTGGAATATTGAAATTTTGGATGTAACAAATTGGAATATTGAAATATAGGATGTAATAAATTTAACTATCATATTTTCTAGCGATCAAATAACAAAAGTGCCGATCAGGCTGTACGAACGCAAAAGCTGGCCAGTGCTTTTGTTATAATTCTCGTGCAACAAAATCAGGCTTTCTCACAAGGGGGCTCATATATATCTTAAACCATATCTTATCCAGAACTAAGCCAGTGCATGAGATTTCCAACAATGTGGCATTTGACATGTGTAGACTCTGACGAGCCTCTGCAGCCTCCTTTTAAGCTTAGAAACTCCAAATGGTGTTCAGTCAGTAGCTTAACAATCATAGAATACTCAAGCGACTAGCAAAGCCTCAGATCAGACTGCGCGTATGCGCAGTCTGATCTGACGCTTTGCTGGTCGCACATACGACATAGTTGGAAATCTCATGCATTGTTGGAAATCTCATGATTTTTTAATAACAGAAAGACAAACTATAAGCACATACATGTAAGACTACAAATTAATATTCTAATTCTTCATGTTGTTTTCATCAGTTGGTGTCTGAGCCGGGAGTGTTGTCGGCATAGGTAGATTCCATCCAGACGGTGCCGTAGAGGCGCTCGGTCTCCAAATATCAGCGCCGAAGGGGTTGAAGGTTCCAACGGCCCCTGGAGTCCCCGGACTGCCAGCAGTTGGACTACCTTCCGGAGGCATGAATGCAGCATCAGCTGTCAGGGGATCCGCAGGGTTGGCGTTGGCCCCGCCCCAGATACTCATCAGAGAAGACCAGCCACTGTTAGCACTGTTGGTCAGTGCATTCCATATTCCAGTGTCCTGTTGAAAGAACAACAACTCATGTGAGCCACAAGTATTATACAGTGATCTCCCTTTATAACTCAAGGTTTGGGGTCCATAGGAATGGTCTGGTTTTAAGTCAACCGTGTTATTAAATGGACAATTTTATAAAGGAATTATAGGAAAATGACCATGAAATGGTCATTTTCCTATAATCCCTTTGTAAAATTCCATGGTAAAAAATTGGGAGCCAAAATATGACCATGCTATGTCCAAAAATTTGTTTGTTTGTTTGATTTGATTCTTTACGTCCCATCAACAATCTTTCACTTAAACAGGGACGGGTCTTCCTGGGTTGAACCAGTACTAAGCTAGGATAAATGTGTCTTGCTCAAAGACCACAACGCAGTGACGCCGGTGAGGCTCGAACCCGCGGCCTCTCGGTCTCGAGTCAAGCTCTCTACCATTGAGCCACTGCGCTCCCCCCTATGTCCAAAAATGTATAATAACATGACATGTTATATAGGGATTGTCTTTATATACGCCATATTGGCCAGCACATGAAATTTTAGTTTATATCTCACCAGAACAGCAGTGAAGGCTCCGACAAGTCTGTCCACATGCACAGACACATCAGAGCTTTTCCCACCATGGGAGTAGAAAAAGGCTCAGACCTCAAATATGACCTATAGTTCAGCTGGATATGACAGTATGGGGGTTTAACATGTGCGATAAATAGATACTGTTATCTCCTGTGCTGAGGCCCATACATTTTGATCACTTTCAAAGTTACCCCCAAAATGTTAATCAGTCTTGTATAATTTAGTCAACTCTTTGCATGCTGGGTAATTTTTCATGCTTTTGTTGCCATTGAAATTCAATATGCCTACAATTTATTAAACATTTCAAGATAAAAAGGTTAGGTGTCTTTTGGTTACCAGAAAATATATCAGAGAAGCTATTACAATCTGCCTAACTCGAAAAGTCTGCCTCAAAAACCTGAATTCAGGAATAATCCTGAAATCTTTTGCCCAGGATGTAAATTATATCATGTATCATTCCTCTTGGTGACTCAGTCTCCAAGCTCATCATATATTGGTAATGATAACTGTTTACAAAAAAAAGTCCCAAATTCAGCGGTCTTAACCTGTCACCGATATGTTAGAGGTAGGAAAACCATTGCAACTTACAGTTGTAGAAACTGAAGTATCCACATTACTGAGAGACCATGCTGTTCCTGGGTCCATAGGATTATACTCAGAATCCCACAGACTGTCACTGCTGGTAGGTGGCACATCAAAACCGGGCCAATCTTCACCTACAATGGAAAATGATTTAATGAGTATTCAGTAAGCTATTAATTTGTAGAATATGAAGTAAAAAAATTCCTGTAGCAGACATCTTTATTTTTAATTGTCTTTAATAATTAAAAATCCAACTAACACATGTATAAAATTTAACACAGCCTAAAATACCATTACATGGTCATCATCATAATGAAGTTTGCACACCATTTAAAGAAGTTACGACTGCATGTAATGTGAAACTCACAGGACATAAGCATGAAATATACTTCCACAAGACACAATATTTGTACCACATGTCAAATTGTTTTGTAGCGTACAGCTAACCAGTTAAATGATGCACCTTTATGTTAATCAAAAGTCCGATTGTGATGATGATGGTATTTGGACAGGACGAACTAAATTTTGCATGTGACAAATTAAATTGACCACATAACACAAAAACTTTATATTTGCACTAAAAGCATTGTTGTTCTTTTTTTGGAAAAGCAGACATGTTAAGTTTCTGGGAAAAAAATGCGGGACAATGCGCGGAAAATCCGTGATTTTTTTTAAAAATCTGTTTTGAGGCCTTCCCCATGTCTACGGACGTCGTCAATCCCGCCGTGAGAGACGCTGAAATGCTTACTGCAAACCTTGCAGTACGCCTGCTGCTTGCCCTGGTCGCTGGCCATAACCCAGTCAAAAGTTCTTGTATATTCTGCATTAAAATTTGACCCGCTTCTATACCGTATTCGTTTTTTTGCTGGGCTAATCCCTGGCGATGATTCGCGTTTTGCCATCTTTGTTGGGTTTATCAAGTTATTCAGCCGCTTGGATTATTTGTACCTGTATTATTTGGTTTACATTCAAGCCCTTAATTGATATCGATTTTTCAGTGACTTTGAGATGCTTTACCTAACAGGTATTCGAAACTACCAAGCTTCCTTACGATATCAATATTGATCATTGTCGCAAACAGGAAGCTCGCTAGATGAGGTATCGTCAGGTCTCGCGAGAATGCAATATATTGATTTTTCTCAGGGACTTCCGCCAAATTATCACAAGAAATGGCTTTTAACAAAAAAACGGTAAGACTATGAGCGGATTTTTGAAAATCCGTGATTTTTTTTTAAAAATCCGTTTTGCGGAAAAGGGCAGAGTTTTGCGTTAGTGACACGGGAGATCCGTTAATCTTAACATGTCTGGAAAAGACCAATTGCAATGTGTGCATGTTTTTTTGTTATTCGCTTTTTGGAAATTATCTTTTCTAAACTTGCTACAAATGAAATTTCCATTTTATAGCCTTTTTCTGTAGCTGAGGAGACTGTTTTGAGTATTGGTTTTGTCACATCTAGGCCCATATATACCTGTGTTCATCCTTTGTTTATACTCCTGTATACGTCTACGGCGGTCATGTTGAAGCTTCTGCATCATTGTCATGGACTGGTTGCTATCAAACCCTGGTGAGAAACTGTAGCTGGGGTCAGCCGTGTTACTGGTTACTGGAAAGAAAAAATAATAATTTTATAAGGATCTAACTTTAGCACTTGGGGTGGGCCTTTCAACCCTATCTTTTTTATTCAGTCCATTTTCATTTTAAGTGTGTAGTAGAGCCTAGTTTATCAACACTTGTACGGCCTTGCTGTACTAGCTGGCTTTTACAGTGATGTGGTAGAGTCTGATTTCCGATCCTGCGGCCCGGGTTTGATCCCCAGCCTGGGAAAATCTGATAAGCATTTTTTCGCCTGTTACATCTGGCGCCAAAGGTAAATAACCCATCCAATGGGCTCGGAGCACATCTGTGTCTGGTAAACAGGTTCCTTGAAGCTTAAACTGAGATTCAAGGATAAATCTAAAAATGGAAGGGGAATAAGTAGTAAAGCGTAGTTTATCATCACTTGTACGGCCTTGCTGTACAAGTCAGCTTTTACAGCAACGTGGTAGAGTGTCTGATTTCAGATTCGGCGGCCCGGGTTTGATCCCCAGTCGGGGCAAAGGTGAAAGCATTTTTCACTTGTTACAAGTGTGTCTGACATGATTTTAAGAGTCAGCTCAACATCACATTCTTAAAATATTCATGCAAAGCTATCCAGGAATAGAAGTCTAGTGCTTGGTCCATACTTGCATCATCTGCTTCCATACTTTGCAAGATGTGAAGGCTTTGACAAAAAGTTAAACAATGTGTTAAGCACCAAAATCTCACGTTCAAACAATTACCATCGATCCAGATAAGGAAATTTTATGAGCGTAAAATTGTTATTCTTTTCTTACACATCAATTAAAACATATATTTTGCTCATAAGACTCATCTCATTGAGACGGTTCTTTTGAGTACCTACAACATATGTTTTGGATGAGAAATAAAGAAAATAGTTTTCCAATACGCACTCTTATCTGGAGGCCTGAATTACATGTCCAATTCAGCTGTAGTGAAGTGAACTTCTTCTAAATGAGCCGCAACATGAGATTCCCAGAAATGTGGTATGTGCGACCAGCAAAGCCCTAGATCAGCCTGCGCATACGCACAGTCTGATCAGAGCCTTTCCTAGTCGCTTGAATATTCTACGAGTGTTAAGCTACTGACTTAACATATCTTGAGTTTCTAAGCCTAAAAGGAGGTTGCACAGGCTCGTCTGGGTCTGTTCATGACAAAATGCCACATTGTTAGATATCACAATGCCTCGGCTCAAATAATATAATAGGGTCTTCGGTACTCTCAACTGGGTGTGCCAATATGAAAAGTACATGGGTGCTGATCACTTACCAGAAGTGCCAAATGAGAATCCTGGTTGAACAAATGAGTCCACCTGTGTGTCTGTCAGTGTGTTACCGGTCCTGCTAGCTTCAGGTATGGTCTGTAGCCCAAATCCACTGAAAAATATCACATTTAGTCTTATTTATGTACAGTTAAACCTTTGTAAAACGGCCACTCAAAAATGGACAAAACAAAGATCTTAATATCAATTGGTAACTTAATGAAGGTCGAAAGTATTACAGAATGCTCCAAGGGGAGCATTCTGCAATACTTTTGACTGGCATTAAGCGATGATTGGTCTTGAAAACCAATTTTCAATCTGTTTGAGAGTGGCCGTTTGGCACAGGTTTTACTGTATACTTATTTGGCAAATGGACTTAAGATAGTCCTCAAGTTAATAGAGAACCTTAGAGTATTTGCCTGACCTAGCAGAGCTCCCACTTCTTGTCAGACAGAAACAGCAACAAGCAACTATAAGACTACCAAATCAACTGAGCTTTAAGATGGATTTCACTTCTATAATGATCTCTAAAATTCTTGTACAACAGATCAAAATGGAAAGAGCAAAACCTCCTAAGAGCTAAATTCTTTCAGACCTTGACATTCAAATAAACTTTTTGTGAATCTTGGATCTGATAAACAAAATTTTTGGTATGAATATTTAATTTTTTGTATATATGGATTTTCCCATACATATTAGTGGAATCATCCATTCGATGTCGTAAGTTTTATTTAATTTTTTTTTCTTTTGATTTCTTACATCCCAGTCAACAGCTATGATCATTTCAGGACAGTCAGTTCACCTAACCGCTTTTGTTTCCTGGGCAAGCTTGACTAAGCAGTTAACCAGTACTTTGTGCACATACTTTCACTTGTAACTGACAACAACCCTTCTTACATCAGTGGAAGGGAGGAGACGAAAATATGGGACCGGGCCCCAATCGAACTCCCGACTCCTGGATCTGCAGTCAGACATGTATCTGCAGCCAGAAAAGTTACTGACTGCGCTACAGGGCCCAGTAGATATTGTAAGGGGTTATAGATTGGAATTTCTAAATTATGTATTTTTGTCATTAAGATTGTTTCTATCTGAGCAAACAGGGTGGACACTGATGAAATGCCACAAAATGTGGCATTTCATCTGGGTCTTCACTTTTTGCCAAACTACCAGTTTTAGAGTTAATGAGTTTCTAAAGAGTTAACAAACAAGCTTTAAAATTGAAGATCATGTAATTTACTGGCACTTCTTCGTACATCAAGCTCCTATACCATTCTTACACTTATATAACAAAGTGCACTTAGTGACTTACACAGGATCCGGGGTAGTTGGACTGCTGGCCGGGGCTCCCCAAGGGTTTCTCATTTTATTGCCGGCCATGGAACTGGAGCTGGTCACTGGTGGTGTTCTTGGGGCTGAAAAAATAAATACAACAAGTATAAAACAGACCCTTTCAGTAGTGCCAAGTTTACTGGTATCATGTGATATCAGCTGGTCAGTCCAGCTTGACTGCTACTTCCGGTTTATATAGTAGCATAGCTGACTGCAGATTTTGCATGCATTTAACTTTTGTATAACTGTTAAAATATTAAAGAAAGGGAAAATTGGCTATTACCACAATTACATATGATTGCAAATATGAACGCTGAAATAATGTACGCAGCTAACTATGGACAGTTGATTACGACCAATCCACTGAGAGCATAGGCTATCTCAAATCATATAAGAAATGATCCATTCTAAGTAGACTATGTTGAATTGAAATAATGATTGCTTGTCTGATGCTTACATTCAGTTGACAGAAAAGGTAAAATGAATGCATATTGCTATCTTTTATCAAAATGGATCCACTTTTTATCAAAATAGATTTTAAACATTTCGATAAAGTCGGTCATCAATAGAAATTCTACAAGGCATAAGAAAGAAAGGCATACTACTAAGATCTACTAGGGGTACCAAATGATTTGCAATGCTTATGGACTGAGCTAAGTAAGACACACTTTATGAACTTTTCTTTTACCGTTCTACAAATGCAATAGCAATTTTACAAAGGAGGATTATGGGTAACCCGACGTTCACCTTGGTGCAGATATGTGGTCCCACTTTTTGTACCAGGACTCTATAAACAGGGACCCACTTATAAACAGTCGACTCTGAATGTAGGGAAAAGGGGTAAAGAATTGATTTGTCAAATACTTACAGGCCTCCAGATAAGCATATGTTGTGGGTGCTCAAAAGTACCATCTCAATGAGGCGGTTCTTTTGAACAACCAAAACATATGTTTAAACTAATGGGTAAGAAATTAATTACAATTTTACGTTTATAAAATGTTTTTAAAGTGGACCTATATACAACATCACATGATTTCAGTCTGTGTTGAATCTATGATATTTACCAGTAAGAGCCTCACTGTATGGTGAGAAGCCAGCCGGGTATCTCTTGTCTTTATTCTTTCCGTTTGCACCATCTCCGCTACTGCTACTCACAATACTAGAGTAACTGCTCGAGCGAGAGCTACTCGTGAGTCCGTCAGTGGAGATACTGGGCTGGGCGCCGAGCTCCTGCTTTGTATGTTTGCGGGCAAACTGGTGTGTTTGAATTGACAGTTCAGTGAAGTCGTCTGAAAGTATAAACAGATATCGTAAACCATTATATCTATACTTCAATCATACAAGTGTTTTCACATGTACATTGACTCTTTACATGCTAGTGTCATCTGTTGATAACCTTTACAAATGAGCCTCGCCGCGAGAAAACCTGTCTTCGGGGTTTCCGGCAAAGCGAGACTCAAACCAATCTCCACAGCTACAGAGACTAGCCAGAAAGTTGAAATTTCGCTTGAAGCAAGTCTAGATATGATACTTTCCAATAAGCAAATAACAAAGGCGCTGATCAGACTGCATGTATGCGTAGGCTGGTCTGCGCCTTTGTTGTTCGCAACCCTCTGAAGTCAGGTTTTCTTGCGTTGAGACCCAAATAGTTTCTACCCAGATCAGGCCCGACAAAATGCCTGGCCTGATCTTGGTCCATACTGTTTAAAAAGGTTACTTGCATGTGACACTGCAGGTAAAGGGTTAAATTTCAGAGAAATAAGAGTTGAAATTTTCACATGTAATAAACAGCTTATTTCAAGCTTAAATTGAATTTCAGGTAGTGACAAAATCTTAACATTTTAAAATACTGTTTGCTACAAATTTTAGGCGGGGCTTTAACAGTTAATGATGCTCATGCAACACATACAGTGAGGCACTTTAGTTATGCACCACTTATAAAATGTAAAATTACTCGAAAAAGAAATGTGATATTTTTAGTCTGAGACCACCAACGTAATGCGCATCTATAGTTGCATTAGCCATTGAAATTTCATTGTGATCAGATCAGAAACGAATGATCTTTAAGTGCACTACCCTCAAAACACCATTTCACATTGCATTATCTTGAATGAAACTCAGATCACAAGTGCACTTTTTTCAGGGTCAAATTTCTGCTATGCCAGAGATAAGAGCCGATTTATTCTTGGCAATATCTAAGACTGGAATGTGTTTGTTAACTTCATCATTTTTTTTAATGTTTTACTATTTTGGTTCCCAGCTGGCCAAGGTTTCGAAAAAGTTGGTTTTAGTACTTTTTTAAAGTTAGTTAAAATTTCGTATGATTCTGAGTAAAATAGTTATCAAAACACTTCTTTTATAATTTCATTTTAAACAACCATGTATCCGCCCTTTATTTTCGTAAAACAAATAATAGATTTATTGGCGTCATAGTGTTGACGTTAGTGATGACGTCACTACTACCAAGGCTATAAGACGTGTCAATGATAAGATGTTTTAGTGTTTTGATACTTCTATGTCAACAAGTGACTCATAACAAAACAATTTGCGAAGGAAGACCTGTTTGATTATTGCAACTGACGTTAATATGACGTCAAAACAAGCATTTCTTCAAAAAGTAACGATGTTACTAAATTCAACGACCAAAAAATGGGGTTTTACTTGAATAAAATAATTGTTTTTGGTGTTTTTCTGTCACAACGATCACCATGGATAATGCCTAGCGCAAAACAAAAATAGATAATGTAGACGTTCAGGTTGCACGTGCATTTTTGTCATTTTTGTCAAAATTGCCTTTGACGTAGCAGAATGATTCACATGAGTGATTCCAATATTTTTTTTCGATGTCATCAAACAGATAAAATGTCAATAAATAAATTATCATAGAGAATGTTCGATTCCAGCATTTTTGTCAAAAAATGCGGGCCCTGAAAAAGTGGTGCGTAACTAAAATGGCTCACTGTATGTATAAACATTCCAATTTTCTAAGACCACACTTCCCCATTTTATTCTTGGGAGGGTGTTCAACAGCGACAATTATTTTCATTCAAAAAGCTTTCAAGATTTTCCTTGGTCAAAAATACAGAAAAAGAGATTTTTGTAGACTGGCTCCAGTCCTTAAAACAATTTTTCATCTATGTGTCATAACAAATATCTATGTGTCATAACAAATACTTGTAGCCAGTCTAACTCTGATGGCTCTGTTTTAAAAACAGAGCCATCAGAGTTAGACTGGCTTCAAGTATATGATATGATACATTGATGAAAAATTGATCTAAGGACTGGAGCCAGTCTAGAGATTTTGGATACTTATCATAGGTGTGCAAAAGCCTCCCATAAATTCTAGAGGAAAAGGGGCTCATGTCTTATTTTTGCTTTGATTCTTTATCCATACTTTGTGCATGCGAGCAGTGAAGGCGCTAGTGATTCTGCAAATATGCACAGGTTCAGACAAGCCTTCATTGCTCGCTAAAGTGATAAGTTTCAAATTCCTGTGTGCTGGCCCATATATTCAACAAAAAGATTATGAAGTAATTTAAATGAGCTGCGACATGTGATTTCCAACAATGAAGTATTTTGACAAGTGTAGACTCAGACAAGCCTGTGTAGCCACCTTTTAAGCTCAGTAACTGATGTTTGGTCAGTGGCCTAAGTGTCATTGAATATTCAAGCAACTAGCAAATGCTCTGATCAGACTGCGCATATGCACAGTCTGGACTGGGCCTATTTTTGGCTGCATGTACCACATTGTTAGAAATCTCATGTTGAGGCTCAAATGATTAACATGTAATTGATTAAGAACATGTTAATTCCATTATTGGATCATAAATATTACTTTAAGACCATTTTTGTCTAAAAACAGTTGCCCAAATTACTGAAAACACACATAGGTGAATATTTCCATATGACCTAAGGTGGTACTTGACTCCTTCCCACTAGTGACTTTAACTAATTTGGACCCAGATCAGGACCAGGCAAAAAACAGGCCTGGATCTGGATCCAAAATGCTCAAAATTCTGATGATTTTCCTAAAAAATAAAGCCAACTTAAAAAAAGAATTAGATGACAAAAACATGCAAAATTACCCAGCATGCAAAGATAAATGAGCCGTGACATGTGATTTCCAACAATGTGGCATTTTGACACGTGTGGACTCAGACAAGCCTGTGCAGCCTCCTGTTAAGCTCAGAAACTCCAAATTATGTTCGGTCAGTAGCTTAATATTCATAGAATAATCAAGCGCCTAGCAAAGGCTCTGATCAGTCTGCGCATATGTGCAGGCTGGTCTGAGCCTTTGCTGGTCGCACATACCACATTGTTGGAATTCGCATGCTGCAGCTCAAATACATGTACAGTTGACTCTCAATATCTATACTCCTGATAACTCAAAGTACTGACTTGAGAGGGTTCTTAGGATACGGTAAATTTTCTAAAATTTTTAAAAACTTTTCTCTTGTGGTTCTAAAATAAATTATTCCATAAAAAGCCGTGCCCAACGCTATTAACAGTAATGCATAACTGGAAAAAACCCATGTATTAATCAGGCAATTCACTTGCTGTTGATGCACGGCTTTTGTACTTTACATATACGCATTCTAGGCAGTCACAAAAATTGACATCATCAACAGTAACGTGCATAGAAATGAACGTAATTTAGTGACGTCTTGATGATGTAAGTCTTTGCTCTGGAACAGGCTTTTTCAAAACCTACGAATCCTTCATGCTTTTGCGCGCCATAATAGTAATACAAAAATGAACTTTTCGAAGTTTTTTCCAAAGTTTTCAAGTGACAAAATGACTTTATGCATTAATAACGATCAAACATGGTTTTCTGATACACTAACATCTGCTAGACCCCTCGGAGATCGTTAAAACCCTCCCCTTTCAGGCTCGGGTTTCAACACCACCCTCTGGGTCCAGCAGATGTTAATGCATAGAATAACATATTTGATCCCTTTAATGGTAGTTATCAGGGCTGAAATTCACAAAATGATTGTCAGAATAGCAAACAGAAAAACCCTGATCAGACTGCTACTTTACAGTATGCTTTGCTTTGGCCTTTGTGTTTGAAATTTAAGAACATCTACCATACTCTGTAGGTAGTTAAAAGAACAACCATGCTTAGACAGCTCTTTTTAGCACCCATAGGTCTAGATAATCAAAAATTTTGAGAGTAAAACTTTGATTACTTTTTAATCCATCAATTTAAACATTTTTGTGGGTGCTCAAAAGAACCTTCTCATTGATATGGATCTTTTGAGTACCCACAACATTTGTTTTGGTTGAGAAATTAAAAAAAAATCTTAAACACGCACTCTTAGCTTGAGGCCAGATCATATCTGTGAATAAGGTAGTAATAAATAATAGAAAGAACAGATTGATCTGTTCCTTTTCGTTCAAACTACTGTTAACTCAATGTGAAACTGGGTCTGGTCCTGATGTTTGAGTTACTGAGAATCAACTGTAAAAATTAAAACAAGAGGCTCAATGAGCCTATACTGCTCACCTGAGCTGTTGTCCTCCTAGTTTCAGAAGATTTTTTTTCAAGTTCATTCAATATGAGTCTATGTGAGCAAAGGTTCAACCCCATTAGACCCCAGGGGCATGATTGGCAGAATTTATGTAGGGGACCACTTAATATTACTACATACTAAAAGTATAAAGAGTGGGCTCCTAATGGTTTCAAGATAATTTTTTTTTTGTTTTTCCCACTTCAAGTCTTTGGAAGCTGCTGATCCTCAGGACGAGTTTTGACCCCAGGGGCTTTATTGGCGGGATTTATGTATTATGCTACATACAAAATATTTAAGCTGTGGGCCTCATGGTTTCAGGAGAGGATTTTTAAAGAGTTTATGGGAGCTTTATGTTGCCATCGCAACCAGAGTTTCAACCTAATCAGCCTCAAAACCTTATGCAGCCTTTCTCCCTAGCTGATGATGTTTTACATGAAATTTGCATGGGTGAAAGTTCAAAGTTTAAAAAATCCTGAACTTTTTAAAATCAAATCTTTAACCTTGCAGTATGCCTACAAATATAAAAAAAATCAAGTTTAAATGGTCAATTGTCTATAGATAAACTGAATATAAATCAAAGAAGCTATTAGAATCTGCTTAATTCAGGATTTTGAGGCCGACTTTCTATGGAAAGTCAGCCTCAAAATCCTCAATTCAGGAATAATCCTGAAAACTTTCACCCATGAATTTGGTCACAATTGACAAATAAACTTTAGAGATATACTTCTTTGAACATGTGAATGGATGACGATGACAGACAGACAGACGGACGACGATAGACCACTGGCATACTTATACCTCACTGGAGCCTTCCGCCTCAGATGAGTTAAATATTTTAACTGAATAAAAGGCAAGCAGGATAATCTAAGGAAGCATGCACTATTATATAAGCTATAAGCTGTGGTAGGCGTGTGAAATAATTAAGAAATAGATCAGCTCCAGCAGTGAATTGTTGAGTAATAATTCACTGTTTGGAGGTCAGGTGTAAAGAAGATCAAATCACGAGCGCGCAGCGCGAGTGATTTATCGTCGTACAACTGCCTGACAAACAGTGAATTATTACTCAACAATTCACGCAATGGAGCTGATCTATTTCGATTCTAACACACAATAAACGACGAAAACACATTTGAAGTCTTCAGCTTCTTCCAACTTTCCGCCATTGCACTGAAGAACTCCCGCCAATACTTAGACTACATCGCAAAAGTTTACATGTAATTGTAACGTCTTTTAAGCGTAAAAACGACGTTACACCGTCTAATGCTATGAATGACTTCATTTTCCAGTGACGTCAGCTATCACACACTTTTGCGGTGAATTATTGTCCGATATATCACAGTGTGTTACCGTTGGCTCTATAGGCGAGGTGTGAAATAATAAGCTATTTAATTCAGCCAGATAATGAATTTTTTTTCTAACTTATCGCATTAAATATACTTTTAATTATATATTACTTTACTCTTTCCTAACTAGCGATGACTTTTATTGTATGCTGGACATCTTTACAAATGGATTTGACACAAATCAGGACTGACAGAACATCAGCCCTGATCTGGATGCAGCCCGACACTTGTAGGCAAAGAGTTAACAATACACTTTTGAGGTGCTGGACAGTACAGCATTTTCCCTTTATAATGCTACTACAATAAAATGTCAATAATTAGATATCCCATAGATCAAAGTACCCACTAACTAAATTTAAATAAAATTTGAGAACCATAATAGTTTCAGGTAAGAGCGCATTTATGAACTATTTTTTTAATATTTTCCTATCAAACATATAAAGAAACGTCTAAATGAGATGTTTCTCCTAAGCACCCAGATTATAATATGGCTGTTTTTATAAGAAATACTGAAAATACTGGTCATCATTTTAGGGTTATATTTTACTTTATTATAATAGTTCATTTTTAAATCAAACTTGTCTTTTGGAAAATCTAACCAATGAGCCTTCAAAATAATTGTAAGGACAAAATCAATGTGGATGAAATGTTCCATCAGGCAAGCAAGGGTCAAAGTGTAGTTGGAGGGATGCTAGGTATTTTGGCTTGCACAAGCTCTTTGTGTGTATATACATCATAAGTGTATTGAAGTTTTATGAGGCTTGGATATGCAAGTGCAAAGGTGCGTGTTCTGGCTGTAACTGTAAATATTTCAAAATTTTGAACACAATTTATTACCAAGCAAAAAAGATTGGACCAAAAAGTTAATACCCAGATCAGACTGCTCCTATGGAGCAGTCTGATCTGGGTCTTCAATTTTTGCTGTGCTGACAAGCATTTTGTGCTTTTTGCTGTGCTGACAAGCATTTTGTGAAGACATTTAAATGTTTTTAACGAAGTGTTCAAGATTTAAGAACATTCCAATTAATGAGTATACTTAAGTGTCAGTCATTCAAATCACTGGCATATGTTATGTATGGTGAAACCTTTCAATACTAAGCTTTTGAAATGGCTTGTGGCCATGTGCCTTCCTTTATAGGTACTTTGGAAAAGTGTCTTCCACTGTGTCCAAAGATTCTCCTTTCAACCTTATATTATTGTAAGTTCCACTGTCACTTTAACAGTTTCATTTATACATCAATTTTGCAGGCCTGTGTAACTGTTTTCCTTTTTAGTGTCTCAATAGATGGCACATACATGGCATATCACACCATATGAGCTGAGTCTACTCTGCCCGTCAAAGCAGCCCTTTTGTGCATTTTTTCTAGTTTTGTCCTGTTTTATTTAGGGATTTTTAATGTTTAATTACTTTGCTATATATTTGTCCTTTTCTGTGACTGATGCACACGACGTTAAAAGTAAAAGTAAGCCTTTATAATAAAATAAACATGTTTGTATTCTTTTTTAAAAATTCTAATTCCCAGATGCGAATTCAGGAATTGAATCCTTTTTATAGCTTAACCCTTTGTATACCGTAAACCCCTAAATGGGTACTTTTACAAACAGTGAAGACCCAGATGAAATGCTGCATAATGAGGCATTTCATCAGGGTCTACACTATTTGTTATAAAGGTAAAAACATTCTTCAGACAAAAAATATATATATTTTTTTTTTTTTTTTTTAAATCATAACCTGACACCCCTAGATATGTACAATGGACTATCCCAAGTTTATTATACCAAGCCAGATGGAAGAATCCATTAGTATACAAAGGGTTAAAGGGCAAATTATTTTATTTTCTTCTGAGGTTGAAAGTTAGCAGAACTGCAAGAAGACACAACCTGAATAAACATATATATTATCTAGTTAAACATTAGTTCCAGATTAAATGCAAAAAACAAAAGCTCCTTTTGCCAAAAATATTATCATAACCATGTCATGATAAAAGGATTCTTCTCATAATTGAAGACAGCACATATCATAGATTTGTACCTTATTTGTGTTCCAAGTGTTCTTTCCTCAGAACTTTATTCAAGTTTCTATGTTTTGCAAAGCAAAAAGGTCTTAGACTTCATCTACATCCATAGTACATTGTATATATAAATGTGAGCAGCGAAATATGTAGACTTGCTTGAAACTTTGTTGCTCAACAACGCATTAATTATAGTTATTGGATTTGTATAGATATATTTTGTGGGATGAATTGTTTTGGTACTCAACAAGCTTGTGAGTAGAGTCTAACAAGCAAAGAGTACTAGACCCACAAAATATATCTATACCAATCCAATAATCTTTTATTATTATATACTTGTGTAACAATATCATAGGAAGTAATCTGCTTATATAAACACATTATAATTTTAATTTTCGTAAGTTAAGATTGGAAATTGTTTCGCGTCATGATTTAAAGTGAATCTTCAGCTGTAGCAATGAGTTAATAATCAATCGCTGAATTTATGTCGGGTTTTAAATATGTGAATAAAATCTCAATAAATTCAAAGAAAAAATATTGTCTTCTCTTATAAGTACCCTTTTATTATGACAGGTTGTTTTAGATAAGCCCCATCTGCCAGTGATGAAAGGTGAAAATAAATTAACGTAGTCTAACCAGATACGAGTGGGAGAGGCTCGTCCCACTGCGGTGCGGGAGAATCACGCTCAGACTCCAGGGCTTCCATTGTTTCCATGGAAACATCATCTGTTATGGTGATGTCAGAGCTATCACCTAGGCAACACACAACAGAAGTCATGATGTGAGACAAGTGTCTTTAGAGAGTTACGTAAACATCAATTCATACTCAATCCTTAAACTACACAATATAATTGAGTAGTGACATGTGATTTCCAACAATGTGGCATTTTGACAAGCGTAGAATTGGACGAGCCTGTACAGCCTCCTTTTAAGGTTAGAAGCTCCAAATGATGTTCGGTCAATAGCTTGAAAGACATAGACTATTTAAGCGACTAGCAAAGGCTCTGCTCAGGCTGCACATATGAGCAGGCTGGTCTGAGCCTTTGCTGGTCGCACATACCACATTGTTGGAAATCTCATGCCATGGCTCAATTATCTGAATTTGGGAGGAAATGTTATCGAAAAGTGGTATAATAAATCTGAGGATGAATATCGGAAGACAATGAAGGTTCTGACCAGCAGTACATAGTGCACAGGCTGATCTAGCCCCGGAGTTATAAAACTTTTTTTGTCATCAACTAAAGTCAGCATGAAATTTCAACTGTTAATAAAAACTAAAATGCTGAAAAATAATGATTTTTCTTGCTTTAAAAGTCTTAGATGCTGTATTTATCCTGCTAATAAATGTTAAAATGCCAACAATTGTTGGCATCTTAACATTTATCAGCAGGATAAATTTCACGCTCAGTTGAGTTGAGCATGAAAAAAATATAACTTCGGGCCTAGACTTTTGTTGCCAGTATAAGTGTATGTTCCATGTGCTCTTGTCTCACACCATAACTCATAACAAAGGCTGGTCATGCTTTTTACAAAACAATGTATAACACACAACATATCTGTTTATAAACATATCTATGTTCAGGCCATACAACAGCAATTTTTTCTTTCAGATGCTGCAAGCAACACTTTAGGGGTGAATGGGCTAATACAATATGACCACAGGCAAATTTCTTAAATAGATGTTGACTCCTTGAATGTTATTGCATTTATGAGAAAAGGTGGTTAATTTTGCTTTTTATATAAATAGACCACTCTTGCCTTTAAGTTTTTCCCATTATAAGTCTATGGCAGCTAATGATCCCAGGGGTGTGGTAAATGTGGACCCCAGGGACATGATTGCCAGGATTTATACAGGGGACCACTATATAATGCTACATACAAAATATATAAGCTGTGGGCCTCATAGTTTCAGAAGAAGATTTTTAAGTTTTTCCCATATTAAGTCCATTTAAGTTATTAATCCTTGCGGCATTATGGCCAGTTTGGACCCCAGTGACTTGAATGGCAAACTGACTTTATAGAGATATACTTCTTTGAAAATGTGAATAGACAATGACCCTAGCCAGACCCTAGTATATGCTCAATAGAGCCATCTCATTGAAATGGTTCCTTCAAGTAGCCACAACATATACTTTGTTTGATTGACAAGGATATATTGGAGCTATTATTATTAGCATGATTATAGGTAATAACCAAAACAAATTAATTGCCTCAACACCCCCAGTGACTTTGAAGTCAAGGTCACATTCTATAACATGGGCTGATCAAGAGGGGGGAAGGGAGACAGGGGTCCGGATGCCCCCCCCCCCCCCCCCCCCCCCTGAATAATCACAAGTGGCCATGGGTTTCCTAAGAAATACTGATACGGACCTCTGTGAAATACATTGGTGACTATAAAAAAAAAGGTTGTCAGGATGTAAAACTTTTAAGAACCCATCTAAAAGAAGTACAAATATTGTCTACATCCTCTCATCAATTTGGAATTTGTATTCTTTTATTAACCCAAAACATTATCTTAGGTCTGTGACCTTGACCTCAAGGTCACAGAAGAGGTTGGGTTTAGTATGATCAATTCTGACCTGAATCTATCAAAAGTGCAAGAATAGACCTAATTCAATCTGACAAACTGTCTTATTTTAACTAGTGCTTTTATATTCATGGTGCTACATGTATACATTAAAGTTAAAAACATAAAAAGATACCAAAATATATTGCATATATATCTGGAGTTGCATGTGTGTTTTAAACCAAAGGGCCAAAGTTTTAAAGAGCTACATAAAATGTTAGTAGATGTTATTTAGATGACTACAATACAGCATAAGATAAGGCATGTATCGATATCAGGCCTTTAGTTAAAAGTGCGTACCCCACAAAAAAAAATCTTATTTCTCAACCAAAACATACCGGTATGTTGTGGGTGCTCAAAAGAACCGTATCAATGAGACTGTTCTTTTGAGCGCCCAAAACATATGCTTAAACTGATGGGTAAGAAAATATTTACAATTTTACGTTCAAAATTTTTGTCTATCTAAACCTATGGACATACTGTAAAGCACTTATATTTGGAAGGTTTGTTTGTTTGATTAGATTCTTTTCGTCCCATCAACAATCTTTCAGTTATATAGGGATGTGTCTTCCTGGGTTGAACCAGTACTAAGCTTGGAAAAATGTGTCTTGCTAAAGGACCACAACGCAGTGACGCCGGTGACGCCACTGAGCCACTGTGCTCCCTAACCTCCCCCATCTGATGGCTGGTAAAATATTTACATGTCTTATCTAATGCTGTGAACAAATACAACATGCGAGAAGGATACAACATACGCAGCAATGAACATATCAGTTATTTCAACTACAGTTTCATACAGAGATAACCTTATATCAAATAGTTGTTTTTGAGTTTTTTGCTTTGCCTTGCTACCAGCTGTGCTATCTGGTTAACCCATTACTCCATAGGCTATTTTTAGATCAAGACATCAATTTTCTATTTTTAGACAACATTGCAAAAGTTCAAGAAAAATTTAAGTAAAGTTTTGAATACTTTTAAAAATATTATGGAAAATGGAGCATTTGCTCCAAAAGAGCAAATGCTCCCTTTTCCATAATATTTTCTAATACATGATTTTTCAAAGGCGTCAAAGGCCCTATCATGGGGTAAGGGTTAATATGATCTTAAATGGCATATTTTAGCTATAAATTTCAGCACTAGCTAATAAGAAAAAAGAACTTTAACCAAATAAGCGACGAGTAACAATTATGTGAAAATTTGGTGGGAAGTTACTAAACATGACTTCCATGAGTGAAAGAAAAATGATGCAACAAAAACCAGCATTTCAAAGTGTGCTTTAGGCTTGTATCAAAGCTCTCTAACCCTATCTAAACTGAAAACTGAGAAAAGACATTGTAGATCCTAATAAAATGACACAGAACATGTCATGTCTTCAGGGTCTGCACTGTTTGCTAATATAAAACTAATCTTTAGCAACAGTAGATAGTGGTCCAATCAACAATTTTTTTGTGCGTAGAATTGCAATTATTTTCTTTATCCTTCAGTTGAAACATAAGTTTTGGGTGCTTAAAAGAACCGTCTCATTGAGCACCCACAACATGTGTTTTGGTGGAGAAATAAGAAAAATCTTTTTTGACTACACACTCTTATCTGGAGGCCTGGGTGGGTAATTTGATGTGATTTGAAAATTATATCGGATCAGTCAAAAAAAATTGTATCAAACTCAGAGGACACCATTTGTCAAGAAAGGGTTAATGGAGCAACATGACAAAACAACAAGAGGGCCAAGTGGCCCTAAATCGCTCGCCTGAGTTTTGTTTAACGCTTACATATAAGTATCTATTGAAAGCTGGTCATGTTCCTGGTGACACCTGGTGTAGGGCCGATTTTGGACCGAGGAGCATAATTTGAACAAACCTGAAGAGGTCCACTAGGTGATGCTATATACCATATATCAAGGCTCTAGGCCTTATGGTTTCAGACAAGAATATATGTTCATGTTTTTCCCTATATAAGCCTATGTAAAATATGTGACCCCCTGGGGCGGTGCCATTTTTGGCCCCGCAGGAAAAATTTGTACAAGGGTGTTAAAAGTCCACTAGCTAATGCTACATACCAAATATCAAAGCTCTAGGCCTTGTGGTTTCAGACAAGAAGATTTTTTAAAGTTCTCATCTTGCAAATATATTTTTAGCCTGTGTGATCTAGATAGGCAATGGACCGAAACCATTTGCACAATTTTTAAAGAGGGCCATATAAGAATCATTCCTACCAAGTTTGGTCAAATCCAGCCAGTAGTTTAGGAGGAGATGTCCTTTGAAGCAATTGTTGACAACACATGACGGATGATGCACGACGGACGATGGACATCCAACGATCACAATAGCTCACCATGAACCAATGGCTCAGCTAATAATCAGAGAGACAAACATATGTAAATCAATGTAACTCTCACACAATAACTCTGGTAGATACCTACCTTGTGGCCTGGGGGTTGGTGGTTTTGTCGTCTTCTTTGTTGTCACACCACTGTCCTTTTTCTTCGGTTTCTTCTTGTTGTCTCCCATGCTGTAGGGAAGGTCTATGTCAAGGTTACTGGAAAATTAAAATGATTGTTTGTTTGATTTGATTCTTTACGTCCCATCAACAATCTTTCAGTTAAACAGGGATGGGTCTTACTGGGTTGAACCAGTACTAAGCTAGGATAAATGTGTCTTGCTCAAGGACCACAACGCAGTGATGCTGGTGAGGCTCGAACCAGCGGCCTCTCCGTCTCGAATCAAGCACTTTATCACTGAGCCACAGACTCCCATAAAAAAAAAAAAACTAGAGGACCTGAAGGTCCTGAGGCGCTCACCTGATCTCTTTAATAATGTTAAAATAGGTCAAGGTTATACAGCTTATAACAAAACATATTTTGTTTTACCATATATGGGGATTGCAGCCATTTTGGTCAAGTGACCTAAAACAATCTAATGAATACTACATCAAACAGCCCAGTGATTTCTGAGAAACCAATGTTTAGATAGGTACATGTATGTGGCAGTCCAAATGAGTGGCATTGGATAAAAGGTCACATGTCATCTTGACATTTGGTACTTATATAAAACCATTGTCTCATAAATTTAAACATTTCTCAAAAGTATTATGATTTCCACTTAAACAGTTATAGAAGAACATTTCAAGATTTTTCCCATATAAATGCATTTGGAATCAAATTTGACCTTGCCATAAAGTAGGTCAAGCTAGATTCATCATTTGTGCAAACTTGATAGAGACCACATCCCCAATGCTACATACCAAGCCCCAAGGCCATTGGCCTTTTGTTCCAGAGAATAAGATATTTAAAGGGTTTTTACCATATATGGGTGTGGTGGCCTTGACCTTTGAAACGTATTTATAGCCATTGTCTCATTAGGTTTAACATATCAAGTAAGAATAATGACTTTGGCTTAAACAGTATTCAAAAAGTCCAACTTTTCAAAAAATTTCCCAGTTAAATGCATAAGGAAGCAAATTTGACCTTGCATAAAGTAGGTCAAGGTCAACCTAGGATTGTCATTTGAACAAACTTGGTAAGCCCCACTACTCTAATGCTACATACCAAGTCCCAAGGTCATCGGTCTTCTTGTTCTGGAGAAGAAGATTTTAAAGGGTTTTTACCATATATGGGCGTGGCGGTCATCTTGGTCATGTGACCAAAGTATTTTGCATAAATTGTGGCTTATTTATCATAAGGAGTCTTCACATGAAATTTGAGTTCAATTGGACCGATGGTTTGTGCAAAAACTATGTTTCTATACATTGATGGGACTCCAATATGAGCTACCTAAGCTGAAAGGTCAAAGGTCAACCTTGACCTTTGGAACTTATTTATAGCCATTGTCTCATTAGGTTAAACATATCAAGTGAGAATAATGACTAAGGCTTCCACAGTTTTCCAAAAAATCAACTTTTCAGAAATTTTCCCATTTAAATGCATTAGGAAGCAAATTTGACCTTGACGTTAAGTAGGTCAAGGTTAACCTAGGATCATCCTTTGAACAAACTTGGTAGGCCCCACTACCCTCATGCTACATACCAAGTCCCAAGGTCATCGGCCTTCTGGTTCTGGAGAAGAAGATTTTTAAAGGGTTTTTACCATATATGGGCGTGGCGGCCATCTTGGTCATGTGACCACAACCATTTGAACAAACTTTAGTTCCCGCGTCCTAAGGAGTCTCCATATGTAATTTGAATTAAATTGGCCCAGTGGTTTCAGAGGAGAAGATGTTTGAAATTGTGGACGGACGGACGACAGACGACGGACGACGGACGGACGCCGGAGTGACTGGTATACTATTAGCTCACCTATGAGCCTTCGGCTCAGGTGAGCTAAAGATTGAATATTTAACTTTACATCTCTTTGTATTACCCATAGAGTCCAAGCAGGTTTTTTGTACAGGTCAATAGATTGAATATTTAACTTGTACAAAACACCTGTTTGGACTCTAGGGGTAATACAAAGTGATGTAAAGGACTTTTCCAAACAATTTGGGAACTCTCCTACAATGTTCAAGGACTAAAGACTGATGAAGAATGCTGAATTGCACTTTACAAAATATTCAACTTCTCAAATACTAGCCATTTGGAATATGCTTATAAAATTAAGTAAAAATTGTTTTGCCTTTATTTGATTTTGGTTGCTGAAGACCATCAGAAAAAATAAAACTCAAGTACTTTTCCAGGTGCTCAGGTTATAAAACTTTTTCATACTAAACTCAACTGAGCATGAAATTTATCCTACTCATAAATATTACAAAATGCCAACAATTGCTCATACAATTGTTGGCATTTTTACATTTATTAGCAGGATAAATACATCATCTGAGATATTAAAAGCAAGAAATACCTATATTTTTCAGCTTTTTAGTTTTTATGAACAATTGAAATTCCATGCTCAGTTGAGTTGAGCATGAAATAGTTAAATAACCTCGGGCCAGGCCTTACTTATTTGCATACTGCATAATTTTTTATGATTTTGTTGTTGTCTGCTTACTTTTTCTCCAAACTAAAAGTTTTCAAAAAATTCTTTCAGGAACACTATCAGTGTCAAACTGTTTGGATCCAGCTCAGGACAGACATTGTGTTGGTCCTGATCTGAGTTCAAACTGTTTGCAAAGGTTATCAGCAGATGACAAAAGTCGCCACTAGCAACGAAAAGAGAGTTTTTCTCACATACATCTACTCTGTTTTCAGGACTATCACATAGGTGGAGATATGCAAATTTTATTTGCCTAAAAGTTTAATTATTTCCTTACCCATTAATTTAAACATGTGTTTTGGATGAGAAATAAAGAAAATAATTTTCCAATAAACACTCTTATCTGGAGGCCTGCTATCACATTGAGAGAGTAAAGTAATCAGAATTTTCTATTTGAAAAAAAAAACAACCTCTCCTGAACTCACTTTAGTTTCACTGTATCCCCGCCACTTCCTTTGATCTTCTTATAGGCTCGGGACTTAGAGGTGAGCTCGAACTCATCACTGTTCAGCTCATCGTCAACTTTCGGCATGATCAGAGATGTCAAGTTCCGCGATTTGTTTTTCTTCTGTTTAGTCTTGGTGAGTGGAGGGGGCTCAGGGGTACTATCTCTAGCACTCGAGCTCTGAAAAATATAGGAATAAAATACTTGATTGAAACTATATTTTATTTCAATGTATTCGTACATTTACAGTAGAATCTCTTTAATTCAAAGTCTTAGGGACTACAGGTTTTATTTTGAATTATCAGTAGTTCAAATAAGGGTGAGGTAGAACAAGACCAAACTCTGCTCTGGACCTGTGTCGCCAGTGCACGTCGGTGTGTGAACAGTCGATATGCAAAGTTCAAATATACAGGAATGAAATCAAATTACATCCAAATTTCACAATGTAATCTACAGTAGGTGACTTAACAGTTTCTAAGTTAAACACTCAAAAATATAATATCAACTTAGCATAAATAGAGGGTGTACATGTTCAATGTGTGAACAATCATAACACAAAGTTTGAATATAAAGGAATGAAAACTGCTTGAAAATGTCTAAGTTCAACATCTATCAAAAAAGTGAAAAAAAAAAAAGAAATTTGCACAAAATAGGAGGTGCACATCTTCAATCGGTGAACAACCATAAACCAAAGTTTGAATATAAAGTAATGAATACTGTTGGAGTTGTAGATTACACAAACTAGGCACCCCCTAAGCATTTCTGATGGAAACATGTCTAAGTTCAACACCCATCAAAAATAAGAAAGAAAATATGAAATGTGCACAAAATGGAAGGTGCACATCTTCAATGTGTGAAAAATCATCGTGTAAAGTTTGAATATAAAGGAATGAATAGTGATGGAGTTGCAGATTACACAAACTAGGAACCCCCTTTAGCATTTTGGATGAAAAAAATGTCTAAGTTCCACACATCTCAAAAATAAAAAAGAAACTATGAAACATGCACAAAATAGTCGGTACACATCTTCAATATGTGAAAAATCATTAGGCAAAGTTTTAATGAAAAAAAAAAAAAACTTTTGTAGTTATAGATTACACAAACTTGGTACCCCTAAAGTGTTGCGGACGGCCAAATGTCTAAGTTCAACACCCCTCAAAAATGAAAAAAAAATGAAACATGCACAAAATAGGAGGTGCACACTTCAATATGTGAACAATCATTAGGCAAAGTTTGAATGAAAAGGAATAAAAACTTTTGGAGTTACAGATTACACGAACTTGGTACCCCTAAAGTGTTGCGGACGGCCAAATGTCTAAGTTCAACACCCCTCAAAAATGAAAAAAAATATTATGAAACGTGCACAAAATAGGAGGTGCACACTTCAATATGTGAACAATCATTTGGCAAAGTTTGAATGAAAAGGAGTAAAAACTTTTGGAGTTACAGATTACACAAACTTGGTACCCCTAAAGTGTTGCGGACGGCCAAATGTCTAAGTTCAACACCCCTCAAAAATTTAAAAAAAAAATGAAACATGCACAAAATAGGAGGTGCACATCTTCAATATGTGAACAATCATTTGGTAAAGTTTGAATGAAAAAGAATAAAAACTTTTGGAGTTACAGATTACACAAACTTGGTACCCCTAAAGTGTTTCGGACGGACAGACGGACGGACGGACGTACGCCCAATATTGAATATCGGGCCAGTGTATAATGGGCCATTAATAAGGGGCCAATTGTCCGAAATAACGGGCCAGTTTAGCTCTGAATTGGCCCGTTAATATCAGACTGACAAATTACTGTGGCCATTTCCAGTTTGGACGTCTATCACCATAGACATAAAATGGCCCTTTATAAAATGTTTATTTTATTACCTCCCCTGAGGTCCCCTGAATCATTTTATGCAACTTACAGAGGGCCATGGCTCCTTGTTAAGAAATGGCCCCTTGTCTATCTCCAGACAACTAAAAAGGCCCCCAAATCCATATCAGTAGCACGGACGGACGGAGTGGACCCATTACTATACCTGCTTTCGCTAAAGCGACGCAGGTAAAAATGAGCCGTGACACGTGATTTCCAACAATGTGGTATTTTGACAAGTGTAGACTCAAACGAGCCTGTACAGCCTCATTTTAAGCTTACAAACTCCAAATGATGTTCCGTCAGTAGCTTCATATTCATTCAATATTCAAGCGACTTGCAAAGGCTCTGATCAGTCTGCATGTATGCGCAGGCTGGTCTGAGCCTTTGCTGGTTGCACATACCACATTGTTGGAAATCTCATGCCATGGCTCAAATAAAAGTATATAGTCCCCAAAAATGATTATTATCAGGGCTTTTTCCTTATCAAAAATATGTTTTGGGTGTGTAAAAGAAACGTCTCGGGGAGACGTTTCTTTTACACACCCAAAAACATATGTTTTTATAGACAGTTTTTAAAATAGTTCATGCATAGGCCTTATACTCCGCGTCAACTGTTTGAAAATTAATTTGAATTAACGAGAATTTTGAATAATCGGAGTTCAAATTTTCAATGTTTTACTTTATTTACACATTTACTGTATCAATGGACCAGTGTGTAACAGTAAGCTAGAAGCTTATAAAAGTCATTTCCTGAGAAATATTTACAGTCAAATCTCAGTAGCTCAAAGTCCACTGAAACATAGGTCTAGATAAAAACCAAAAATGGCATCAAATTGTGAATATTTTCTTATCCATCAGTTTAAACATTTGTTTTGGATGCTCAAAAGATCCGTCTCATTCAGACGGTTCTTCTGAGTACCCACAACATATGTTTTGGTTGAGAAAGAGGAAAATTAATTTTTTGATACTCACTTTTATCTGGAGGCCTGCCACTGAATCAGTTTTCAAGACAAGTCATCATTATTGGACATGAAGTCACATATGTCAAAAAATACTTTTTCTGAATACCATTTATAAACTCTTATTGTATTGTAATTTGTATTTATTCCTTTGTTTGTTATAAAAAGAATACAAATAAATTATGTTTAATGGTTAGAAAAAAGAACATCGTAATGGATACCTTGAGTATGCAACACTTACAGTTTATTTGGGTCTTATTTTAAATGCTGCATGTGCTTTTGTCTGAAGATGTACATGTGATTTGGGTAAATTTTATCCTCAGAAAAAAAATTTGTATCTTTTTTCCCAATTTTAACATACTCATTTCAAGACTCATTTCAGGATAGTGCATATAACAAAAGACAAGAATTCAGAAGTCGAGGTCATAGATTAATAGTTTTATGCTTAGCATTGTGCAAACAAATTTTTAAAAATTCCATACCTCTTTTGAAACTCAACTGGCTTCCGAATACAAATGTCCAGTTAAGCAAAAATTTTGAGCATATATATCATATTTGTTTTTCCTATCTATCCATTTAAAGGTGTGTATTGGGTGCTCAAAAGAACCGTCTCATTAAGACGGTTCTTCATTGAGACAGTTCTTTTGAGTAACCTCAACATATGTTTTGGTTGAGAAATAATTATAAAAAATTTCAGTTTTGCACTCTTATTTGGGGGCCTATGCGATAGTCTATCTCGAATAAGAACAAAAGTTGACAGATTGATGAGTTGAGGCTTAACATCCCAGTCAACAATATTCAGTCATGTCAGGACGCTGAAGAACAAAAGTTACCGTATTACCCCACTTTTCTAAGGCCAAATAAAAAATAAGTTCGTTTCTTGTAACGGGTCTGAAAATTTTTAGGTAGGGTAGGCACACTTTTTTTTCTGGAAAAAGTATAATTTTATGCATTTTGAAAGGCATTTCGTCTTTCAAAATGCCTAAAATTATACTTTTTCCAGAAAACCTAAAAAAATCATAGGTTTCACCAGTAAATTTAGTTAGGGTTGAGTTACCCTAAACACTGTCACAGATATTTTCTAATTTGGCCTAGGAATAACATTGGTCTCACCTTCTCATCTCCATCTCCAGTCGAAGATTCGGTAGTTGTTGACGACGTCTCGTCTTTGTCATCCTGACATTCGAGCGTCGTCAGTCTATCCTTGGTAGTTATGTCACTGTCGGGTCTACTCCTTAACTTCCTCTTACTCTTCTGCTTGTTGGCTGAAAATGACGAAATATATTGAAAAATAATTGCACAGAAATGTTCTATATTTGGACTGTTATGCAATAATGACAAACAGGTACAGGGCCAAGACATGAAAGGTTGTTGGGCAATTTATCGCTTTTTCATGAGATAAATAAATTCAATAATACAGGTGCACACATAGAGGATCTTACACAAGTGATCATTTCATATGAAATTTATCAAACGAGCCTTTGGCGAGTTTAATAAATTTAAAATGAAATGTTCACAAGTTTAAGATTCTGTTTATCATCACCTTTTAAATGCGATTTTATCGCCTTCAATGTCTGTTTTATATCAATGAAAACTTGCATTGATGTAACGGACATCGTCATGACGTTAAGGGGAGCATTCTGCAATATTTTTGACCTAAATTAAGCGATAATAGGTCTTGAAAACCAATTTTAGGTCTTTTTGTTTGTTTGATTTGATTCTTTACGTCCCATCAACCACTTTCAGTTATAAAGGGATGGGTCTTCCTGGGTTTAACCAGTACTAAGCTAGGATTAATGTTCTTGCTCAAGGACACAACGCAGTGATGCCCGAACCCGCGGCCCTTCGGTCTCGAGTCAAGCACTCTACCACTGAGCCACTGCGCTCCCGTTTAGGTCTTTTTGAGAGTGGCAATTTTACACAGGTTTTACTGTATATACACATTGTTATTAAGTGTTGGTGAATATGTAAACCACTAGTGGTTAACAATTTAACCCATTTAAGCCGAATGAACTTTACTATCTCTATCAGTAGGACGAGTCTATTTCAAATTTTAGGGGTGTTGGATGATATTTTTTTTTATTTTTATTCAAATTCCAATAGACCATTCTGTGAGCACATAATGGAGACCCTATCAGATGCCACAGTGTGAGGCGTCTGATCTGGGTCTGTGCTGTTTGCCTATGTCCCTCTAAAAGGACGCTAGGCTTATATGGGTTAATGCAAAGTGCATTATCATTTCTACTCACCAAGCTCATCAATACTGATGCCTGCTTGCCTTGAAGCTGAGAAGGGGTTGGAGTCTGTCGTCAATATCGGGGGAGTTGTCTTTTCCTTGGTGTTGCCAACTGAGTCGGCGGTTTTCTTATCTATATTAGAAGTGTGCACAATTTTACTGCTTTGTCTTTTATCAATATGGCCAGTTAAGGGAGTTAACCCTGCAGAATCATGGTGAGTGATATCGGTATGATTGCGTTTAGCTGCCTTTGTTTTTCTAAGAACTGGTTTATGCTGGTTGGATGAGTATTTTTCTGGTACGATATTCTCGTGATGTGGATCTGTATCTTTATCTGTTTTTGTTGGTGTAGTAGCGTCTACTCTTCTGACGACACCTTTCATCGCGTCTTGCTTTTCTGTATTGTTATTTTCTCGATCAGTTTTCTTTCTACCGTATGACATCTTCTGGACGAAGAAATTTTTGAGTATATTTATCAGTAGAGTTCCAAATGATTCTTTTGTTCGGTGTTGCACCTGACTAGTCGTCAGCTCAATGATTGGACGAGGATTATTTATTATGGGAGGCGTCCTCTGAACCTCCTGGACTGGTGTTGCGGTTTTATTCTGTGGGGATGAAGAATGAGTTTGAGCAATGCCCAGATTTTTCAAATCAAAAACTTTTTCTTTCTGGAATGGCGGTGCTCCGTTACTAAGTTTTACTTTCCTTCTGAGTATATCAGCAACAAAAATTCTGTCGGCTTCAAAGTATGACGCCACTAGTACGCAAAAGAGAAGAAATCCCATAACGCATAAGATGGAATAGTATAATACTGGTTCCCAGTTTGGACGGGGGAGAGATGCAGCACATTTTGAGAGGGTATGTGGAGGGACTGTGGCTTGGAGTGTGTAGTTGAACGGAGCCCCGAGGCTCGTAAACACTGTTAACGTTCTCCGTATTCTTGACATGGTAAAATCCGGAGTGAACCTGAAATTACAGAAAACAAATGAGCCGTGACATGAGATTTCCAACAATGTGGTATGTGCGACCAGCAAAGACTCAGATCAGCCTGCGCATACTCGCAGTCTGATCAAAGCCTTTGCTAGTCACTTGAATATTTTATGAGTGTTAAGCTACTGACCAAACATCATTTGGAGTTTCTAAGCCTAAAAGGAGGCTGCACAGGCTTGCTTGAGTCTGCACTTTTCAAAATGCCACATTGCTGGAAGTCAAATGTCACGGCTCAAATATGCATGTAAGAAACTTATTGCAAGTTCTTATGCCTAGCTCAATTACACTCGTAACAGCCAAAACTTCATAGATGTTTTGCTTGTTCTGAGTGAAATAGGGTTGATGTCCTATAAACTGCCACCCTAGAAGATATTGGTATATGAGCCATTGTTAATTAAATATGATTTACCTTATAATGAATAGAAGAAAATTCCAACATGATAAGCACTTTGCATGCTGGGTAATTTTTCCTGCTTTTCTTGTCGTTTGCTGACTTTTCAAAATTAACTTTTTAAAAAATATTCTGTCAGGAACACTATCAGAGTGTCAAACAGTTTGGACCCAGATCAGGACCGACATTCTGTCGGTCCTGATCTGGGTCCAAACTGTTTGCAAAGGCTATCAGCAGACAACAAAAGTTGCCGTTAGCAAGGAAAGAGTTTAGCTCACATGAATGGAAGGTTTTATCCATCATTAATTAATGACTTGAAATCATAGCATTTTCAAACGTAAATGACAATATTTTTGTTTTAGTTTCCACTATAACATTTGTTGCAGTGTTCCCTGGAAGTATCACAATATACTTCCACAATAAATATAACCACACACTTGTATATTGACAATGGTAAAAACAATATTCATTTTTCATACTTACGCTATATCTATTTTTCTACTTGTATTAGGTGCCATTTCATAGCCCTCACAGTCTAGCACTCTAAAACCATAGCCCTCACAGGAGGCGTCGTTTATACTGTAACCATGGACATAAAATGGTAGTTGTCCTGTATTCTTCAGAGTAAATGACCTCTTTACAGTAAAATTTGGAACTAAGTTTTTTGTATGTTTCCTCTCTGCAAAAAAAAGAAAGAAAGCAGGACTTTAACAAATATCAAGGCATATATAAAAGTCAGCCTCAAAATCCTGAACTCAGGAATAATCCTGAAAAGTTTTACTCATGTAAGAGCCCTTTTGATCATGGAAGCAAATCTGACACTATGAAACCTAAGCATGATAAGGGAGCAGTGTGATCTGGGTCAATTATATTTTGTAATAAACAGTTAAACCTGTCTTAAGCGGCCACTCAAAAAAAGACAAAACAAAGGTCTTAAAGCTATGTGGTAGCTTAATGCAAGTTGAAAGTAATCCAGAAAATTCTGCAATACTTTTGACCTGCATTAAGCAATAATTGGTCTTGAAAACCCAGTTTTGGTCTTTTTGAGAGTGGCCGCTTAAGACAGGTTTTACTGTAGTCTACAGGAATACATCAGTAAATGACAAGGCAGACACAATTTGCCCTGAAAGGCTGCACTGATCTTGTAGCGGATAAAAAAGGAAAATCCCAATGTAATAGCAAATAAATAGGGGCGAATTATGGTTAAGAAATCGCGCGAATTATTGCTCAGTGATTAATCATGTTAATAGCGGATTGATTGGGAGTGCATTACAGTGGCGGATCCAGAGTCCCCCCCTCCCCCCCCCCCCAATCCCCACTATTAAATATCCCATGAAAATGAAATAATTTGGTCTCACTGAGACCAAATTATTTCACTTTCATGGGATATTTAAGATAAATGAGATAAAATCAGCAAAGCGAACCCCACCCCCCCCCCCCACACACACACACACCTTTATACTAACGAACTCCTTTTCCAGGAATATGGTTCTCCGCTCTTTTGTAAGAATAAATCTGCTCTTTCGTATTACGGATCCGCTCAAAGGTAAATCTCCCATGAAATACTCCATTCATAAACAAACTCTCCAAGCAACCTTTCCGATCAGGCATACCTTAACCAGCCTGCTCAGCTGCAAAAAACCAGCTAGAATAATGAAATTTTGCTTGGAGAACGTTTTGATATGATACTTTCCAAGAAGCAAATAACAAAGATGCTGATCA
The DNA here is from genome assembly GCA_964019695.1 of Loripinus fragilis. Lineage (NCBI taxonomy): Eukaryota > Metazoa > Mollusca > Bivalvia > Lucinida > Lucinidae > Loripinus > Loripinus fragilis. The sequence goes on along the minus strand of OZ026521.1, from coordinate 6,449,899 downwards.
GACTGCAGGTATGCGCAGGCTGGTCTGAGCCATCTTTGTTCGCTATCCCCAAAATTCAGGATTTCCTGCGTTGAGGCCCATATTTGTGTGTCCCAACCAGGCCTCTATTTACTTACTAAAATCAGATGTTTGATTTTGTTTGTTTGATTTGATTCTTTACGTCCCATCAACAATCTTTCAGTTAAACAGGGACGGTTCTTCTTGGGTTGAACAAGTACTAAGCTAGGGTAAATGTGTCTTGCTCAAGGACCACAACACAGTGACGCCGGTGAGGCTCGAACCTGCCACCCCTCGGTCTTGAGTCAAGCATTCTACCGCTGAGGCACTGCGCTCCCTATTAGATGTTTGAATTGTGTTTACTTACTATCGCAGTTTTTAAGATGTTTTTCTGCTATATCAAACTGTAATGTTGACGCTCCTGGCTTTTTATTATTTAACTTCAGCTCTCCCCGTCCTCCCTGGCCTTGGAGAACATACGCATCTATAATGGTTAAGTTATTTCTGAAAAAAGAAGAAAAAAAATATATTATTACCTGTCTTATAGACTTATATGGTAAATGTTCTAAAATTTCAAACACTTTTCTCTCTCTGTTCTCAAAAATGTTGGTTATTTTTGTTGGAATTTAACCCTTAAAGCCCCACCTATAATTTGCAGCAGATGACAATTGCTAATTTTGCTTCTTCAAAAATAACAAATAAGGCATGATATTTCATGAGAATCGTCTGCTGGCAGACAATTCTCATGTAATAACTTTTTTTCATCGAAAATTGGGAATGATGTCGCAAAATTCGTCTTCTGCTGCAGTCGTGATTGGCGCTTTAAGGGTTAAAAACCGCATGTCAGAATAGCAAACAAGTCCGACCCTGATCAGACTGCTTCTGAAGAAACAGTCTGATCTTGGTTTGTCCTGTTTGACTAGGCCTTTAAGTAGGCAAGTAGTGTTCAAAATTTTAGAACACTTACCTATGCTTTGGTTCTTTACCTTCCAGTCACCGATTTTTCAGTTATGTCCGGATGGGTCTTCCTGTGTAAAACCAGTACTAAACAGTGGATAAACTGTCATGTTTAAGGACACAACATAGTGCCCCAGGTGAGGCTCGAACCCTTAACCCCTCAATCTTGAATCAGCACTCTACCACTGAGCCACCATGCTGTAGAAGGAAAACGGCCATGGATTGCTCTCGTGAGACTCTTTTAGTACTTGAAACCATTTTAGCTATTTCCAGCAATCTTTGTGGCAACAACATGGCTCATAGTAGTGTGATATCATTATCAGCCCAATGGATCCATATAATTTGAACAATCTGGGTAGAGGATCACCTAGGGACAATTTGTACAAAAAAATATTTCCAAATTAGACGTACAGTAAAATCTGTGTAAAACTGCCACTCAAAATGGACAAATCAAAAATCTTAATGACAAATGACCCAACGATCATTCCTATGTGGTTTTGGAGGGTAGCTGTCATTTTTGAGAGGGTGGGGGAGTATAATGAAAACTACCACCCAACAACTCTAAAATTTGAAATAAACTCATCCAAATGATAAGGATTAACCCTTTGTATACTGATAGATTTTCCCATACATATTGATACAATAAGTATGGGATTGCCCATTGTGTACTTTAAGGGGTCACAGATAGACTTTTCTAAATCATGATGTATTCCTGTTCCTGAAGATTGTTTTAATCTTAGCAAACAGTGCAGACCCTGATTAAATGCAGCCTTAAGCTGTTTGCCAAAGTACCCTTTTAGGGGTTTCCAATATACAAAGAATCAGTTGGATTAGTACAAACTTAGGCAGCACCGTGTGTACTCACTCACCTTATAATTATCAAAGATGTTTTGAGGCTGTCGTCTTTTGGTTGAAATACTGCCTCGACTTTCACTCCACCTCCTACATGAGTAAATGCTATAGACTCTTTATGGGTTTTTATGTTGTACCTTTCGTCAATTGTATCTCTGTAACCATCTACAAAACTTTTATTCCCAAAGCGCCGATTGTTTTCCTGAAAAAAAATGATGTAAAATAGAGTTAATTTGAAGAAAAATCAGCAGACAACTAAATATCATATTCTATACTTAATGCATGGGTGAAAGTTCAATTTTTTCAAATTCCTGAACTTTCGAAACTCCGATCCTAGAACTTGCAGTATGCCCACTAACTATTCACAGTTCTAAGTTTAAATGGTCAATTGTATTTAGACAAACTAAAGATTTCTCAGAGAAGGTATTATAATCTCCATTATTCAGCATTTTGAGGTTGACATTCCATAGAAAGTCAGCCTCAAAATCCTGAATTCAGGGACCCCAGTTCAGGCAGAGAAGTTAGTTTAGCGCTCAATGTACTGCATCATTTATAAACTTTTGAAATCAGTATGAAACCAAATAAATGTAGATTGAAAACAGTGTAGATCCAGATCAGCTGGCTTCTAAAGAAGCCAGCTGATCAGGATCCACACTGCTTTCTGTACAACATGTGAGTCCATAATGATGAATCAAAATACAGAATACAGAATTGTATTAAATTTTTTATACTTGTTCCAGGACAAGTAAATTCAAATTTCAAACTTATCCTGAATGAACAAAAACCAGGTCAGACAAGTTGAGCACGGTATTCTATTTCCACACCCCTGCTTCATGATAAATGGGCCTTGACTCGAGAAAACCTGTCTTCGGGGCTTTGCAAACAAAACAGGCGCAGATTTGCGCGTCCATGCAGTCTGATCAGCGCATTTGTTATTCGCTTATTGGAAAGTATGATATCTAGACTTGCTACGAGTGAATTTTCTAGCTAGTCTCAGTAATTGAGGAGACTGGTTCTAAACTCGCTTTGTCGGAAACCCCTAAGACAGGTTTTGTCGCTGTGAGGCCCAAATATGAGAGTACATCTACTTACTTTTGCAAGTTCTAACTCTAAAATGTAAAATATTTCTTCATCTTCTGTTTCTACATACTCAGAAAAATACTCCGGTACACTGTAATAGAGAAAGGAATACTCATAAATGAAATATAATAATTGAGCCACGATATGTGATTTCCACCAATGTGGCATTTTGACAGGTGTAGACTCAGACAAGCCTGTGCAGCCTCCTTTTAAGCATAGAAACTCCAAATGCTGTTAGGTCAGTAGCTTAACAGTCATAGAATATTCAAGCGACAAGCAAAGGCTCTAATCAGACTGCGCGTATGCGCAAGCTGGTCTGCCCCTTTGCTGGTCGTACATACCACATTGTTGGAAATCTCATGCCACGGCTCAATTATGAAATAGGCACACCTAATGAGCAACCAACCAATTTGTTCTGAGAGGATAGCACAATTATACGGTATTCGTGTGAGTCAATACTCAGTCTCCAGTGAGTAAAAGCCGTCTTTAAACCTCACTATGGGTATAAGAAAATCACATTTAGCTGTAAAATAATGCTACAAGCTATTTGGGAGGCGCAAGAGCCCTTAAAGTCCATGTTGGATATCATTATGCCTGTTTCTTTACAACATGATTGCCTTTTTCAAAGGTGCAAGAATGCAGGTGATAGCGTTTGGTACAAGACTTTATCACTTTGTGACGTAACGTTATAGGCTTTGTGACGTCCTGTCATGGGGATCACACAGCCGCTTGCTTATAAGAGGTATCATTAACATTCAAGCTCTTGATGATCGAACTAATCCCTCAGTCTTATGGCTAAAATATGACTTAAATATCAATAAAAACAGTATCTTTGCGATTCAACTTCATTTTTTGTATTTTTTCAATGTCAAAAATGTTCAAGGCACATTTTTCAACAGTAGAATAAGGTTTTGCTTTGATTGAATAGACTCTGTATAGATACCTGAACTCGAAGACAGAATGAAAATCTGGTATTCATACTACAACTGAATAGAACAGAACAGAACCTCTAATCGTAACAGCAACCAACCCTCTTGTTGCCCGACTTTGGCGGCCAACAACTCGTTGTAAGGTTGCTATTAACAAAACCAGAGGACCAACGTTCGTGTAAACGCTCACATGACTATTGGTCTGATGCATATTTTCTTCAAACACATACATCTTGTGTGTCAATTTGTTTGGTCATTTGATGCAAGTTTTATTCCATTAAAGGACTATGCAACAAGTTTCTCCATTCAAACACCTAAGGGGCCAAATTTGACCTTGCCGTTAAATAGGTCAAGGTCATCCCAGGGTCTTCACTTATACCAACTTTGTAGAGCCTGCATCCTTAGTTTCAAGACTATAGGACTTCTGGTTATTTGACTTTGATTGGCCAAGTGGTTCCATAGAAGATCTCTGAAAATGGTGGACGACGGACAGATGCCGGCTTGATGGGTACATCTCACTGGCTTGAGGTCAGTCGTCAAAATGAATAAATCATGAGCGGTAAGCACAAGCGATTTATAGACTTATGACTGACCGACAGACACTTCGAGCCGGAATCTATTTATTAAACAACGCAACTTACTAGTAACATGAAGCTACCATATCAATGACTGCCTGTGGATTTGGATAATATGGCAACGTCAGTACTTGTATTATAACTGGAACTATTATAAAATGATAGCAACATAACTTACTTGTAACATGAAGCTACCATATCAATGACTGCCTGTGGATTTGGATAATATGGCAATGCCAGTACTTGTATTATAACTGGAACACTTGCATAATTTTCAATGTTCAACCATTCAATCTGAAAAAAAAAAAAAATACATATTAGTCATCATCCTAATTAGTGCACTGTACTCAGAGCTGTGGAAATACCATGCCTGACTTTTCTGACATGTGCGGGTCTAGAAAGCTTTGTCAGAGGGGGTCCTACTCCGATAACCTTTTTTGTTGTTGTTTTTTGTTAGTTGATGAGGGGAGAGATTATGCAAATACCACTAAAAGCAGGCCATTATTGGCCCGCCAGCGAAACACCATTTTAATGGTGTAAAATGGTGTTTCACTAGCGGGCCAATGATGGCCAAACATTGAATGATGGCTTGGTAGGTTTGTGATTTTTCAGGGGACCAAGACCAGTATTGCTATGAAACCCTATATATTGTGTTTTTTCAGGAAGGGTCCAGACAGCTGGATCCGGGCATGTCTGACCTGGTCCTATTTCATTCAAGACAAGTTAGAAATTTCAATTTACTTGTCCTTGGACAAGTGCAAATGTATAGAGAAAGTTAATACAATTCTGTTTTGTTTGTTAGATTTGATTCTTTACATCCCATCAACAATCTTTCAGTTATATAGGGACGGGTCTTCCTGGGTTGAACCAGTACTAAGCTAGTATAAATGTGTCTTGCTCAAGGCCCACAACCCAGTGACCCCGGTGAGGCTCGAACCCGGGCCCTTCGGTCTTGAGTCAAGCACTCTACCACAGAGCCACTGCGCTCCCTAAATACAATTCTGTATTTCACATTTTGATTAATTATCATGAGCTCACATGTATTGAAAACTGTGGATCCTGATCAGCTGGCTTCTTAAGAAGCCAGCTGATCTGGATCTACATGGTTTACAAGAGAGTTGATATCTTGTTTCATACTGTTTTATATATTGTTTTAGCACAGTAAGGTATATTAAAGCTAAGGTAATCTGTTTTTCAGACAAGTATAATTTTCTTTGGATAAGTACATTATGGCCATTCACATGTCCCTGGCCAAGTATAATTTTTTACTATTTCAACACCCTTGGTAGACAACTTTTTTTAAAATTCTATAACTATTTAGGCTTCTGATGAAACCAGCTGATCATGATTAATACAATTAGTTTTATTTGTTTGGGTGCTTGTCTCTAGAGCAAGGGGTTGCGGATTAGAGCCTCACTGGCGTCACTGTGTTGTGTCTTTGAGCAAGACACATTTATCCTTGCCTAGTACTGGTTCAACACACGAAGACCAGTCCCGACACAACTGAAAAATTGTAGACTTGGGACGTAAAGAATCAAATCAAACAAAGCCTACAGCCAGGCCTAGTCAAACAGGCCAGACCCAGATCAGACTGCTTCTGAGGAGACAGTCTGATCAGGTTCTTCCCTGTTTGCTATTCTGACAAGCATTTTATGAATTCCAGACCTGACAGCCAACATTTTACTTGAGAAAATGTTTCGAATTTCAGAACTTTTTACCGCAATAAATCATAGATCCAGTTAAGCAAATTTATTTAGCGTAAAATTGCCATTTATTTCTTACCTATCAATTTAAACATGTGTTTTGGGTGCTCAAAAGAACCGTCTCATTGAGACGGTTCTTTTGAGTACCCACAACATATGCTTTGGATGAGAAATAAAGAAAATAATTTTCCAATACACACTCTTATCTGGAGGCCTGATAAATATTTGATACTTACAGATTTGTTTCCTATTTGTGTAAGAGGGAATACGACCACTTCACAACGTATGCAACTGTCTTCCCGATCATGATTCAAAGTTGGCCAATAAAAGAAGGCTTGAGCTGAGAATAAAAATCCTTGCACTGTGCTCGTGTCAATTTCTATCGTAACATTTACTCTGAAAAAGATTATAAGAAATATGTCAGTACAACACAGATGCCCCCATCCGGGGAAGTATGAGAGAAAGATTCGTATTTTACAGCTGTTCGGTCACTGATTCGCCACATGGTATGCAATTTCCCGGTCTCTTGTAAATCTAACAGAGATAGGAACCAGTTGTGGGCGTGGCTAGACAGTGACCCATAAGCTGATTAATACAGGATGTACCGACAAGGATAATACTATATGCAGAACCAAAAATAAGGGAACCCTTGTACACTTGAACGCCTTTAGAATGCGTCGCATATAACATGATGTTCTTTTAGCATGTTTAAAGCACATTATCTCCCTTACTAAATTGCTATATATAAGCGTTAAGCAGCATTTAGCTCCCTTACTATAAAAAAATAAGAAACAAGTACTAGCTTAGCGGAAATGTTTCAGCATCGCGGAAAACATTGATGTGCCGTGGGCAGGTGGGTGGGGTACCGCATAGTTGCAATCATGACTATTTATTACACTGATGGCAAACTGTGGCGCCCAAGTACCTCGTTCTAAAGGGCCTTTAAGGCGTTCCAGTGTATTTCCAGTGTATTGAGCCAAAGTCAATAAAGGGTAAAGCCTCCACATGCACAACACCTATCAGGCATACTGGAGACGATACGTGGAGGTCCTATATCATTTGGACCCCATATGGGCAACAATGCAAGAAAACCTGTCTTCCGGGGTTTGCGAAAAACAAAGGGGCAGACCAGCCTGCGCATCCGCGCAGACTGATCAGCGCCTTTGTTATTTGCATTTTGGAAAGTACCATATCTAAGCATGCTTCAAGCTAAAATTTCAATGTTCTAGCTAGTCTCTGTAGCTGGCTAGACTGATTAGTCTTTCTTTCACAGAAACCCCTAAGACAGGTTTTGTCACGACGAGGCCCATATCATTTGCGTAAAATAAAAAATACCTAAATAAAAAATAAAGCCTTATAGGTCCCTTATCTTTTATTCTGCATATATATCCCGCAATGATAATGAAAAAAGTCAATAAGCAATGCTTATTAGATACCTCCGCACAGTAAGAGTCAGTGAAAAAACTTGGCAAGTGTAGTTCAAACAAGAAGACCTTAGTTTTGATAAGAAGATTTCAGTAGAATCTGTGCAAACAAAAATTATAAACTCCTTCGCGCATATGTTCAATGTGTCTACATTGTGTCGGCAAAGTATCAAATTGCTCCATCAAAAGCTGTAGTAGGACTTGATCTGCCCATAAAGGCACTATCCATGCATATACAAAAGCCATATAAGGGAATAATTGTCTAAGTTCTCACAGCTGTCATTTTGTCAAAATTATTTTTTGTGAACCAAACTCCTTCATGCATATGTTCAATGTGTCTACATTGTATCAACAGAGTATCAAATTGTTCCATCAAAAGCTGTAGTAGGAGTTGATCTGCCCATGAAGGCACCATCTATGCATATACAAAAGCCTAATAAGGGAAAAATTGTCTAAGTTCTCACAGCTGTCATTTCGTCAAAAATTATTTTTTCTGAACAAAACTCCTTCATGCATATGTTCAATCTGTTTACATTGTATAGGCAAAGTATCAAATTGTTCCATCAAAAGCTGTGGTAGGAGTTGGTCGACCCATGAAGGCACAATCTATGCATATACAAAAGCCTTATTAGGGAAAAATTGTTTAAGTTCTCACAGCTGTCATTTTGTCAAAAAATATTATTTCTAAACCAAACTCCTTCATGCATATGTTAAATGTGTCTACATTGTATAGGCAAAGTATCAAATTGCTCCATAAAAAGCTGTGGTAGGAGTTGATCTGCCCATAAGGGCACCGTCTATGCATATACAAACACCTTATTAGGGAAAAATTGTCTAAGTTCTCACAGCTGTCATTTTGTCAAAAATTATTTTTTCTGAACCAAACTCCTTCATGCATATGTTCAATGTGTGTACATTGTATAGGAAAAGTATCAAATTGTTCCATCAAAAGCTGTGGTAGGAGTTGATCGGCCCGTGTATGGCCTATAATAGCATAAGCATAAAGCACTATATTAAAAGCCATTTAGAACTACAAAGGGAAATAACTCTAATAGAATTGGCCCCTAGCCCTTACTTTTTTGTCTAAAGTATTTGTCTTGCATATATGAACATGTTTGCAAGGTTTGATGAAAATCCAGCAATGACTCTTCGAGTTATTAAGGAAACAAAGCGTTACGGACGGACGGACGCACGGACAACGTGAAAACAGTATACCCCCTACAAACAAAGTTTGCGGGGGGTATAATGAATGGTTAAAGAGCTACTTGCTAATTTTATTAATATCTGTTTGTATTTTTCTGTCTTTATCCGCCTTTATCAGATCAACTAAGCTGCATTATCTCTGATAGGAAGCATTTTTCAAATACTGATCCTTTGAGTATCGGGCCTGTGCAGACAATGACTCGGCTGTTAATAGGAGGGTGATATCTTGAACAGCCAATATTTTATCTAATTGTACACTGGTAGTTATAGACGCTGCATTTGGACACCTTCGTAGGCTATTGTGTTGCTTTTTCTGTTCGCATTTGTCATGCAAGAACGGCTTTATTTAAACACGGAAAACAACTTGGATTTGTTTTATTTTCATACAAAATAAATTGATTTATGTGTAGATTGGATGATTTCACACAACGGAAAAACAGGCAGATCGAGATTCAATATTTTAATCAATACTTTTGCACTTGTGAAAATTTTCTTGTACAAATATTTTGGCCATAATTTCATTTCGATTAAAATCTGCCAACTGCTTCTGAAGATATCATTCATTTATGATGAGGCCACTGATGAAGCCCATAGAAAAATTGTCAATATTTTCTTACCCATCAGTTTAAACATTTGTTTTGGGTGCTAAAAAGAGTGCCCACAACATATGTTTTGGTCGAGAAATAAGTAAAAATATTTTTGATTAGGCACCATTATCTGGAGACCTATGTACCCCATACCCTGTGGTGGGGGGAAATAAAAAGCATAGCTTGGGTCCATTTGGGTTGGTCGGGTATGAAGAGACAAAATAAGTTTTTGAGCCTTACCTATCTTGTCCCATCTGTTGTAATCTGTCATACTTGCGTTTGAGATAGTTTACTAGATATTTATCTGTTTCTACTGTTGTATGGTCTAGCGCAAACCCTAGCAACCATTGGTGCCCAGCTGTAAGATAAAACCAGGGAACCAAACTTCAGCATAGGCAAAGGTTTAGATAAACAAAATTTTTGAGCATAAAATTGTTAATATTTTCTAACCTATCAGATTTAACATATGTTTAGGGTGCTCAAATGAACCGTCTCATTGAGACAGTTCTTTTGAGTACCCACAACATATGCTTTGGTTGAGAAATAAGAAAATTATAATTTTGTTACACACTCTTAACTAAAGGTCTGGCATAGGTCAACATAAACAAATTTGTCGCGCATTAAATTGTCAATATTTCCTTACCAATCAGTTTTAACATGTTTTGGGTGCTCGAAAGAACCGTCTCATTGAGACGGTTCTTTTGAGTACCCAAAACATATGTTTTGGTTGAGAAATAAGAAAATTAACTTTTAATTACACGCTCTTATCTAGGGGCCTGCTTCAATGAAGTTGACGTCCCATCTACTTATTATAGGAAAGTTGAAGTCACTCTGATAGTCCAATGAAGTAACTGGGTCAGAGGTTTGAGCTAAATTGCTGTATTTTAGAATGACTTTTGAAAATTGGATAGTAAACTACATTTGCAGTGGAAGTTTAAAAGTTGAGTCAAAGTTTCAAGATTCTAGCTAGTCTATGTAGCTCAGAAGGCTGGTTTGATGCTTACCTTGTTTGTTTTGTTTGATTTGATTCTTTATGTCCCATCAACAATCTTTCAGTTAAACAGGGACGGGTCTTCCTGGGTTGAACCAGTACTAAGCTAGGATAAATGTGTCTTGCTCAAGGACCACAACGCAGTGACGCCAGTGAGGCTTGAACCCGCGGCCTCTCGGTCTCGAGTCAAGCACTCTACCACTGAGCCACTGCGCTCCCTAATGCTTACCTTGTCATAAACCCCAAAGACCAGTTGGTTTTCTTTAGCTCTGACTGACTATAAGTCAGGAACCTTTTTCTTGGTTTCATCGCAGTATGTTAATTAGATTTGAATGTTTCTGTGTTGATGCATTGCATAAATTAGAAAGCCTCAATAGCAGCTTATGTTTGTTTTGATGCTTTACATCCCAGTCAACCATTTTTCAGTCATGTCAGGACAATCTTCCTGTCTTCCTGGCATGCTGTTTTTCATCTGCTATTTTTTTTTCAAAATTAACTTTTTTGAATCAGAGTGTAAAACAGTTTGGATCCAGATCAGGCCTGATGTTCTGTTAGGTCTGATCTGATTCCAAACTGTTTGCAAAAGTAATCAGCAGACTACACTAGTAGATAAAGAGCTAATATGTTTCGGCTTACCTGGGGTATCTGTTGATAAACCCGTATAGCATTCATCTTTACACTCTTTTCTGGCATCAAAATACACATGCCCAATCTGTCAATGAAAAATAAGTATTTATATATCTTACAAGGTTCATACAGGCAAGTTTGTGTAAAATTCAAGGACTTTTCAAGGATTTCTTGACCTCTCATACTGTTTTCAAGGATTGAAAACTTATGAAAATACTGTCCCCACAAAACCAGCTTAACACATTAAAATTCTACTTCAGAAATGCTAGACTGCATTACTTAAGATATTAGTTTTAGAAAATTAGCATAAAAGTTGTGGTGCCTTTATTTGGTGCAGCATATGCTGCACCAAATAAAGGCACAACAATTTTATACTGAAATAAATCTCCAAAAACAGTGTTGAATCCTCCTGCAAATGGTAAAATTCAAGGACTTTTCAAGGTCTTTGAGTGTTTTTCCAGTACTTTTCAAGGCAAATTTTATTTTCAAGGACTTTTCAAGACAGTCCTGTATATTCAAGTACTTTTCAAGCCTATGCGAACCCTGTCTGATGTTTAACACATTAAATTCAAATGGTTTTGTTTGTTTAGTTTGAGGTTTTATGTCCCAGTCAACAGCTATGGTCATGTCAAGCAGGTCAGTTAACCCGGCCACATCTCTTTTCCTGGACAACCTTAGACAAAGCTGTTAACCAGTACTTTGTTTGGTTTGATTCTTTATGTCCAAGTCAACAATTTTTCAGTTATGTCCGGACAGGGATTTATGCACGTCTTGCAATAATTGACAACAACTCTTCTTGAATCAGAGGAAGGAGGAGAATGACCGTAGAAAATATTTCATGTTCGATCTCCGCACAAGTATGGGGCCAAGATCAAACCAACAACACCTGGATCAGCAATTGGACTCCAGCATATGGCATATATGGAATATCAAGCCTTATTTTAATATTTTATATGAAAATAAGGAGAGTTCTTATTTCTTTGCATGCTGGGTAATCATGCAAGCTTTTCTTTTGCTGTCTGCTGATTTTTTCAAAATTAACATTTTCAAATAATTCTTTCTGGAACACTATCAAAGTGTCAAACAGTTTGGATCCAGATCAGGACCGACATTCTGTCGGTCCTGATCTGGGTCGAAACTGTTTGCAATTGTTATCAGCAGATGACATTATAGTCGCAACTAGCATGGATTGAGTAAAATTGAGCCATGACATGGGATTTCCAACAATCTGGTATGTGCAACCAGCTAAGGCTCAGACCAGCCTGCGCATACGCGTAATCTGATCACAGCCTTTGCTAGTCGATTGAATATTCTATGACTGTTAAGCTACTGACCTAACATCATTTGGAGTGTCTAAGCTTAATAGGAGGCTGCACAGGCTCGTCTGAGTCTACACTTGTCAAATTGCCACATTGTTGGAAATCCAATGTTGTGGCTCATATTTCAGTGAAACTTACAGAATTGCGTCTTTTTGTTGGCACCAGTATCATGGGCATTATAGTCGTCACTAGCATGGAATGAGTAAAATACTTAAGTGAAACTTACAGTAGTGCGTTTTCTGTTTGGCTTCAGTATCATGGGCTCATTACTGTCTGGCTCGAAATAGAACCTGGGATCAGGTGGTTCGAAAGCTACCCTTGTCACGTTCAGTTGCTCCTCAAAAGAACTGTGGATTATTAGCTTTCTAAAAGGAACCTGGCCCTAAAAAAAAACAAAAAAAAAAATAACTTAGCCAATTTATAAGGGGTATCATTTCGGCTAATAGGTGCTATATTCTTTATTTCCCTGAAAAAAAATGGGACAGCACATGAAATTATGGTACTTATTGCATGGGCAAGCGGCTCAACTCAGACATGCCTGCATGTGCATTCAGTCTTGTAAGAGTCTTCGCCATGCAAGGATCCAGAAAGTTTTGTCAGAGGATATCCAACTCTGGCGTTTTTTTCTGTTTTCTGTGAGGATCCAAATACCACTAAAAATGGGCCATCACCCGCCCGCCGCGAAACGTCATTTAAATAGCGTGTCGCTGGCGGGAGGATGATGGCCCAACATTGAATGCTAGCTTGGTAGCTGTGTGATTTTTTAGGCGATCCAGACCAGTAATGCTAAGAACCCCTATTTTTTTGTGATTTTTAAGGGGGGGGGGGTCCATGCTTCTCCTTTCACATACACAAAGTTGGGAAGTAGAGGAAGGCTCAGACAAAACACTAGTCCTCTGGGCATGCTTGATACATCAGCATGAGTGAAAGTTCAAAATTTCAAAAATCCTGAACTTTTGAAACTTCGATCACTGAATATTCACAATTTCAAGTTTAAATGGTCAATTGTCTTCTGACAGACTAAAAATAAATCAGAGAAGCTATTATAATCTCCCTAATTCAGGATTTTGAGGCTGACTTTCTGTGGAAAGTCAGCCTCAAAATCCTGCAATCAGGAATAATCCTGAAAACTTTCGCCCATGCATCAGAATGAGTGTTTAAGATGGCATTTGTGTATATGCCATAACTAACGAAATCTAATGTACAGGCTGATATGGTGTTGGTACTAATTTAGAATAATCTCAATGAGACCCTTCTAATGAGTACCTCACCACATTTTCTGATGAAATTAGAATTATACTCCCGGTTTATAGATGAACTAGAATTATTACATAAAAAGCCCTGTCGCATGCTATTAACAGCCATGTTTTAACCAGCGAAACCCCATGTATTAATCAGGCAATTAACATGCTGTTGATGAACGGCTTATGTACTATACATACACACATTCTAGGTCCTCACAAAAATTGACGTCATCAACAGTAACGTGCATAGAAATGAACGTAATTTAGTGACCAAAGGATGACGTAAGTCGTTGCTCTGGAACTGACGTTTTCAAAACCTACAAATCCTTCATGCTATTGAGCACCATTATAGTAATAATAATAAAAAAATGAACTTTTCGAAGCCTTTCCCCTAAGTATTCAAATCCCCCCACCCCCATGTCGTTAAAAGCTTTTTAATATATATCAAGAGACACTGATTTATGTATACTTACGGGAAAAGTTCTTCTAAATTCCATTTCAAATGGAATAAGACGGAGACTTCCTTTAGCAGTTCTCACTAGCACAGGCATAAACGTATCCTGTATGAAAGAAATAACAAAATAATTAATTAGCTCTTTGCATGCTGGGTAATTTTTCAAACTTCTGTTGTCGTCTATTGACTTTTTTCAAACTTAGCTTTTTCAAAATATTCTTTCAAGAACATCATCAGTGTCAAATGGTTTGGATCCAGTTCAAGACTTGCATTCTGTCGGTCCTGATTTTGGTCCAAACTGTTTGCAAAGGTTATCAACAGATGACAAACATTTGCCACTAGCATGAAAAGAGTTAAGAGATGACTTTATTCAAAATTTAAATCATCGGATATACAGGGGAAAATTTAGTTTTACCGTGATGTTTCAGCGTCACAATAAAAAAATATTTCTAATGTATTAATTTATAATTCAATTTAATAATTCCATTGGGAATAATAACAATAAAGTCAATGAAAGAGAAAGAGTGAATACAATTCATTGACTTTATCAATTTATAATTAAAGATTATCAGGGGAGGTATAGTTTGTTTGTTTGATTTGATTCTTTATGTCCCCAGTCTACAATTTTTCAGTTATATAGGGACAGGTCTTCCTGGGTTGAACCAGTACTGAGCTAGGATAAAGGGGAGGTATATCATCAGATATATGGTCACATTGGTTGGAAACTTAGTTTTACAGAGACACACCAGGGTAGCCATAAAATATGATTTCTGAATGTATATCTGAAAATACACCTCCCCAACGATAATTTTGAATATGGTTATCCCGATTCCAATGCACTAGCAACATATTTTCTTCAAAAAGCCAGTGAAAATGTAGTATTGTGCAGCTGCCAGCTGCATATAACCAAATGCCAGCCAATGAAAATACAGCTAGAGAATGACGATAAGTTCCCAATAGTACATGTATATCAAAGGATATACTATCGTAAATTAATGACGTTATCAACTAAGACCTTGCGTTGAATTATTTGAATATAAAACATATGAGCCAGAAAAAAAAGAAATGGGAACTTATCTAATATGTGAGCAGCGAAGGCTCAGACAAGGTTGTACAAACACACAGTCTTGCCAGAGCTTAAACTGCTCACACCCACATAAAATGGATAGCCCAGTACTATATAGAGTAAATATCCAAATCCCACATATATTTTCAATACTGCTTAAGCATAGATTCGGATAAGGAAATTTTATGGGCGTAATGTATTTATTTTATAACCCATCAATTTAAACATGTGTTTTGGGTGCTCAAAAGAACCGTCTCATTGAGACAGTTCTTTTGAGTACCCACAACATATGTTTTGGTTGAGAAATAAAGAAAAAAGTTTTCCAATACGCACTCTTATCTGGAGGCCAGCCTTTAGGGTGACCTTCATTTGACTTCATATTTATTGACCAGATAGAAAAATTGATGGCTTGCAGTGTATTTTGTTACCTGCGCATCCTGCATCTTTTGCCCATAATTTTGTCTCTGGGATGCAAAGTTTTTATTTCAGCGAGTCCCAGGATGCAATAGTATTGCAGACTTGTCATTTAAATAGTGTTCTGGTCTCATAAGTTTGCACTTGGACTCATTGATATGGGAAACAGCGATTCCAAGGACCCATAAGCCCAAAATTGTAAAGTATCACTGTGGCTTGTCTCAATTTGTGTTGATAAATTTTGCCAACTGACCATGATAACAATGAAGTATCAATGTTTAATGGATGTATCTGAAACAATGCGAAAGGGCTGCTTCTTTTACTCTTTCCTTGCTAGCAGAAACTTTTGTTGTCTGCTGATAACCTTGACACAAGAAAACCTACTTTGTTGCATGTGAACAAGAAAGGCACAAACCGGCCTGCTTATGCGCACGGTCTGATGAGCACCTTTGTTATTCACTCCCTGGACCCAGATCAAATCCAATAGAACCTCAGGACTGGCCCCCAGGTTATAAAATTTTTCCATGCTCAACTCAGCTAAGCACAAAATTTATCCTGCTCATAAAAGTCAACAATTGTTGGCATTTTAACATTTATTAGCATGATAAAGACAACATCTGAGAGAGTTAAAGCAAGAAAATCTTCATTTGTCAGTATTTTAGTTTTTTTTGAGCAGTTGAAATTTCGTGCTCAGTTGAGTTGAGTATGAAAAAAGTTTTACAACCTTGGGGCCCGATCTCGGTACAAACTGTTTGCAAAGGTTATCAGCAGAAGATAAAAAAGTCGCAGCTAGGAAGGAAAGAGTTAAAAAGAACTTAAAAGAAAGTCCTTCAAAGAACCACGTCATTAATTAGTAAGGCCCCCAGATAAGAGTGCATAACTGAAAATTATTTTTTCTTATTTCTCAACTGAAACATAAGTTATGGGTACTCAAAAGAATGGTCTCAACGAGACAGTTCTTTTGAGCACCAAAAACACATGTTTAAACTGATGGATAAGAAAATAGTAGCAATTTTGATAAGACATTTATCTTGTTGCTATGAGAACATACCTGATATCCTGTTGCTATGATAACTTCTGCCTGATATGAGCCTTGCTCCTCAGGAGCTACTAAGTTTAAGCTGAGCACCGCAAAATGATAGGGTTGTAACCAGAGCTGAAAAATGATGAGCGCATGGATCAGAAAATGTTCCTTGGACCACTTGCGAACAATCAATGTTCCTAACTTGCTATAAACCTCTTAATCCAATTTTCTAAATAGAAGGGGGGGAAGGCATTTCTCCATGGCTGATGCACTGGTGGATAACATGGGTGAAAGTTTGAAATTTCCAAAATCCTGAACTTTCGATCTGAAATCTTGCAGTATGCCCACTAAATATTCACAATTGGAAGTTTTAAAATATGGTCAATTGTCTTTAGACAGATTGAATATAAATCAGAGAACCTATAATAATCTCCCTAGTTCAGCATTTTGAGGCTGACTTTCTATGGAAAGTCAGCTTCAAAATGCTGAATTCAGGAGTAATCCTGAAAACTTTCACCCATGGGATAAGCTACAGTAATGTCTCAGACCAAAGCTCATTTTTTTTTTTTTTTTTTTCGGCTAGACTATACTTGACTGGTCTCCACTGAATTTGGGTGGTTTGCATCTAATTTATTTAGACGCTTACAATATAATTGCTTTTAATGTTGCAGGGGTGTGGCCCCATTAATTGTAAAAAGTTCAAACTTATTTTAAATGGAGACTATAAAGGGCACTTGTCCCAATTTTTTTCCATAAGAAATGTAATTTTAGCCAGTCCAAGACTAAAACTTGCGATAGAGGTCCGATGCTTATCTGAGCCAACATATACATCCATATGTATGTGAGCAGCAAAGGCACTGGCGAGACAGCAAATGTGTCCCAAAATCTCATGCAATGGCTAAAATGATTAAAGGCACGTAACAAGTGTGCTAATATTATCACTCTCAACATGCCAAGTTCAAATGAATGACTTTGACAAGATTCAGCCATATCAAACTGTATCTTAAAAAGTTGTGATAGTTTTTTTGGCCTCACATTTTTTCAAGTCATTTTTCAGTCATTTTGTTTTTGTGGACGATGAGTCATAAAATGCCAGCAGTATGTAAAGCAAGGTGTGATTGCGAAACAAGAACGCCCCCAGAACATAATATGTCTGGGTTAAAGTTCAAAATTTCCAAAATCCTGAACTTTTGAAAATCAAATCATAAACTTGCAGTAACCCTATAAATATCAGTGATTTTGAGTTTAAATGGTTGATTGTCTTTAGATACACTGAAAGTATATCAAAAAAGCTATTTGAATCTGCCCAATTCAGCATTTTTAAGCTGAATTTCTAAGGAAAGTCAGCCTCAAAATCCTGAATTCAAGAATAATCCTGAAAATTTTCACCAATGCATATACACCTCACAGTATTCAGGCCCCCAGATAAGAGTGAGTAACAGAAAATTAATTTTCTTATTTCTCGACCAAAACATATGCTGTGGGTACTTAAAAGAACCGTCTTGATGAGACGGTTCTTTTGACACCCTTAACACATGTTTAAACTGATTGGTAAGAAAATAATCACAATTTTCGCTAAAATATTTTGCTTAACTGGCCCTATGAGTATAGCTACATTGAACTATTATTCATTTATTTTTGATAGTAAGTGAAGGATCAAGGTCACTTTTGGTATTTTGAAAACCTCTTACTACAAGATGGACACATAAACTTAGGTCATAAATGTAGATTTACAGCCAGTACAGTACATTTCTGAGTTCGGAGTTGAAAAAAGTTACCTTCCCTTCATAGGTACTTACTTTATTGCTGTTTAAAAAAGTTTTATTATGTGTTTTTGTTAACTTTGTTCCATTTCCTCGTTCTATACCGAGCACTTCTATCTTCGCTCCTTTCATATCTGTACTATACTCATACACATGTAACTGAAATAACAGAAAAAATAGACGATCTTATGAGTGTTATTGGATTAATCATATGGGCCACGACACGACAAAACCTGTCCTCGGGGTTTCCGACAAAGCGAATTTCAAAGCAGTCTCCTCAGCTACAGAAACTAGCTAGAAATTTGAAATTTTGCTCGTAGCAAGCCTTTATATGATACTTTATAGTAAGTGAATAACAAAGGCTCTGATCAGACTGCCCGGATACACAGGCTGGTCTGTGCCTTTGTTGTTTTCAACCCCGAAACCAGGTTTTCTCACGTCGAGGCCCATATGATGCTACATCTGGGAGTGATATAAAGCTTTGTGTTTTTTGGTATGTTTTGATTCTTTACCTCCCTGCAATTTTTCAGCCATGTCCGGATGGGTCTTCCTCGGTTGAACCAGTACTAAGTAGAGGATAAAGTGTCTTGACCCCCACAGTGGATTGAAATTGTGTGTGTATTGCACATTTCAGCATAATTTGAAATTACATGTACAATGTGTACAGACAAATAAACAGTGTGTACATATGCAGAAGGCATTCTTATCTTCAAAACTGAAATATCTCATAGTTCTTCATATATATTACAACCAACCCAGTGACCTAGTACAAATATAAACAGAAAAAAAACACTCCACAATAATGTTCAATAAAACATTTAATACATATGTCAAGGCAACACAATATACAAACGCACCAGCATAACTAAGTCTCAAATTTCTTTGTACTCGACTGACATCCCGATGAATATTTTTTTAATCTCCTCTCATTTCAGATTTTGAACCACTCCAAGTAACATGATTTCTGATATTGCCATCAATTATATGTCGATTTCAAAACAGTGTAGATCCAGATCAGCTGGCTTCTGAAGAAGCCAGCTGATCTGGATTTACGCTGTTTTAATTTTGGCTCGGCATGACAAGAGTGAAAAGTTGATAATAGTAAGTTTATTCAGTATTGACTTTCAGTAAAAGAGTAACATTACATTTCCAAACATTCCTTTAGGATTAAGTTACGCCAAAAAAGCTGACCGCCCTCTGACAGCTTCCTAAGGATGTACATTGCAGTGTTGCATTCCAACATTGTTTTGTATGATTTAACTCTTTGCATGCTGTTTGCAGACTTTTTCAAATTTAACTTTTTTCAAAAGAATATTTCAGGTCCACAATCAGTGTCAAATGGTTTGGATCTGGGTCAAGGCCAACGTTATGTCGATAAATGTCGCCACTAGCAAAGAAAGAGGTGAGACAAGAGTCAGCTTTCTGTTTCAGTGATTTTTTTTCATTGCTAAATTAAAAAAAGAATTTTAAAATCCTAGAAAAGCAAAGTCAGCTTGTTTTATTGATTTAAACAGCTCTCAAGAACAGTGCTTTACCTCCCAGGACAAATGTCAAGGTCACTTACCTCTATTGGATTATCATTGATCAATGTAAAGAGTATACTTCTATGTTCTCTAACTCCCATTGTTCCAAAAGTAAGTAATGGTGCAAAGATCAGGAATCGATACAATCAAGTACCACACCTGACCCAGGATACCAATGGGAAAGTGACAAACTCACAGAAGCCACCACAAACGAGAGCCAAGAGGTCAGCCCTTTCCCAGCAGGTGACCACAAAGCACATATAAACAGACGCGCACAAAACATAGCAAACACAAGACAGAACAAAAACATAAAAGATCCACAAAAGAAGTACCGCCTTGGAATGGTCAGTAAAATATTTTACTGGAGGGCTTAAACCGGTTTAACGGCGCCAACCTCACCCTTAATTCAGATGTGGATCAAGACACATAGATATTTGGTTTGCATGAAAGACCCCTAACTTATCAATGCATCATCTAATGGAAGGAGATTGTACACACAATCCTGAGGATTGGAAAAATAAGAGCATTAAATGAAAGTGCGGGGAGACTTTTTAGGGCCGCCACGCAGCACAGACAAAACAACTCTGATAATGGAAGGAGATTGTACACACAATCCTGAGGATTGGAAAAATAAGAGCATTAAATGAAAGTCTAACTGGCAGGTCTATGTGGAGGGAGAGGGGGAGGGGGGGGGGGGGTACTTACCTCTATTGGATTATCATTGATCAATGTAAAGAGTATACTTCTATGTTCTCTTACTCCCATTGTTCCAAAGTCTAACTGGCCTTCAAATTTCTCAGGTCTATGTGGAATTATCTGAAGTGAAAATAAAACTCAAACATCTTCAAAATGTCAAATCATTTCTTGAGGATATACTTTAAAACTCAAGAATGAAGTTGCCTAATCAGCTCTTCATGGCTTCATGAGATATCATGTACACAAGAAATTGCACATAATTATGATACAGGGTTCATACAGACCAGGTTAAGCAAAATTCAAGGACTTTTCAAGGACCCTATACAGGGTTCATACAGGCAAGTCTGTGTAAAATTCAAGGTCTTTTCAAAGACTTATAAAAGACTATCCTACAGTTTTCAAGGACTAAGAAATTCAATTTTGTAAATGCTGACTGAGTTGATTGAGAATTGAAAATAAGAGAAAAGAGCGTAGGCTATTTCTTCAGGAAAATAGTAAAATTCAAGGACTTTTCAATGTCTTAGGGTGATTCTCCAGCACTTTTCATTGAAGATTAATTTTTCAAGGACTTTTCAAGAAAACCCTTAAAGTGTAAATCACAACTGCAGCAGACGACAAATATTGTGACATCTTTCTTATTTTGCAGAAAATATAAGGCTTGATATTTCATGTGAATCATCTAAAAGTTCATTGATATAATTATTCATAGTGGGTGAAGCTTAGCATGAATATTCATGAGGGTAAGGGTTACCAAACAGTTCCACTAGAGACATATGAGCCTCATTACAAGGAAACCTGTCTTCAGGGGCTTTACCAGGTAAGACTGAATCCAGCCTGTCAGGCTACAGAGACTAGCCACAAGAATGTTGTTATTTTCATGAAGCAAGCATAGATATAGAGAATACTAGGCCAGTGTCTTTTGATATCAAGTTTACCAGGCAAGCCTTTGAGAACGTTTGTTGAGATCGCAAGGCTTGCCGAGCGATTCAACATGCATTCTCAAAGCCGAGCCTAGTAAACTTGATATCAAAAGACACGAACCTGGTATTCTATTTATCAGTTTACCCATTGTTTCACTCTTCAAACTAGCGAGTTTGACATAGTTTTTCGATTTTTGTGTCGATTCAGCGTCATTAGTGACGTCAGTCAAAAAGTGCTACATCTTCATGCCCTGATAAAGGCACATGCCGTGAGATAGACCATGTTTATCAGGCAACGTGCAGCAATACAGGTAATATGAGAGGTAACTGATAAATCATATTTTCCAGTGAGCCAATAATTAAGGTGCTGATCAGACTGTGTTTGCATGCAACAGTCAGGTTCTCTCACAATATAACCCATATATAAGACATATACTTACTTTAAGTTGAGCATTGTAAACTGTGAGAGGAATTTCAAATACTGAGGCGTTGGTGTGGAGATATATTTTGGACTTAAAATGCTGCATCACCTCTGGGGGATGATATTTGAGATAAAAAGCTGTCACTGTCTTTTGTGGACGAATTATCACAGGTTGGTCAAAATGTATTACCTGAAAAAAGGACGCAGATTTAATTTTTAATATACAGTATATGTTAGTAAATTCAATAAACTTTTCTCTTTCTGTTGTTGACTAAACTGTTGGTTATCTCATAGGTCAAGATTTAAAGACATAGGTCCAGAGAAAGGGTAGTTTGTGCACCTAAAATTGCATTTATGTCCTTACCCATCAATTAAAACGTGTTTTGGGTGCTCAAAAGAACCGTCTCATTGAGACGGTTCTTTTGAGTACCCACAACATATGTTTTGGTTGAGAAATAAGAAAATAAATTTCCAGTACGCACTCTTATCTGGAGGCCTGTATATCAGCAAATATTTTGAGCTAAAATTGTGACTTTTCTTTATCCATCAGTTTATAGTCAGATTGGAGCTAAAAAACCGTCTCATTGAGATGGTTCTTTTAAGTACCAACAACATATAAATTGATTTTTAATTATGTACCTTTACCTAGAGATCTGTTATCAGGTATTTGATTTGCAATACATGGCAGAACACTCAGGAAAGGCTCTGTTCAGGAGCAGTCTAATCTGGATCTGAACCGATTTACTAAGCATTTCTGTCCAGTAGCAAGAGTTAAAAGATTAAGAGCATTTACCATATAATGGATTGAAAAGAAACTTATCTGTCAGAAAAAATCAGTAATGAGTATTTGTGATGTGATGTGAACCATTACCATACTGGAGGAGAAAACTTTAAAAACATATGTGAACAGCTGTGGCTGTAGGGTCATTTCTTACTGAAATACTTTAACAAAATAGTTTTCTCAGACCAATATAGTTGGGGTTTATTTAGAACTTCAGTGCAGTACCTTTATGTCACACCTCTTTATAACACAGATTGGATATAAAATGGTTTGGTTGTGGCTCCACAATTTTTCTTACAATGGAATTTTACAAAATAATTATAGTTCAGGCTAAAGTAATTATATTTCAGGCTATAATCCCTTTGTAAAATTGTCCTTTTTTAAACAATTCACTTATATCAAGGTCCATACCCATGAATATGAAATGCTTATGAAAACACACCCCAAATATCAGTTTTACAGTAATTTGCTATTTTTAGTCTATGGTCGTATATACTTACAGAAAAGGAATTTTTGAGCTCTGTGGGTAATGTAACGTTGTATACAACCACAGAGAAGTTAAAAGTATTTGTAAAACGCATCCTGTGAGTGAAGTTGCCCAGCTCCTTTGGGGCGTAAAAATATGTCATGTTTAAACAGTAGGCCAATGACCTGAAATATACAGGAAAACATGTTATATTACTCTTTGCATGCTGGGTAATTTTTCATGCTTTTTTTTGTCTTCTGATATTTTTCAAAAATCAACTTTTTTGATAAATTCTTTCAGGAATACAGTAAAACCTGTCTAGAATGGCCACTCTCAAAAAGACCAAAATTGGTTTTCAAGACCAATTATCGCTTAATGCAGGTCAAAAGTATTGCAGAACGCTACAAGGAGAGCATTCTGCAATACTTTTGACCTTCATTAAGTTATCATTTGTCATTAAGATCTTTTAGTCTATTTTGAGTGGCCGTTTTAGACAGGTTTTACTGTACCATCAGCGTGTCAAACAGTTTGGAATCAGACCGTTGGTCCCGATCTGGGTCCAAACTGTTTGCAAAGGTTATCATCACCACTAGCAAAGGTTGTCAGCAGACAACAAAATTTGCTGCTAGCAAGGAAAGAGTTGGCTAAAATTCATTCAAAATAATTAGGGCAGCTTTTAATCCAGAGGTGAGTTCAACAATGCAAGCGTTTTCATTCACTTTTTTATGCAAATTTTCATGAGTTTTTATGTTGGGCAATTTAAGCAACAAACAAGTAATCCATTAAAAATAACATTTCCCAATTTTGACAGTTCAAATGTTTGTTTTTTCCCAAAATCAATAGGCCTGGCCCAGACTTCAGAAAGGTAGGAAAATCCCTGTAGTAAGGCTAGAAAACTATATCTTGTCCTGCGTCTATGTCTATGCCCCTACTCTGTGTATCCTGGCAACAAAGGCTCTGGAGATACTGCATTGTTGCCGAGGCTCGTCTGAGCTTTTGCTTCTAGGATACATCACCATGGGTGAAGGTTCAAAATTTCCAAAATCCTGAACTTTCAAAATTCAAAGTTTAAAACTTGCAGGATGCTTACAGAAATGAATAATTTCAAGTTTAAATGATAAATTGTGCTTAGATAATCTGAAAATTTATCAGAGGAAGTATTATTATAACCTCCCTAATTCAGCATTTTGAGGCTGACTTTCAGTGGAAAGTCAGACCCAAAATCTTGAATTCAGGATTAATCACATGCATCACTGAGAATCAACATCTCATATGAGCACCGCAATCAGAAAACATAGGTCCTAATAAGATTCTGATAATTCTTGAGCATAAAATTGTTAATATTTTGTTATCTGCCCGATAAAACATGTGTTTTGGGTACTCAAAAGAGCCGTCTCATTGAGTTGGATCTTTTGAGTACCAACAATGTATGTTTAAGTTCAGAAATAAAAGATTAATTTCTAATTACCAACTCTTAACTGGAGCCCTGAAAACTGGCTTCTAGACATTTAATGTAACAGCCATAAGTATTTTTTTTGTTGTTGTTGTTTTTTTTGTGTTTTTTTTTTTTGGGGGGGGGGGGGGGGGGGGTTGGTGTAAGGGGTTGTTTGTTGTTGTATTCCATTGGAATTCCCTTATTCCATATCAAAAGGAAAATATCACATTTAAAAAATCTGTGTTTAGTATTGTCAATCTTGTTAATAATTGAACAGCACAGCTGAGGTTAGGCTGTGACCTCAAAAAATATTTCTGATATATTGATTTTTCTTGTCATTTTCTAACAGGTATATGGCATGAGAAAATGTACTGAATATATAAAAACACAAATAATTTACAAACAGAGGCTTAAAATGGGACTAAAATTGAATCCTAAGACACATATACAGCACTTTGACGGAGAAATGAAAAAAAATCTAAATTTTTATGCTCCAACTCTTTTGCCTTTAAGGTCCCGACGTTATAAAACTTTTTTCATGCTCAACTCACCTGAGCACAAATTTCAACTGCTCATAAAAGCTAAATTACCGACAAATAAAGAAGTTTCTTGCCTTAAGTTTCTCAGATGTTGTCTTTATCATGCTGATAAATGTTGAAATGCCTACAATTGTTGGCATTTTACCATCTATGAGCAGGATAAATTTTGAGCTCAGCTGAGTTGAGCATGAAAAAAGTTTTATAACCTCGGGGCCTTATCTGAAACTATGTCTAACCATACTTCTTTAATTTTGATATTAGCTAACAACACTTTAATTATAGAAGGTATGCGACAGCTGTCCTTTGAAGGGTGTTTTAATCATTTTCAAACCTAAGGAATATCTTATTTTGAAAAAATTAACAAACAAACAGTGTTGATCTAGATCAGCTGGCTTCTTCAGAAGCCAGCTGATCAGGATCCACACTGTTTCTTCAGTTCCACCAATAACTGAATCCGGCAATGGCTGATACTGCACAGGCTTGAAAAAGAGAAGTGAGTGTAAACTTGTAAACTAATTGTTTATCCGGCGGGGCAGAGGTCAAAAACATTGCGACAGCTGGTCACATAATAGCACTGTTTCTCTTTTCACAGTAAAATAATGACTAATAATAAGACTTAGTCACACATAAGTACACATAGTTCCTTCTACATAAAGTTCAATAAATTAGATCTCAGAATTAGTATTAATCTAATACAGGCCAATAAGAATGATAAGACGGATCCAGATTTTTTTGCCATTTTTTTTATCTTTCAAACTTTGCATGCTTGGCAATTTTTCATGCATTTGTTGTAATTTGCTGATGTTTTCAAAATTAACTTTTTCGAAAAAGTCTTTCAGGAACACTATCGGTTTGGACCCAGATCAGGTCCCACATTCTGTCCCACTTGATCTGGGTCCAAACTGTGCTCATTTAGGTTATCAGCAGACAAGAAAAGTTGCAGCTAGCAAAGAGAGAGTTATAGAGACATCTCCATTATATTTAAAATTATATGTGTAGTATATATGTATAGTACTTACCCATGTAAAATTGTTGCTTGATATGGAATGGCTATTTTATAAAGATTATTTCTGGATCGAACAATTATCTTTCCTGACCAATATTTTGGATGTATGGCTTTTGAAGCTGGAAAAGAACAAAAGAAATTAATCATTTAATATAGGATTTTACATTTGTTTGTTTGTTTTTGTTGCTTTACGTCCCAAGTCAACAGCTATGGTCATTGCGGGACGGTCAGTTCACCTAACCACACTTTTTAGGATTTTACATTTGTTTGTTTGTTTTTGTTGCTTTACGTCCCAAGTCAACAGCTATGGTCATTGCGGGACGGTCAGTTCACCTAACCACACTTTTTCCTGGGCAGGCTTGAACAAGCAGTTAACCAGTACTTCATGCACATACTTTCGCTTGTACTTGACAACAACCCTTCTTGAATAAATCAGTGGAAGGGAGGAGAATGAGCGTAGAAATCATTTCATGATCAATCTCCACGAAAGTATGGGACCGGACCGGGATCGAACTCGCGACCCCTGGATCTGCAGTCAGACACGCATCTGTAGCCAGACGCGTTACTGACTGCGCTACGCGGCCCAGCAATAAGAGGATTTTACATGAGTGCTCTATTTTATTGAAATTATAAATGAGTTGGGAAAAAAAGAGATAAAATGTGACGCTTTCCTCTCATTTTATCTCTTTTTGCATCAAGTTAAATAAATTCAATAGTACAGGAGCACAAACCTTAGATTTTATTAATCACATGACATTAACCTTGCTTAAAACTACTTTGAAATCACGTTTTTTGGTGTGAAAACGCTAAGATTTTGCTATATAATTGCGCTACCATTTGTGGTTTATCGATTTTAATGCATGGCATTATATCTTTCCCAGACAGGACATCAAATGATGACAAACATTAAAACAAGTTGTCCCGAGAGGGCGATGGTCACTCACCTGTGTCCAGGTTTACAAGAAAAACTTTTAACCAAGCCGATGGGATAACCACGCCAATCAGTTTATCCACTACATCAAGGCCGCTCATTTTGTGCATGTGCCTTCATCGATGTCCCTTTGTTTGCACTAGCTGTGAGCCTGTGCTGACATTTGAGCCTTCCCTGCTGGCACATGCAATAAGTACCAAAAATCTCATGTTTTGGCTCATTTTATTAATCTTTTCGGAGATACAGTCAAATTTCGTAACTTCAAACTCTTAATGACTAGAAATTTTATTTTGAAATATCGGCAGTTCGAATTATAGGGAGGTTGACGTAAAAGTATCTACCCCCAAAAATGATTACTATCAATTTTTGTTCCAACAAACATTATGTTTTGCGTGTTTAAAAGAAATGGCTTGTGGAAACGTTTTGTTTTACGCTACCAAAGCGTATATTTTATAGACTGCTATTAAAATAGATCATACAGTCAAACTTCGATGGCTCGAACTCGTTGGGACCGTCGGTGCGAGTTCGACCCATCCATGTGTTCGAGAGATACCTAGCCTGACAATTTTCAAGTTGTTTTTTTTTTCTACCAAAGTTGCAAACCGCACGAGACACCTGTCACTGATCAATAACTCTTTGCACGCTAGAGTTAAAATGATAAAACGCATGTGTTAGCATATGAGCCTGTTTGAAGTAAATACATTTATCAGCATGCGCATAATGCCATATGCGCAGGCTGATCAATGCATTGGCTATCGAGTAAGCTATACCGTTTGTCTTCTTGTGGGTGAATGTTCCAGTTTAAGTGTCGCTACAGTTTATGTTCGGTTGTTTATCGTTTCCTTTAGAACAATAAAAGTAAAAAAAGTTTGTTTCTTATTATTTATTCACAATGTGAAAGTTTCAATTAATAACAACAAATAAAACATGAAAAAATGACAAACTCCCCAGGATGTTTACAACAAAGACTCGGATCAGACTGTACTGCCGCAAAATCTGATGCTTGTCTTTATCCAGCCAGGGCATGTTTTACTCATTTTGACACACGAATTCTTGATTACAAAACATCTCATTAATTGTCTTTAATCATTTTCGGCCGCCCTACTAAAAGGTGAGAAGTGAGAACTTACTCAAATCTTTGATCTGATAAATTGCCGCTTATTGCTTCACACGTTCCGCTCGTCAGTTAGGTAGCCCAAGGGTAAAATCATCATTGTCACGGAGCGCTTATGAAAATAATAATAATGTTAAATCAAGCGTGTGACTGATTCATGTAAAGTAATATTTGGTTTGAGCCATCATAGGGTTTTACATGAAAAATCGCCCTGCGGACCGTGCTTTGAGTTCGAGCCATCACTGTTCGAGCCTGGGGTGTATTTTAACATTAAATGTATAGGGAAATTGCCGGGACCGACGAATGAGTTTGAGTGATCCCCAATGTTCGAAACAGGCGAGTTCGAGCGACCAAAGTTCGACTGTATATAGGCCCTATTCTCTGAATCTATTGTGTCCGAAATTTAATTCAAATAAGCGAGTAGTTTGAACAATCAGAGCTCAAATTTTCGAAGTTTTACTGTAACTGTTTTCAAAACTTTCCTTTGGTGCGATATATCGTTGGATATACCATCGGAAATTAAGTTTTAAGGAGACGCACAAGTGGAGCCATAAAACATGATTTTCGACCGTAAATCCCACTATATGCCTCCCCAAATGAAAATTTTGAATTTGGTTATCCCATTTCTAATGTTGTCTCAAATTGGAGAGTTGCAAGCCACATAAACCCCCACATCATGGAAAGGAATGTGACATAATTACTGACGTGAAACTGTTTCACACAGTATATCGTATCATAGGATATACTGTTACAATCTTTTGAACTTATCCAACCAGACGTCGCATTACAAAAACAAGTGCATTAGAATTGCTCATATTTTACAAGCACTTAAACAAAACAAAAAATATACCATTTCCTTTTTGCATTTTAAAAATATTTTGTTGTTTTAGCTTATTTTAGGGTTTGAGCTTTTGAAAAAATCCCTGACTGTGTCAATTTATTCTAATTTAGAAATGCTTACCTCTAAAAGTTACATGAGCTACCGTCATTTGTCGCAATAGCTCTGGCTGTAATAATGTTGGACGAAAATCTACACTAACAGCTTCGTTGGGTGGTGAAACTGTAACACTCTGTGGAAAACAAGAATTACATCTTTATTACTGTATAATCATTTATAAATGAGCCGTGGCATGTGATTTCCAACAATTAGGCATTTTGACAAGTGTAGACTCAGACGAGTCTGTGCAGCCTCCTTTTAAGCTTAGAAACTCCAAATGATGTTCAGTCAGTAGCTTAACAATCATAGATTACTCAAGCGACTAGCAAAGGCTCTGATCAGACTGCGCATATGCGCAGGCTGGTCTGAGGCTTTGCTGGTCGCACATACGGCATTGTTGGAAATCTCATGCACTGGCTCAAATGTTTCTGACCAAATAAATACTCAAACCAGTCAACTAGATACACTCAAACCAATCAACTACAGAGACTAGCTAGAATATTAAATTTTCCAAGTAGCATCAAGAATCATAAATAATTTCAAGAAAGCAAACTACAAAAGCTCTGATCAGGCTCAGTCTCTCTTTAACTTATTTGAATGAATTTTAAGGTATTAGCTAATCTTCCTTAATACCTAATTGCTAATAAGATGAAGTGTTTCTCAGGACATGACTAAATATTTATAATGTGACACACATTTAATTATCGCCAAACTTATTGAAAAGAGTCAGGGATATTGCTGTTGCCTCCATCCGTCCATTACTCTATTGCCTTCTAAACCCCTGGATGGAATCCAACCAGATTTGTTGAGTATTCATGAGCAGATTTATTCCCCATCCCCCGTCCCAACCCAGGTGCCCCAGGGAGTTGTCAAAAGCTATCATCCTAGAAATTTGCGATTCTAGTTCTACTTACTGTAATTTGTATAGCAGTATTTCCTGTATTTATGAGATTTACTGCTACTATTTTTGGCTCATCTAATGTTCGAAGAATACCAAAATCTATTAATTCTTGAGCAGCATATAAACCGGGAGCTGAAATATAAAAAAAAACAATACAATGTATATCACTTAACCCTTGTATTCTGATGGATTTTCCCATACATAGTGATACAACAGGTAGAGGACTGCCCATTGTGTACTTTAAGGGGTCACAGGTAGATGTTTCTAAATTATGATGTATTTCTGTCCCTGAAGGTTGTTTAAATCTTAGCAAACAGTGCATACCCTGATGAAATGCAGCATCATGCTGCATTTCATCAGGGTATGCATTGTTTGCCAAAGTACCCGTTTAGGGTTAAAAGATAAATTTCATTTTTCAGATGTTCAGGAGTATAAAATGCCACAGGTTCAGTTCAAAGCAGGTGCCACATAACTATTGAGTCCATAGCTTCATGAACCTTAGAAAAAACAAAATTGATCTTTGATTAGTAAACCTTTTAGTGTAAAATTGTAATTATTTACTTTTTATTTTTTGATTGTTTGATTTGATTCTTTACGTCCACTCAACAATCTTTCAGTTATGCGGGACGGTTCTTCCTGGGTTTAACCAGTACTAAGCTAGGATAAATGTGTCTTGCTCAAGGACCACAACGCAGTGACGCCGGTGAGGCTCGAACCCGCTACCCTTCGGTCTCGAGTCAAGCACTCTACCACTGGGCCACTGCGCTCCCGTTGTAATTATTTACTTATACCCGTTGTAATTATTTACTTATACCCATTATTCTAAACATATGTTTTGGGTGCTTAAAAGAACGGTCCCATTGACATGATATATGTTTTGGTTGAGAAATAAGAAAAACTAATTTTCAGTTTTGCTCTCTTATCTGGAGGCCTGTATAATATAATTAACACTTTCATTCTACATGAATTTGGCTAACCGACTTACGTGTTTAGAAAAATCATATACAATTGGCGACAGAAACACAGAAGATCTATTTGTTAATAAACATTTCACAGCTGTTTCTATGATAGAAAGTAAATCAAGCATTATGTAGCCCAATCAGCAGTTCTACTGACACGGAGATGCCACTTACATGGACTTTTAACTCTTATCCTGCTAAGCCAGGAATCCGGATATATCAATCATGTTTTGTAAACAGTATAGATCCTGATCAGCTGGCTTCTCAGAAACGATGATTAGGATCCATCCTGTTTTCAACTTTGCTTGTAAACACATGTCGATCATGGAAATCCTGCAAGATTATTGGATAAAGAATCTGTAGGGAGGAGTGTAGTACATAAAATTTCCAGCATGGTAAACTGACTGTCAGTGTGATCAACTCAGTACTCCATGATAACACCTTTTCACGCCTCTGAAATATGTATTTGGAAATATTATGGAAAATCAAACATTTTCTCCATAATCTAAAAATAGCCTATGGCTAAAAGGGTTGAAGAGCACTGTGCACCTATGGGCCCTTTGCCAGATAGTGACTACTTTTCTATTTTGTTGTCTGCCGATAAAATTTGCAAACAGTTTGGACCAAGATCAAGCCAAAATTAAGTGAAAATATTTTAAATTTGGGCCAGCAGCTCAGGCGATGCTGTTTAAAGATTTTTCTATTTTTAGCTTTGGTGGCCTATTTGTCAAGTAGAGTAAACCGTTTGGGCAATTTTGGTAGAGGGCCTTACGAGGAACATTTGAATGAAATTATATTAAATATGGGCCAGAAGTTTAGGAGATGTCGTTTATTTAAAGATAATATTTACACACAATGCATGACATGCAATGGACAAAGACAGATCACAAAAATTCACCTTTGAACACTTTCTGCTCAAGCTATCTATAAAAAACATGCAAAATAGATGTTCCCAAACCACACCCAGAATGTCATTTAAAAGTCCTCTGATAGTGTATATCTGACCAATGCAACAACTCAGTATGTGACATAGTACCACAAACAAAATCGCACATGTTCAACCTCCCATATTTAATCTGAGGTTTACCTTACACTTACAAATAGTTGATGTATGCAATATGCATGCTTGTTTGAACACTTTGCATGCTGGGTTATTTTTAGTGCTTTTTGGTGCTGATTTTTTTAAGATCTCTTTAGAAAAATTATTTCTGGAATACATCATGGGAGTGCAAAGGCTCAGTGGTAGGGTGCTTGACTCGACACCGGAGGGCCGCAGGTTCAAGCCTCAATGGCCTCACTGTGTTGTGTCCTTGAGCAAGACACATTAATCCTGGCTTAGTAACCCAGGAATACCCATCCTGACGTAACTGAAAGATTGTTGACTGGGACGTAAAGAATCAAATCAAACAAAAACTGAATACCATAAGTGTCAAACAGTTTGGATCCAGATCAGGCCCGACATTATGTCAGGCCTGATCTGGGTCCAAAATGTTTGCAAAGGTTATCAGCAGACTACAAGTTAAAGTGGGTGTGGTTTTCGAAAAAATGAATTACTGAGTATGTAAAGCCTCTACTTACATGATGTAACTTCTACTTCTAAAGGTAGTACTAGAAGCTGAGTATCTTTTTTCTGGTTGGTTTTGATTCTAATGAAGGCTGTATGGTTATTTTCTGTCCTCCCTATGAAGTTCGCCTTCATAACTGTTCTTGTTTCATAGGGAGGAATCTCCTGTAAGTAGATGTAGAAATTGTGAACGAGTTGCCCAATGATTTGAGCCATGTTGCTAAAAATTCTGTCTTCAGGAAACCTAAAGCCTCCCTCAGCAGTACAGATATTTGCGAAACTATGCAATTATAAATCCAAAAAGCAATTTAAATCAAATGCATGCATACTGACAGGGTTTTATTTTTGGTGTTCTCAGGGGCCAAAATTCGACCCCATTCCCAATGGAATTTATCTGACTTTTTTCCCAATTTTGAAAAAAAATCCCAATCTTCAAAAAAAAAAAATTTTTTTTTTTGAAGATTGGAATTTTCATTCAGTCAACACACACACAAGCTAAATGGTGATGATCTCCTTCAATATAATGGCAATAGTATGTGTAATAGCTAATTTGTTTTTTTATTGACCAATAATATGACATAATTGTGCACTATAACAAATTTCCCAATTTAAGGGTTTACCACGCTACTTTTCCCAATCTGAAAGGCCCTAGGGCACCCCCCCAAAATTGTAAAAAAAAATTTGACTGAAAAGCAATTCTGCCGATCGGTGTGCAATCAAATGCAATGTCATTGTGTACCTTTCGGTCTGTTTTATTTCCATTTGGGAAATACAGATTGTGATTATTTCCTTATCAATCAGTCTAAATAAATGTTTTGGGTGGTTAAAAGAACAGCTTCATTGAGACGGTTCTTTTAAATACCCACAACATGTGCAGGGGGGAAAAATTCCACTCGTCCGTTCGTAATTATGAGTGAAATCTAGAAAAGACAAGTGATTCTTTCCAAAGCACTCGTCCTACAGCTTTGGAAAGAATTACTCGAGGAAGTCATATTACACCCTTATGTTCTTTGTTGCATAAGCTTTTAAAGGACAAGTGCATGGGTTTGCAGGACCAGTGAAAATTGTAAGTCACTTGTCATGTCTCATGCAGGACAAGTGCAATATTGAAATATTTTTGTCCTCTGATTGATAAGAAAATAAATTCATATTTACTCCTTTTCTGATTAACTACACAAGAGTGCCTAGTTCCAACTTACCCATAAAGATTTTGGAGCCTCTTTTTTCACCGGTAGGTAGCTCTAAATGTAAATCTCATTTCAAACAGGTATTTACTACTTATCAGATGTCCCACACGAGAGCGGCTAGTTCCAACTTACCCATAAAGATTTTGGAGCCTCTTTTTCACCCGTAGGTAGCTCTAAATGTAAATCTCCTTCACTTGAAAACATT
Organism: Loripinus fragilis; assembly: GCA_964019695.1. Lineage (NCBI taxonomy): Eukaryota > Metazoa > Mollusca > Bivalvia > Lucinida > Lucinidae > Loripinus > Loripinus fragilis. The sequence goes on along the minus strand of OZ026521.1, from coordinate 6,416,105 downwards.
TCTAACACCTGGAACAGTACAATGAGACAGCACATGAACACAGGTCCATAGAGACTTTTTTTTCAGCGTAAAATTATAAAAATGTTAACTTACCCATCAGTTTCAACATTTGTTTTGAGTGCTCAAAAGAACCGTCTTTTGAGTACCCACAACATATGTATTGGTTGAGAAATAAGAAAGGACCTCCAACAGTCTTAATAAGGATTGCCCATAAAAATGGCAAGAGAAAAGTTTCTAAAAAATGCTTTTTTTTTTTCATGGAAAGGATAGTAGTTTTAACCCTCGAGTTATCCGCAAAAATGTTTTTCTCATTGGGCAAGTACCGATTTAGAAATATGGGTTGAAAACTCTGTTTCTGCTATTCAACAAATAGAAAATAGAAAACGTTTTACTGATAGAAAAAGTTTCACCCTGGACGCTTCATGTCTCAGGTGATCCAATGATATGACCTAATCCACTCAACGTGATACAGTAAACCAGATCAAGTGACTTTTATAATAATATGTATGTGGATTGCTTTGTTAATACACAAGTTTATGCCATTTAAAACATGACTGAATAGCGTGCTACAAGGCTTTTACGCAAAAATATGGTTTCTCAGCATAGACATAATTTCAAGGCAACATGTTAAAATGGCTATGGAACAGGGTTCCCCCAAAAATTAAAAACCACAACTCCATGATATTTCCATCATTTTCCATGATCAGCAATGTAATTTTCATGACTATTTGATGCACTGCCTCCAACCTCCTCTTTTAGCAGACTCTTCACCACTATGAGCATAAATGCAGAATGCAGCATTCACAGCATGTTTGTAGACAGACCATGCATACATTTTGAAATAATTAAAACTTGAAACCACCAGCAGCCAGAAAAATAGCTGTCGGACACTTGTGGCTATTGGTAGTTTCGCCAAATTATTTCACAAAATTCCATGATTTTTCCATGATTATTCAGTTTTTTTCAAATTCCCTGATTTTTCCATGCATGGATTTTTTTAGTGATTTTACAGGTATTCCATAATTTCCAGAGCTTGTGGGAACTCTGAAGATTCAGATTGATTGACAGACAGACAAATGAATGGATGCTTGGCTTACCTGTAATGTTGAACTATGCGGATTATGCATATTTATTAAAGGTGAAAAACTTGTATTGACTGGAACTCGCGCCCCTAGGTAGGGACGCAATCTGTATGGATTTGGAATACCAACCCCAAAAACCTGAAATAAACAACAAGGTTCATACAGGCCAGTTTGTGTTAAATTTAAGGTCTTTTCAGGGACTTCTGAAAGACTTTCCTACTGTTTTCAAGGACTGAAAAATTATGAAAAATACTGATTTACACTCTAAAATTCTATTTTTGAAATACTGCCTTACTAAAGATATGTTTTATAAAATTAGTCTATAATTGTGGTACCTTCATTTGGTGCAGCATATGCTGCACCAAATGAAGGCACCACAATTTTATACTGATTTAGGTCTCCAAAGACAGTGTTGAATCCTCCTTTAAATGGTAGAATTCAAGCACTTTTCAAGTCCTTTGAGTGTTTTTCAAATACTATTCAAGGCAAATTTAATTTTCAAGGACTTTTCAAGACAGCCCTGTATATTCAAGTACTTTTCAAGCCTGTGCAAACCCTATACAAGCCTCTATTAACCCTTTATACACTAAATGGATTCTTCCTTTTGGTTTGATACAATAAACTTGGGATGGTCGGTGCATATATAGAGGGTCACAGATTATAGTTTCAAAAAAATATTGCAGTTCTTTCTGTGAAGATCAATTTTGTTATAGAAAACAGTGCAGACCCTGATGAAATGACCCATTTTGCATTTAGGAGTCACTGGTATACAAAGGGTTAATAAATTTTCACTTTGAGTGGATGCTTTACATCCTATTCACAAAAAAAAAACTTTTTGTGGCTTTTCCATTGGTAGAAACCAGTACTGGGCCGGGAGGGTTTATGATTTGTGTGTTAATTATATGACGGGAACTCCCGAAGGCTCAACCGAAAGAAGTTTTATGGAGAAGCCGGGAATCGAACCTGGGACCCCTGGTTTACAAGGCATAGCGCTTATCCACTACACCACGGGGGCTTCTTTACATGGGTGAAAATTCAAAATTTCCAAAATCCTGAATCTTAAAAATCAGAATTTAAAACTTGCTATATGCCTTCAAAATATTAAAAATTTCCTAGTTTAATGGTCAAATACCTTTAGATAAATGAAACTAAATAAAAAAAAAAAAGCTTATCAGCTCAGCATTTTGAGGGAAAGTTAGCCTCAAAATCCTGAATTCAGGAATAATCCTGTAAGCTTCCATCCATGCATTTAGGAGTAACTAGTATACACTATACAGAGGGTTAATTAATTTGTTCACTTTGAGTGGATGCTTTACATCCCATTCAACAACTTTTTAGCCATGTTGGGATGTTTCTTGGGTTGAACCAGTACTAAGCAGAGGATAAAGTGTCTAACATAGGATAATGCCCACAATGCAGTGCCTCTAGTGAGGCTTGAACCAAGGACCTCTCCATCTCAACTCGAGCACTCTACCACTGCGTTCCTCCTCACTGGGCTTAATGTAATAGTAATACACAGGTTTAGTTGTTTTCATGCTTTATGCCAAAGGCAACAATTTTTTAGTCATGTTATGATGATTTCCTGTCTTCCTGGGTTGAACCAGTACTAAGCAGCGGATAAAATGTCTTGCTCAAGGACACAACACAGTGAACCTGCCTGGGGTGAGTCCCAAACTAGCAAACATTTGATGCACAGTCTAATGTTCTACCAACTGAGCCACTGCGCTCTGCTGTAAATAAACAGGCAAGCATAAGGTGCATGGGTGAAAGTTCAAAATTTCAGAAATCCTGAACTTTCGAAACTCCAATCTTAAAATTTGCAAAATTTACTCACTAAATTTATTCACAATTTCAAATTTACAATGTAAATGGTCAAATGTCCTTAGACAGATTGAAGCTAATTTGATCTCCCTGATTCAGCATTTTGAAATCCTGAATTCAGGAATAATCCTGAACATGTTCATCCATGAAGGTGAAACTGGAGCAAAATTGTCATACAAACAAAGAAGAAAAAAACAACACCAAAATGCAATTTGAGTATGGTAAAAATTGAAGGAGCATGAACTGTTTTAATACAGCTCAAAGAATGGAAAGGGGTCTTTTACAGAAATATCTGTCTGTAGCCCTGTAAATACTACACATCCTACTTACTTGGTATTTAAAAGAGCCTAAAGATGTGTGGATATATAAAGTATTTTCCACATTTCCCTCCTGCCTGGCTAAAAAAACAACATCAAATGTTGTATTCCCGTCAGGTGGGACAATCTGAAATGTTCAAGAACATAGAGTTAGTACATAATTCAAGCTGAATAGGTTTACATGGGTGCAAGAATGCAAAGGTTTACACGGGTGCAGGAAGGCAAACTTTTTGAGCATAAATTTGTAATTATTATCTTTACGTAAGTATAAAGTTGTGTTTTGGGTGCCTTTTAAAGTACCCAAAACATATGGGCATGATTTTTGTTTGTTTGATTTGATTCTTTACGTCCCATCAACAACCTTTCAGTTAAACAGGGATGGGCCTTCCTGGGTTGAACCAGTACTAAGCTAGAATAAATGTGTCTATAAAAGGACCACAACACATTGACACTGGTGAGGCTCAAACCCCCGGCCCTTCAGTCTCAAGGCAAGCACTCTACCACTGAGCCTCTGCCCTCCCTCATATGGGCATGAGGTAAAGTGTATGTTTAAAGGACTTAATCAAAGAGTGCCTATCAAAAACTAATGTTCTTATTTCTCAGCAAAAATATATGTTGTGGGTACTCAAAAGAACCGTCTCAATGAGACGGTTCTTTTGAGCACCAAACACATATGTTATAACTGATGGGTAAGAAAATATTAACAATTTTACGCTCTAAAATTTTGTTTGTCTAAACCTGTGTGTTTAAGAAACTCAGTAAGCTTTTCCATTTATATTCTTGGCTTATATGGGTCTCGTCCATGAATTCCTGATTCTGTTGCATGCTGATCTGCGCCATGTAATTTGAAAGTATAATATCTAAACTTGCTATAAGCCATATGTCAATTTTCTGGCTTGTCTCTGTATATGAGCAGGATGGTTTATGTCTTACTCTGATCAGACTGTGCTAATGCGCAGGCTGGTCTGAGCCTTTGCTGGTCGCACATACCACATTGCTGGAAATCTCATGTTGTGGCTCAATTATGGGCCTCGACACGAGAAAATCTAACTTGCTCGCTTATAACTGCATTAAAACAATTCGTCTAAAAATATCTTAAGTCTACTGGCTGGATAGAATCAGTGATGGAAATTATAAAACACACAGAAACTAGTCTCTTTTAGAAAAAAAATTGAGATAAAATTTTTAATATTTTCTTATCCATAAGTTTTAAAATATGTTTTGGATGCTCAAAAGAACCATCTCATTGAGATGGTTCTTTTGAGTACCACAATATATGTTTTGGTTGAGAAATAAGAAAATTAATTTTCAATCATGCACTCTTATCTAGAAGCATGTCATTCGACAGTTAATCTTCAAACTGCTAAGTATACTGGCTGCACGGAATCATTGACGGAAATTATAATGTGAACAGACAATATAGCCTCTTTAGGCACTGAGACAAATGGCTTTAGAACGAGAAAACAATGCCATACTCGGTCATAGAGGCAGATAAGCAAAGACCTTTAGATTAGAACTGCAATTTTGTTCTTAGCTATCACACACTCTTATCTGGAGGCCTGATATATTTTATGGGTTCTCAAAAGAACCGTCTCAATGAGTGCCCGCAACATATGTTTTGGTTGACCATTAATAAAAAAACATTTATAATTCCTCCCTCTCATCTGGAAGTATGACCATAATATCTGCTCATATTGCAGCAGGTCCATTAAAGATTATTTGAGCTACATTATGGGTAAATAAGATTCCAGAGTTTCTAACCAGGTGATGCACAAACCAGCCTGCTTAGCTACACAGACTAGCTAGAATCTTAAAGTTCTGATACTGCAATAAAAGCTATTAAAAAACTTTTGTTGTGGTGCTCATTGGTAGCATCTCAATGAGACAATTCAGATGAGTGGTACCCACAATGATTATTATGATAAAGACAGGTTTAGATAAACAATTTTTTTAGCGTAAAATCGTAAATATTTCCTTACCAATCGGTTTTAACATATGCTTTAGGTGCTCAAAAGAACCGTCTCATTGAGACGGTTCTTTTAAGTACCCACAGCATATGTTTTGGTTGAGAAATAAGAATAAAAATTTTGGTATGCACTCTTTACTAAAGGCCTGTAAAAAAGAACAAAATTGTAATGTGGACACATCTCTTATCCAGGGATTAGGTGGTCAGATAAAAGTTACTTTGAGGATAATTTTTTTCCTGGATCTAATTTCATGTAAAAGAACCAGGTACAAACCTTAAAAGGGTTTTTATGACAAGATATGAAATATCAATACAAAAGGCGGATTTCCGATCGGTGTTAGCAAGGAATGTGTTGGATCTAGGGTTACAGTGTTAACTGTCACCAGGATGGCGTCAATAAAACATGCCAGATTTACCTTACAATTAATTAACCTTATATAAGCTATAGGCTGAGTTATGGAGGCAATAACGGAACTAGAAATCAACCCTTCCATGACTAATAGATTCTTCCATCCAGCTACACAGTTTTAATGCATCATATAATTTACAACACAGTAGCCTACATGTAATGTATTTGTTTGTGTTGATGCTTTACCTCTCAGTCAACAAGTGTTCAGTCATGCAGGGACTATTTCCAGTCATTCTGAGTTGAACCAGTACTAAGCAGAGGATAAAGTCGGGGATAAAAATATTTCAATATTGCTCTTGTCCTGTAGTATGAGTGACTTACAATTTTCACTCGTCCCGCAAATTTATGCACTTGTCCTTTAAAAGCGTATGCAATAAAGAATAAGGGAGTAATATGTAATAAGACTTCCTTGAGTAATTCTTTCCAAAGCACTCTTCCTACAGGACGAGTGCTTTGGGAAGAATTACTCATCCTTTCTAGATTTCACTCGTAATTACGAGCGCACATGTGGAATTTTTGTCCCCTGAAAGTGTCTTGCTCAAGGACATAAAATGGTGCCTCCAGTGAGGCTCAATCTCAAGTCTAACATTCTACCGCTCCATCCGAATTGCATAGTACATTAACCTGTTTTGTACTGCTGTCCTAAAGATCTTTTCAATCATTGCAAACAGTGCACAGTGCAGACACTGATGAGTTGCCGCATCTTGCACTGTTTGTCAATGTAGTACTGACTGCCATAAGTTGAATACTGTCACAGAAAACTGGGACAAGCCAATGGCATTACACCAATAAAATTGGGGGTATAACAAAGATTTGAGTAGATGGGGTTTTCATTGGGACCAGACCCTGAGGTTATAAAACTTGAGTACAGTCTCAAACTCAAAATAAAGTGCGATGATTGGCTGCTTGCGGACACGTGTCCGCAAGCAGCCAATCATTGCGCTTTATTAAGTGTCTGCAAGCAGGCAATCATTGCGCTTTATTACGTGTCTGCAAGCAGGCAATCATAGCGCTTTATTTTGAGTTTATGAATAAAGTCAATTTTTATAACCTCAGGGCCCGGCCTGAGGTATAACTTATCATGCTCCACTCAACTGGGCATGAAATTTATCATGCTCCTAATGTTAAAATGCCAACAAGCAAGATAAATACATCTGAGAGTTTGAAATCATGAAAAATCTTTATTTTTCAGCATCTTAGTTTCTATGAGCAGTTAAAAGTTCATGCTCAATTGAGTTAGCATGAAAAAAGTTAAATAACCTCCAGCCTTTCTTTTATTTGACTTACTTTATCTTGAAAAAAGGAACAATGAAAATGTGCTGTGCTCCCTGATATAGACAGCAAATGTAAATTATTCTTTCTATCTGTATTTCTAACAGTGACCTGCTCCATTCTTGGCATCCCCACCGCTCTGAAAATGGTAGAAAACAGGATTGTCAGACAGTCTTAAATCGAATGGGCCTCCAGACATGAGAAACCCTGACTTTGTTTCATCCAAATAGGAGTGTGAGACAATCTTAACTATTTGCCCCTCTGGAAATTTGTCACGATTTCATAAGTCTGCTGAAATTGCAGTGAAAATGGCATACTTATCTGTAATTCATTCTGTTCTGTAGTACGGGCCCAAAGCCTTATCGGGTTCCTCTGAATTCTTATTCCCCACCCACTTATTTCTCCACAATGGTTTGACCCCTCCCAAGTCCCTTCAAACGTCAAGTCTGCTGAAAATGGCTATACAAACGAGTGCTCACCAAAGACAATTGTGATCCTTAAACATGCAAACAGTCTTGTTACAGCTTATATCGTCGATGTCGCAATGACCTCGCCCTGAAAAGTTTGAAGTTGTTTTTAATTGACTTGCTTTCTTTTTTCTTCGGATAAAACTGTATTGTCTGCATTTATGATATTCACTGACCATATGCAATTGCACTGTCAAGGAAATTCGAAATGGTCTCTGCCAAAGCTTGATTCTAAAATAGAGCCGATTTGTTCGGATTGTCTAGGGTTTTCCTGAGTGACTATTTGAGTTTTCTACACCAATTTCTTATGTTTTAAATGACGTTGTACCGATTTCTCAACCTGTTATCTGCTAATTGCATGGCCATCACCCAATGACATCAAGAGCACAAGCACTGCATGAGTCGCGAGCATTTGAGATCAGTCTTATCATGGGCTTGGTGGGAAATCACAACCCCCGCACTTACATGGTTGTGGGGACATTCAAAAGGTAATAATACCGCTAATTAGCCCTGCCATTCCCCCGCTATCCCCGTAGGTGGAGGGGCCGTGGATGCAAATGACTGGTGCATAACAAAGGGTTCAAAACTCTTCACTATGTCTGTTATCCAGGGCTCTGTTGTAACTGGTCATTATTATTGTGTGACCAAGGAAACTCTTTGGAATGAGCGTGATTGGAGTAAATTGATTTAATGATAACATGATTTTACCTTCATTGGGGAAAACTACAGGAGTGTTAGCAGGCTTAAAATGACACTATGTCTAGCGAATGGTACTCCAGAAATAGATAATAGACGCAGAGCACCAGAAACATATTCTTTGTATTTTTTTAGAGGGTCATCGGGAGAACATCGCGAGAACATTCCTTTGTAGTTTGGTTAAAATTAGCCAAGTGGTAAAGGAGTTGTCATTTAAAGGAAATTGCTGACAACAACGCACAACGACAGACATTGACTGATCCCAATAGCTCACTTTGAGCACTTCATGCTCAGGTGAGCTAAAAACCATAAATCATGAGAAATTTTCGCCAGATTCATACCTTTCTCCTTACAATACATGTGACCACCGTAGCCAATTCTTATCCCTTTATGCACAATTGGGGCCACAGAATTAATAAGTTACGCGTCAGTGACATCAACTGTCATAACTATAACTAATACTGTACTTACTGTTCTTGAAAATCTAACATTGGTGGGTCTAACTGTATAAGACTTGGATATAAAAGATCATCTGTCCTGTAATGAGAAAATATCAACATGATTAATCAGTGCTCACAGTGCCGTGACAGAGGGCCGTATGGACCTCACTCGAGAAGCAATTGGACCAGTCCAATTGCTTCTCAAGGGTCCATACCAGAAATCCTTAGGAAACCTATACAGCCACTTGTGATTTTCCAGAGGGGTCCAGTCCACCTCCCCCCCCCCCCCCCCCACCCTCTGGATCTGCCCCTGTTGTAAATCTAATAAATGAACTGTATACATCATTTTCAAATTTCTATACCCTCTTTTAAAAAAGAGTGTAGATCTATATCAGCTGGCTTCATGCATAATTAATAATGAAAGGCCATCCCTTGATTGATTGGAAATCAATTCACATAGCGTAATCATAGCTCCTTAACAAGCAGTCTGATCAGATTCATAGTATTTTACGTCCATGGTAAAAGTTTTCTGGAGTGCAGTCGAATATATGCAGCAGACGTGATAAGCAGACGTAATTTTCAGTAGAAAAATATATTTGCAGGCTAAGGGTTTCACTAATTTTGGAAGGGAGCACCCCAACTTGCAATCAAATATTTATTCAAAACCACCCATCTAAAGGGGGGAAAACATATAGCCCATTAATAATTTTAATTCTTTGCCTGCTAGCGGAGACTTTTTGCGTCTGCTGACAACTTTTGAAAACAGTTTGAACCCAGATCAGGACCGACAGAAGCTCGATCCTGATCTGGATCCAAATGATTTCACACTGATAGTGTTCCTGAAAGATTTTTTTTAAAAAGTAAATTTTGAAGAAAGTCAGCAGACCACAATAAAAGCATAAAAAATAAACCAGCATGCAAAGAGTTATTTTGAAGTGGGATCCCCCTTTTTTTAAAGCAGCATAAACTGCAGTAAATCTGTCAGTTCTGGGCAATTACAGTAAAACCTGTCTAAAGCGGTCACTAAAAAATATACAAAAACAAAGGTCTTAATGGAAAATGGTAGCTTAATGAAGGTCGAAAGTATTGAAGAATGCTCCCCTTGGAGGATTCTGCAATACTTTTGACCTGTATCAATCGATAATCGGTCTTGAAAAACAATTTTTGCGTTCTTTTTGAGTGGCCGCTTAAGACAGGTTCTACTGTATGCATGCTTTTTTGTAGTCTGCTGATTTTTTTCAAAATTGAAATTTTCAAAAAATTCTTTCAAGAACACCATCAGTGTCAAACAGTTTGGATTCAGATCAGGCCTGACTTTCAGTCAGGCCTGATCTGGGCCCAAACTGTTTGCTAAGGCTTTCAGCAGACGACACTAGCAGACAAAGAGTTAAGGTAGGGTATAACAGCCTGTGAAACAAAGCTCTCATCGGATCTCCATGATTTTATTCTGTGTCACTAAGGAATAGTGTCAATATTGGAGAGCAAAGTGATCAATAAGCAATATGGAAATACCGATAATTTTCATGACAATAGTTCGCTGGCTGTAGCAGAATGTGCGATACAAATCAATACAATGAGCACTTCCAAGTCCCACAAGAATTCCATACACATCACAAATTATCTGGGAAAACCACAGGTAGAATTATTTGTCAGGGATTTGATTAAGAGGAAGATGTGACCATTACCAGGAAGTTTAAGGGACGCTGTTCAGAAAAACTTAAAAGAAGATGTAGACATTTACATCCTTTATTCTGGCCTAAATATTATCCATAATCTTAGCAGCAGACTATAGAATGACATTTTTCTGATTTTGGGGCAATTTATAAATCCTTAAAGCGCCAATCACATCCACAGTCATCTGCTTTAATGTTTTAGAAGCCTCTTTGATAAACAGTGTGGATCCAGATCAGACTGTCCAGCACAATGTTTGCCTCTTTACTTACATTAACACAGTGGGGAATCTCGATAATCGGAGCCACTGGCTCCACATTATAAATCTTATGGAGCATTGACTCCGATGTTGAATCCTGTCATCATCCGCTTCAAAACGTAAGCTCAGTATTTTCATTTCTTTCTCTTCTTTGAAGGGTTTTATCAAGAAAAATGGAATGCTATTCGACCGCCATGATAGTCTACCGTCGAAACTCGTAAAGGGTATTGAACAAAGCCCCCGGGTTCATCTTTGAAACCAAAACGCCCGAGATGAACCTTGCAAAAGGTTATGAAAAACAGTTGAATTTTCGCTTAAATGCCTGACTTATTGAACCTGTTTTGCTGAGCGCTGCTGTTTAAGTTTCTCTGTGTGATATATCAAACCACAATGCCCCCTACATAGTTCTAAAAGAACTCACAGAAAGTTGGCTCAAACACGTCTGGCTTCAGACGCAGTGAGAACCTGGCAGCGACTTAGTAACAACTTAGTATGAACGCTCATTGAATTTTAAAGAACATACATGAAATGCGGTCTTCATGGATATAGCAGATGAGAGAGCAGATGATATCTGTTGAGGGTTAAAACTCATTTCATGTGTGAAAGTTTTCAGGATTAATCCTGAATTCAGGATTTTGAGGCTGACTTTCCATAAAGTCAGCCTAATAAATGCTGAATTAGGGAGATTATAATAGCTTATCTGATTAATTTTGAGATTATCTAAACTTATTTAACAATTTAAACATGAAATTATTAATTTTTGTAGGCATCCTGCAAGTTAAAAAATTTGAATTTCTAAAGTTCATCATTTTGGAAATTTTGAACTTTCACCAATAGCCACAATTATCATAACTTAATAAGATTTAATTTTAAATTTTGTTTACTTCCTGTTAAAACTCAAATTGGTATACATTACACATAATAATATCATATGACACTTTACAAGGAAATTTGTAGTTAAATCAGGCCACTGACTTAATTTAGTGCAAAATAAGAAAAATCTATGGGCTACACGTATATCATATACAATCTGAAGTTTGTGTGTTAACACCAGATTTCAATCAAATATAGTATCATTGAAGTATAAGCCAGCAATTAAACGCATGTAAAGTTCCTGTTTGCATTCATTTACATAGATAGGTGAACTACTGAAGGCTCCATGCATCGTATTATAAGCGCACCTGTAAAACTGTAGGTTCACTAAAGTGTGAAATAGATGGTCCACTAGGGTTGACTATGTAAGTTAAACCATGGGTTGTCTGCCTATACATGGAGATAATCCACGAGCTTTAGCGAGTGGATTATCTTAGGTACAGGTGGACAAACATGGTATAACTATTTTATACCACCTACATCAGTGTAGACATTGCACATCACGAGATATTTCCTGCTAAAGTTGGTAAGGGTGGAATAAGTGCCAAAATTTTACTATCACAATCATTATCCAATAAACCCCTACGGTGCCCTACCACGATACCATTACTATTGAGGGTCTTGTATAGAGTTGTATGATCAATGGTTTACAAGGCGCGCAGTCCAAGATTACGGCTTGACCATATTTTACCCTCCATATACCGGAAATTCCATAAACCAGACAGAGGCAAACAGAGATGTGGCTTTGATAAAAACAATCTTCCAGTTGGTGCTTGCTAACAACACAGTCAACAATTTTTAGTCATGTAGGGATATTTTACTGAGTAGAACCAAAACATACAAAGTAATGAGGATGGAAGACACAACACTACACCAGTCACAAGTCCAGCTCCCACCAGTGCTCCCAACAATCTTCAGTCACCATCATTCAACATTTAGAAATTCTGACCCAACACCCCTTAAGTCCATAATGGATGATCCTATCTTTATTGTATCAATCTATCAGTATACAAGGTTCAATAAAGAATATGCAATTGTAAACATGGCCATCTCATGCACTGCAGTTTGACCTTTTGAAGTCAGTTTCACAACTGGGGTAAGAGATCACTTGGGGCCAGATATAATGATATAACATATCATGTTTTCGTCAAATCGTATCTTGCAGGAACTCATTGGCTTTGGCTCACAGAGCCTAATCCAATGAGTTACCACAAGATATGTTTTGCGAGTAAATTTATCATTAATTTTCATCTCAATGAACTTCTTTTCTGGAGCTATAGGATTATTTAAATGTAAACAAACCATCAATCAGATTGCTCACCTGTCATTATTATACATGTAGGAGGAGGTGTTGGGAAAAGAGCCCTTACTGTTAATATGTACTTCATATAAACTGTCCTTACGCCTGTGGGAGATCCAGAGGGGGTTCGCTCGAACCCCCACCCCCCGTCTCCATTTTTTAAATATCCCATGTAAATGAAATAATTTGGTCTCAGTGAGACCAAATTATTTCATTTTCAAGGGATATTTAAGTAAAATGAGATAAAATCAACAAAACGAACCCCCTACTCTACACATCTGAACCCCCCTTCCTGAAATCCTTGATCCGCCCCTGCATGCATGACCCTGACGTATCAGTGGATACTCAAACTATGAATGAGTCAAATGATTGATACATGCTGTATGGTTTGAATTCGTTTGTGTTAATGCTTTACATCCCAGTCAAAAACATTTCATACTTCTTAGGATGATTTCTGGTCCATCCTGGGTTGAAGCAGAACAGTTACTATTTAGCAGAGGATAAATTAACTCGCTCAAGGACAATATGCAGTGCTTCCGAAAAAGCTGGAACCTGCAAACCCTCGATCTCGAGTTGACTGAGACGTAAAGAATCAAATGAAACAAACAGAAAAAATTGCTCACTATTTCATTAGCAGTTGTCGCGAATCTCGCGATATTTATTGTAATCTCATCACACTAATGACATTGCGTCAATTACTTAACATCGCGACTTTAGCAACGTCAGTAACTATGCAAGGACGGAACGGACATGACTGTCATTAGAACAGATAAAATGGAAAGTCCATAATAACAGAGGATAAACAGGGAACAGCCAGATGCTGGAAGTAAACAGTGAAGACTTTTATTATAATTTGTTACTGTGATATATTTAAAACTTTTCTGTGGCGAAGAACACAATTAAAGAATGATTATTAGTAGTGCTTAATTCTCTTTGCCACAGCAGTCACATCCCAAAACTTTTCATATAGGTTTATACCACCCTTAACAACTTTAGCATGAAAATATCTCGTGATACTGGTGTAGGTGGTATAAAATAGTTATACCACGTTTTTCCACCTGTACATAGTCTGATCTGGGTCCACCCATCTTCGCAAGCCAAGGGTACTAACTCCACTTCGTTCCTTACGCAAGGAACAAAGTGGAGTTAGTACCCTTGGCTTGCGAAGATGGGGTCCACCCTGTTTGCTTCTATATTTAAATTAGTCAGCAATGTTAAACAATTATTTGCAGAAGATGACTTCAGCAGACCTCATTTTTCAGATGCATTTTGTCTTGGTGCTTTAAGGGTAAGTAACGCTAAAAAATTGTTTATCTTGCTTGATCTATGATATTCACAATGGGTAGGCGGCAATCGAAAGCGTTAATACCATCGCCAAACATATATCAAAACTCATTAGAAACAGTGCTTTCCATTGCCATTTGTCGCCAGTCAGGCGACAAATGGCAATCAAAAACACTGTTTCTAACAATTTTTTTATCTGTGTTCATTGATTGTTAAGAGGGTTTTGATTGCCGCATATCCAGTGTGATATTGTTTTACAAAAAAGTCAAGCAATGCAATATTCTTTATTCACAATCACAATATTGTGAACAGACTTTTTTCGCTTCAATGGTTCGAAATACATTTACAACACCGCAACATAACCTAGATTGAAATTTCTTTTATATTTGATTTTACATACATTCGGTAATCAGGGTAAAATTGGGGTAGTAGACAGATTTCATTTTCCGACTCTCTTTGTCACGCCAACTTTAAAGTGATATTCAGACACTTATTTATTTATTTCTTTCTTTACTGGCCTAGCTCATACTTGAGTATTACGCCAGTGAGCGGCACTGAGAGCTAATTTGAAATTTTGATAAAAAAATTATAATTATAATGTCAGCGCATTCTCTGTTGGGTTGGGGATTAACCAATTCTTGACTTGTTTTGATGCAATTCGGTTCGAATGGTGATCAACTCAAATTCCATTATTATGTTTTTTGAAGGATCACAAATAAAAAATTCCCAAATAACATCTTACATTATATGTATTTCTTGCCCTGTTTTAACCCTTAACCACATAGTGATACCTTATAACGATTTTGCAAACAGAGCAGACCCAGATCAGGCAGCACTTGTAAGAGCTGCCTGATCAGGGTGTCCTCTGTTTGCTTATGGAAATAAGCAAAATAAAAAAACAAAACAAAGGAAATTTTCGACAAAACTTCTTTTAAGCTCTTTTCTTACAAAAACAGTGTCCAGGGTTCATACAAGCAAGTATGAGTAAAATTCAAGGACTTTTCAAGGACTTCTGAAAGCCTCTCAAACAGTTTTCAAGGACTTAAAGTTAATGAAAAATACTGATCTAAGTGTTAAAATTCTACTTCAGAAATGCTAGACTGAGATAATGGAGACATTAGTACTGGAAAATTAGTATAAAATTGTTGTGCCTATATTTGGTGCAGCATATGCTGCACCAAATAAAGGCATAACAATTTTATACTGATTTAGGTCTCCATCAACAGTGCTAAGACCTACAGAAAATATTAGAATTCAAGGACTTTTCAAGGTTTTTGAGTGATTTTCCAGTACTTTTCAAGGCAGATTTCATTTCAAGGACTTTTCAAAAAAGCCCTCTAAATTCAAGTACTTTTCAAGCCTGTGCGAACCCTGGTGTCTATGCAAGCATTCATTCCATTGCAGATGGTTATGTTGCATGTTTTTTTTCTGTCTGCTACTTGTTTTCGAAATAACATTTACAAAGTTAATTCGAAAATACTATCAGAGTGTCAAACAGTTTGGATCCAGATCAGGCAAGACATTTCATCGGGCTAGATCTGGGTCCAAGCTGTTTGCAAAGGTATCAGCAAACGACACTGGTAGGCAAAGAGTTAAACCCAACTACACTCAGACCAGCCTAATCTGAGTGCAAAAATGATTAAAATGCCCCTAAGAAAGTATCCAGGTATATTTTATTTGTTTATAAAATAAACTGGTAATCAGTAATGATCACTAAATGTCGTGCCAAAGGCTGAAAAAACAAGCAAGTGTCGTTTGATTACTTTTGCAAACAATCTGAACCCAGACCAGGCCCAAAATGTTGGGCCTGATCTGGATCCAAAATGTTTGGCAGTCTGATGGTATTTCTGAAAGAAAATTTTCTAAAAACACCAGAGTTACATGTAGTAGACAAAAAACACACAAAAAATGCCCTAAAAACAAGCAACACATGACAGTTGAAAAAAATTATATTCCAGCTTAGTAACCTACAATGTGAAACAAAAACTTAGGACCTGATGCATAAAAAAACTGCACAATCTGTATAAAAGCGTTGATAGCTCAGTAGCTTAGAAAAGAAGAGTGTCTGCTTTTGAACCAGGAGCATGTGGGTTAATATCCCAGCCGCACCATTGTTATACCAAAGTATAAACAATGGTAGTAGCAGCTCCCTTGACGACACTCCCATATAACACACTGGTAAATGTATACGTCGATTTGGTGGTATTTACGCGTATTGCCGGTACTTCATAGACTGGAAGTGGTAGATATTGGTGTTAATACTATATAGAAAAACATGCCATATGCCTAAAGGACTATAGAATTAGATCATTTTTAAGTATTCGGCATGCACATGGCGATTTATGTAAGCATTTAGGAATAGATTCCAGTAGCGATCTGGAAGATCGGTACTCGAATCTAATCCTAAATTCTTACATAAATCGCCATGCACATACTAAATACTTAAAAATGATCTAATTCTATAGTCCTTTACGCATATGGCATGGTTTCCTTATAGTATTAACACCAATATCTACCACTTCCGGTCTATGAAGTACCAGCAATACACGTAAATACCACCAAATCCACGTATACATTTACCAGTGTGATAAAGGGCTTTGGCAGATATATGTATCCGTTAAAGGTATTGTTACTTCACATTAGCTCAACAGAGCTCAGGTTGTCATTTAAAAAATTGATATGATTACTAAAAATGCGCTAAAATTTTGAATACTTTTCTTTTTCTGTCCACAAATAAAATGTTGGCAATCTGAGCATGAAGTCACAAAAAGCTTGTCAGATTGGCAAACAGGGAAGACCCTGATCAGACTGCTTCCACAGAAGTAGACTGAACTGGTTCTGTACTGTTTGTCCATGTCTTTTTTGCAGGCAACTAGTGTTCAGTTATTGTATGAATGATTTGTGCGTCTGTACAGGAGGATAATCCACAAGCTTTAGTGAGTGGATTATCGCCCACACAGACGCAAAACCATACAATAACTTCCTTATTACATGAGCATGGATTTGCACTTTGTGCGTTAAGAGATAATTGACATTAATCATTGGAATATCAATGAAAGGTGCAAAAAGAAAATTTACTGTAGTTTTCTTTGTCCAAGACCACCTGCGAATGTGAAACACTGATTGCCTCTAAATATTTGGGTCTGAGTAAACTAAGTCCGTGTTAGCCCAGAGGCCAGAGTCGGGTCTGGTTTACATTTTTTTTGCCATTCTTTCGGACATAATTTAACACAAATCATTAGTTGTTTTTCTAATAGACAGAACGCATTTTACGATAAATATGGTGACAGTTTGGGGTGTCCAAATACAAAGGTCCAGATGAAGAAACTTTTTCAGCATATAATTGCAATTTATGCTTTATCCCTCCATTTAAACATGTGTTTTGGGTGCTTAAAAGAACCGTCTCATTGAGACGGTTCTTTTGAGTACTCACAACATATGTTTTGGTTGAGAAATAAGAAAAAAATTCAATTAATACACACTCTTAGCTGGAGTCCTATTAATAAATATGTTGCTTTTATATGTATTCTTCAAACATTTCAAGTGATTTGTATAGAGTAAAGCACAACTTGGCAACTTACCTAACATTATAAACTTGACCTGGTTGTACCTGTAAATACAAAAAAGAAATCATTAAGTATTTTTAGACCATAAAGTATTGAAATTGTATTTTCATATTTTCTCCTAGTGTATTCAAACAAACACCCACTCTCTCTCATTAGCATACCTGCATTTTACATGTCTTTGATGATGTTACCTTAGTAGCCTCCAAATATGATGGGATGAATCAAATTGAATGTCTTATTTCTCATCCAAAACATATGTTGTGGGTACTGAAAAGAACCCTATCTATGAGACGGTCCATATGAAACCACAAACATGCTAAGATGGATGTATATACGTATAAGAAATTAATCACAATTTTATCATGTTTTTATGCACAAAAGTTGTTTATCAGCCATATCAAAACAGAAATACAAACACAAAAAGTCAATTTATGGTCCCCAGGGGAATCTGAGAAATCCCTGTTAAATGAAATAATTTTGGGCATAAATGGTAGTTTACAGCTTTAAATGCTGAAGTATAATCAACCATAATGGCTTTTACTCTCCTGAAGAAACTTTATTAACACTTTGCAAATACTGGCTATTTTTACATGCTTCTTAAATTTGTAGATTGCTAATTTTTTTTCAAATTTCGTTTGTTTTGTTGCTTTACGTCCCAAGTCAATAGCTACGGTTATGGCGGGATGGTCAGTTCACCTAACCGCGGGACAGTCAGTTCACCTAACCACATTTTTTTCCTGGGCATGCATGAACAAGAGGTTCACTCGTACTTCGTGCACATACTTTCACTTGTAACTGACAACAACCCTTCTTGAATGATTCAGCGGAAGGGAGGAGAAATACCGTAGAAATTATTTCATGATCAATCTCCACGAAAGTATGGGACTGGGCCGGGATCGAACTCGCAACCCCTGGATCTGTCTGTAGTCACAGGGCTCGAAAATAGTACTCGTCCGCTCGTATTTACGAGTGTCTCAGGCTGCAGGGCAAGTGAATATTTTGATATTTCTACTGAAAATTAAATTTTCCCCATGTATGCCAATAAATTTTGTGATGCAGGGCAAGTGCCTATTTTCAGATATTTTGAGGCCTGAGTCAGACATGTACGCGGCCCGATATTTTTTTTTCAAAGGAGACGAAAAAGTCCGGCCTAATACAAAATGCTTGACACTCTAATGGAGACAAAACGGACAAAGCGGAAAGCAATGGTAATATGTATTTGTAAAATTTTGTAATTCCTTTTGGAAAACATCAAATTATAAAAGGGTTTGATAAAATAAAATAATACCCTTTCTAAACAGTCAGAAATCAGGTACCACAATATATTTGAGACCATTTTGCCTATTTCCTCATCTGCTGAAAATTTATTAATTAATATTTCATTCACCAGCTGTGACTGCGCAATTTCTGATCAGGAAATTAGTAACTATTAAAATTAAAATGAAAAGACAACAGGCCTCCAGATACGAGGGGGTGATTGAAAATTATTTTTCTTTTTTCTCAAGCAAAACATATGTTGTGGGTACTCAAAAGAACCGTTTCATTGAGACGGTTCTTTTGAGCACACAAAACATATGTTTAAATTCATGGGTAAGAAAATAATTACAATCTTACACTCAAAAAGTTTGCTTGCCTGGTCCTGTGGGCAAACAATGCTTTTTTGAATATGATTGAGAAACTACTGCCTCAGCCTCAGGAAATCAATTTTAAAGCACAGGTTCAGACTAGCATAAATTGTGATCATTTTCTTATCCATAAGTTTAAACATAGATTTTGGGTGCTCAAAAGAATCGTTTCATTGTGACATTCTTTTGAGTACCCACAACGTATGTTTTGGTCCAACTATTAAGAATTATAAGTATTGATTTTTGATAATAAAGTTTTAATTGGAGGCCTCAATAAGGATCTGACAGTAATTTAAAATGTATGGTTTTCAGTCAGAGAAAACAGTAACCCCACCTCACACAAGCTCAAGTTGATTTTAATTTCACCTATTTAGCTCTACGGAGACCTCAAAAATTAGGCCCCAATGTTATATCCATGCAAATTTGGTTCCAACTGGATATGATGTACTTCTAATGTTTAGACATGGCTTATAAGCCCAGGTCCCATGCTGTCTGATATATGGTTTGTGTTTGTTTGATTTGATACTTTACTTCCCAGTCAACAAATTTTCAGTCATGTCTAGAGTCCAGACATTTTCTTGTATTGAACCAGTACACAGCAGAGGATAAACTGTCTTGCTCAAGGACACAACACAGTGCCTCATGTGAGGTAGGGACCCCTCAATCTCAAGTTGCTCACTCTCCCACTGAGCCACCCCACTCCTCATTTAGGCATTTGCATTAGATAGTAGATACAGCCAAAATTTGCTTTGCAAAATTGTAATCCTCACATTCCATAGTACAGCTAAATTTCCAAAGTAAAAAAAAAATGTGTTTAATTTGAAACATTAAAAAGTTGCATGCGCGGATCTAGAACCTTTTGTCAGAGGGGGTCCAACTTTAACGACATTATTTTTAGTTGATGAGGGGAGGAATGATCAAAATACCACTATTAGCGGGCCATCATTGGCCCGCCAGAGAAACACCATTTAAATGGAGTTTCACTGGCGGTCCGATAACGGCCCAACATTGAATGCTGGATTGGTAGCTTTGTGATTTTTGAGGGGATCCGGACCAGTATTGCTAAGAAACCCTAAATTTTTGTGATTTTTCAGGGGGGAGGGGGGGGGGTCAGGACCCCTGCCCCCCCTCTGGATCCGCCCATGCGTTGCATACTTACTTCTATTGGAATTCCTGAACTAACATCTCCCACTATATATGTCAAATGATTTGTGTCTGTCTGTATGAAAGCTGAAAAATAAAACAATTTTTTTTAAATAACCCCAGGGAAATAGACTTACCTTTTTTCGCCTGGAGCAAACTGGGCCCCTAAAACAATGGGGACCCAGCCCAAAACTAAGGGGCCCAGGATTCTGGAAAATTAAACTCATTTCAACAGCATTGCCAAGCATTAATTTTGTTTTACTCATAATTGAAGCCAGAGACCCTCAAAATCAGTATCCCCCTAATTATTTACCATATTAATAACCCATAAAGCGCCACCTATAATTTGCAGCAGACGACAAATTCAAATTTTGCTGCTTTTTCAAAATTAACAAATAAGGCATGGTATTTCCTGAGAATTGTCTGCTGGCAGACAATTCTCATGAAATATCATACCTTATTTTTTCCGACAATTTGCGGTCTGCTGCAGTCGTGATTGGTGTTTTTAGGTTTGATTAACAGTATTTGTAAATAGCTGAATGAAGATTTGTAAACTTCCAACAGCTACAAGACTTCATTCATTTACATACTACCCTTTTTTCAGGGGAAAGCTGGGCCCCTAAACATTTAGTTTTGGGGTCCAGCCCAAAATTTAAGGGCATTGGGCTACAGGGCCCCTGTTAGTCTTTTCCCCTGAACCATTAATAGGTCCAGATAAAGAAACTTTTACGTAAAATTATGAATATTTTCTTAGCCATCATTTTTAACATCTGTTTTTGATACTCAAAACTGTCTCATTGAGACAGTCAAGGTATTTTCCTACCTTTCCGAAGTAGGGGCCAGGGGTCTGTTGAATTAAAGAACATATCATTTGAGCCATCAAAATTGGGAAAGCTAGATTTTCACAATAGCTTTACTTATCATAGCCAGCTGACGCAGAGTAGCTGAACAGTTAAGATAAGTCTCATGAATATCAGATTCTCAGAATTATGAGTGGCATTGGCCATGAAATGTTGTGTTTTTATAAAAAATTGCTTGAGAATCCTTTGAAAGTCATGCCTCGCCAAGAAGATAATGGAGCAACCAAAATGTATCTGTTGGGAATGTGTAAATAACCCTTGAAGGTATATATCCTATACAGCCTGCATCTATATACGGCCTTGGATACATCCAAAGTGTGTTTTGTTGGACTAATTTTGATCGTCCAAATGCTTTTTTTTCACAAATTCAACAGGCCCCTGGCCCCGACTTCAGAAAGGTAGGAAAATCCCTGTTAACCCACAAGATAAGGGTGACTTTAACCTTACCGAATGACCTATTCATTATATATTATTTTTGTGTGATCTGTCTTCCCTTCGAGTTCAACATTCTCTGATCATCACCAGTGTTCGATATCTAGAGGATACACATGCAGCACACATTGGTCAATAGACTCAATACCTCGTGCAATACCACATGATTCGTTCTATACAAGTCCGCACCATAATGATGTGTATGCAATATCATTTGCTTATTGCATGATCTGTCACTTAGCCGCATGGTACAGAGAATTATCACAAAATATTATCATAATTTATCAATTTATCAAATTGTTTTTGTTTTGATGCTTATCATCCCAGTCAACAGCTATGGTCATGTAGGGACAGTCAGTTCACCTAACCACACTTTTTCCTGGGCAAGCTTGACTAAGCAGTTAACCAGTACTTCGTGCATACTTTCGCTTATAGCTGACAACAACCCTTCTTGAATCAGCAGAAGGGAGGAGAATGGCCTTAGAAATTATTTCACGATCATTCTACACGAAAGTACATGTATGAGACCGGGCCAGGATCCAAATTGCAACCCCTGGATCTGCAGTTGACACGTATCTGCATTCAGACAAGTTACCGAATGCGCTATGCGGAAGGGTATAATTAAGTTGTCAGTGATTTTCACATAAAATGCTTACTAATGTAAGGCATAGCGGACCAGGGAAACAGACTAACAGGGACCCAGTCGCCCAGTGCCCCTAGAGTTTGGACTGGGCCCCTAATAATAAATGGTTAGGGGTCCAGCTTGTCTCCAAAAAAGGGAAGTATATGAAAAGACAAATTCTTGTCATATCTGACATTGGCTGTTGGAAGTTTTCGAATCTTGATGCAACTGATTCTAACTGCTGTTAAATTATGGTAAATAATTAGAGGAATACAGATTTTGAGGGTCTCTGACCTCAATAATGAGTAAAGCCAATTATTGGCAATAGTGCTGCACAATAAGTTTAATTTTCTGCTGAATCCTGGGCCCCTTACTTTTGGGCTGGGCCCCCAATCATACTGTTTTGGGGCCCAGCTTGCTACTGGAGAAAAAAAATAGTCTGTATCCCTGCAGACCCAAGTAGATTAATCAATACTGGATGAAATGCAATGATAATTACAGTGTTAGAAATAAGCAATTGCCCACTTGCCCCCCACGGGTTGAATTTTCTGGGGGCAAGCTGAGAGTCTCAGAAGGTTGCCCCCTGGGCAATCTGAAATTCTAGATCAGGAAATAATATATTCATTTCATGTCTATCTTAAAGTCTTGCATATTCACTGCAAATTAATAAATAATAAGATGTTGCCATGCTGCCAGCTTAAGACAACTAAACAGTCTAAACTAAGAACCTTTCAGACTTCTTCGGCAAACAGCACAGACCAGATCTGACTAATTACTAGGGCCATCACTGTTTGCCATTGTGTCTCCATATTTTGAGCCATAACTATACATTTTAAAACTACACTGATTACAGCATTTTTTCACGGAGAGCCTCGGACCATTGATCACAATGTCGCAGGTTCAATTCTCACCTGAGGCCTGGTGTTGTGTCCTTGAGTAAGGCACTTATCTCAGTTGCTTAGTACTGGTTAAACCCAGGAAGCTGTCCTAAAATTACTGAAAATTTCTAAAGCCTCAGAGTAAAATAACAACAAATTTTTCATGTGTCAGCATTTTTAGGAATTTTATGAATGACTTGTGCAGGGCAAGTTAAAATTATGGGGGGCAAGTTGAATTTGCCTTCAGGTTGCCCGCCGGACAAGTTGAATTCTCTGGCTTATTTCTAACACTGTGATATGAAGGAGTGAAAGTATGAAATGTGCTTTGGTTACTGCCCTTGGACTGCCGTGGTAGCCAATAAACAACTTTTCGATCATGGGATGGCCCACACATACACTAATCTGTCCCCAACTTATTCAAACTTAGCAAGGAAAATGAAAAGAAATAAACGTATAAATGATAGCTTAATTTATTTTACACTTCATAGCAAAAGTAACTGAGCATAAGCATTGCGGGAGAATTTTTGTGTGGTCTCTCCCATCCTAGCTGTTCAAATGTTTGAGGAAAAATTGCATGTGCGTGATTCCGGCAACTGCGCACTTTAAAATCATCTCTGGGTTCTACCAAGTGCTACTGGGTGCAGTCTGATCATGGGTGATATTATTTCATTAGCAGTGATTCATTTACAATTTTGGGCTTATGCGTCCTGGCGGGGCTCATTGGACTTGCTGTTTCCCATATCAATTAGTCCAGAACACTATTTTCATGACAAGTCTGCAATACCATTGCATCCTGGGACTTGCTGAAATCAAAACTTTGCATCCGAGAGACAAAATTATGAGCAAAAGATGCAGGATGCGCAGGTAACAAAATCATTGCATTCGACTGAAAGGGTGGTTGGTAGTAGGATCCAGCCTATTTGGTTTACGCTGTCTTGGACCATGCACAGTTTGTGATAAGTTAAAAACAGTTGTAACAACAGTTTGTAAACAATTAGAATTTAGACACAATGTGAATTTAAAAACATTTTTGCTCTGTGTCTTTTTGTGGTGGTAGAGTCAAACACGGTGAACTCACCATTTTGCCTACAATCAGTGAATCTAATCAGCAAATAAAGGACCGCTCATATATATGACCTGAGATTCTGTGCCATCTCATCTTCTACAGTGCATCATTAAAGGTTAAATTTAGAATACTGATTCTGCAAATTTCAAAATAAATCACAAATTTCTTCAATCTAATTTATGTATAAAGTTTATCTTATTGTTCAATAAGCAATAAGTCAAAAAGACCATTCACAGAAACCATTTCTATTTTGTTTTTGTTGAATATCTGTCAATCGTTAGGTCATTTTTAGACCATGACAACATATTTGCCCTTATTTGACAGCTTGAATACACACAAAAACATTCAATGATTTTTCAACCAATCCGCTAAAAATCTGAATAAAACTCATTTCTTACCTTGACTGTGACTTTCTACTGTTTCCAGACTGTGACATAATTGACATAAACATTGAAATAACAAGAATAATGATAAAAATTCCTTCATTTCTTTTTTCTTTGACTTTAATCGCGCCATGCTGTCTTTTCTTATTTACAGATGCGATAAGTTTAAAATAGTCTATTTGACATTTTCTACGTAAGAATTTCTAATCTAAAATATTTTAATGATTATTTGCATCTTGAAGCATCTTTTAAAACCAAGATTAACAATAGAACGACATTTTTGTTATTAAAAATGTATACGAATATTTGGTTTCGTTAAAGTACTGACCTAATTTCTTATTATAGTACACTTATTCTGATTGGCTATTTGGAGTTTTGACCTACTTTCAGAAAACTATGTTCTGCAATGGAAAACCCAAATTTTATTCTGTTAATAATTGCTTTAAGCATAATTTGGTCATGGCTCAGTCTTAGTATAGTCTTAGGATTTGCTTTGATTGTAAAGTTTCTTTATTGACCGATTTCTACAATTCACTATTTGGTTGTCTTGGTAACATTGACCAATCAAATAGCGCCATGTACACGTGCGTTCACATTTTACTCTCCCACATCCCACCCACACATTTTCGCTTTGTATCATGCGCGGATCCAGAAAT